>OX578135.1:40546134-40567712 GCA_951213105.1 Amaurobius ferox
ACACTACATACCACGAAGGAATACGCCAAAGTCCTTATGAAGCCATGTTTGGCATTAAACCAAAAAGAGGCATAGCATCATCTTTTTTGCCTGGCGAACAAATTGCAAATATTGAAACCGAAGAACAACTCGAAGAAATTGCTAATACTTTTGAAACCGAAGAACTGCTTGAAGAAACTGTTAATACTTTTGAAGAAAATTTGAGCAATGACCATACCGAAATTCATACTCCAAAGAGAAATATAGAAGAGGACCTGCAACCTACCACGTCTTCATATCAAGCCCTGACTGAACAACACGAGTTTATTTCTATAAAAAGCTCGGCCTCGAAAGAGAATCTCCTACTTCAAGCAACGAAAATGTTACGAACCTCAAAAAAAAATGTCCTCCTGCTCAAATTGGTGATACCGTACGAATACAAGTCCCTGCTGTCGACCGTGGTCGTACAGATGGCCGAAATGTGTTGGCAGTTGTTGATGGAATAGAAGACTCTGACCTTTATAAACTAGCAAATAAAAATGGTACCTTCAAGCAGCTTTATACCCATAATCAGTTCGTAATTTGTAAAGAAAAGTTACTTTCCATAGGTGAGATTTCTTCTCAAGAAATGTCGCTGAGAGAAGCAGCTGCAGCTAATTCGAGAAGTGGAGGGCAAGGCTATACACGCTGTCATTGCAAAAGGAAGTGTTCCACAACTAAATGCAGTTGTAAAAGCAAGGAACTCTTGTGCAATTCAAAGTGTCATAAAAGTTTAAGTTGTTGCAATAAATAAGATTTCAGCCACATAATTAAGTAAGTTTTTATTGGTATTATTTTCTTTTCTCATTTAGAATGTACTGTTTGTTTTAAGTACAACAGTTTATTTACATGTGCTGTTACTTAAGCTTTCTCCTGTTTCGACATATACGGTATAAATGCGAAGTTCTTTATTTACTAAACTTAAAACTAAAATCTTAATGCTTAACATTTATCCAAATAAAACTGCTATCATTATTAAGAAGGCAAGTAATATCGAGCATCACTTCTTCTTCTCTCGCTATAATCTAAAAGCTACATGTCCAAAAAACAATCCCGAGCTGCCCTTTAAATCTACCACGGCACTTAAATTCTCCGGGGTTAGTCCCGCAGTTAAAACTCCTCTACAGAGTGACGAACTCTTCTCCTCACCGTGATTGATCACCGTGATTGAATGAAGAAGTACGGCTAAAATAAGATAATAAGGGGAGAATATGAGAATTTTAGGCTAATCGAAACTTATTAACTATACTATTTACTAAATATGCAGGATATTGATACATTTTACTGGTAATTTTGAGGTTATTAATGTGCAAAGCATGAAATTTTTTATCTGATAATCTATAAATTCTAAAAAGTTGATTAAGTATAATATTTCTAAACAATTGAATCGAGTTGCAGGAATTAAAAGGTAATAATTTATTAATATTAAATTTAAAAACATCTTTTTTATCATATAATTTAGTAACTATCCCAGGAGCAGGTTCTATAATTAGATTTAAATCCAAATAATAAATATTATTACTAATAGAAGTTTCATTAGGTATTAATTCCAAATTATCCGGATAGAAATCTATATCTATGACATAGTTATCAGTAAATACAAGACAAATCAGATCATCTACATATCTATAAATTTTATAATCAGTTGAAGTAAAGAACTTTTCATATTGATATAGGTATAAATTAGCTAACATACTGCTACTACAGCCACCTTGTGGAACACCTGAGACTTGTAAGTATAATTTATTACCTTGAAAGATATAATTATTGAAAAGAACAAAATGGAGAAGCTTAGGAAAATTGGTAAATTTAGTAAGATTAGAATGATTAGTAATATAAGCATTATATAAAGCTAAAATGACATCATATAGATCAGTGATCTTAATATTATTAAATAGATCTTTAAAATCAAAAGTTTGAAATCCTATTATTTTACCAAGCGTTTTTAATTTATTTTTTAATTCCTTACTGTTATTTAGAATAATGTAGCTATCACCAGAATCTCGTAAATTGCTATTTAGTACATTTAAATAATTTAGTAATAATTTACTAGCAGTAGTAGAGTATGAATTATGACCACTAGTAACAGTTCTAAATTTAATAGGATTTTTATGAAATTTAGGTATAAGCACAATATATGGAAATGTCAAAAATTTATTATTAATATCTAAATCACTATACATATTGATAATTTTCAATTTGATACTATTAAGAGAGTGTGAATCAATTTTAAATAGACTATTATTTTTTAAATAATCTAGCAGATATTGAATATAGAATTTTTTACAAATAATAGCATAATTATTAGAGGCTTTATCTACATAAGTAATAACAAAAGATCTATGTAAATCATTAACAGAGTGCTTTATATTATCCATATTATATATAGATCAAGATAAATTAATACTACAAATGGTATTTTCAATAGATCTTAAAATAGTAAATTTCCACATATTAAATGCCTCTAAAGGCTGAGCATATTTAGAAGCTAATCCATAAATAAATTTATCAAGGTCCAGATTGATTGACTTTAACACTTGTTTAGAATTATTACATGAAGGTAACCTGAATTTAGTGCCAAATGACATTATAGTTCTTAAAGATTTATCTTTTACAATGGCTAAGTCTCCAGTAACTATATGACCCAAGTGTGGATTTATAAATTCAGCATAATTATCAACACTACAAATATATTCACCATCTAAATTTGTAGAGGAATCTATGTCGACTGAGAGAGATTTTGAAATTGCATTGTAATTAAAAATGGTTCTTCCAATAGGCTTGTTATATTTAAAAGTTTTAGTAACATTCAAATCCTTTACTGGCAATAAATGATGAAATTGATTAAATAAATTCTTAAAGTTTATGGAATTATAAATAGGATGCTTAAATGATATTACACAATAAGAATTAGAACAGTTATTATTATGAAATTGATTAAGTTTTATCTCTAAATATTTTGATCTAGTAATGAGCAAATCATAGAAAATATGATTAAAATGTTCATTAGTAAGATTTAACTTTAAGAAAATAGCATAAACTGTGTTTAATTGTTTTTTCTTAACTGCAAATACCCATGATTTAATAAATTTCCATTGATATGTGTTATTGAATTGTTGATGCATACTTTTAATCTCCGCTTTAAAATCATATTGGGAGGAGCTTCCTTTACCGCGTTTAAATCTTTTGAGTTTAGCCAATTTACTATTATGTAAAAGAGGTTTTAAAAAAAGGTGATTAAAAATAGAATATTTATTATCTACAAAATTATTCTTAACAATATTGCCATTGAGATATAATTGATTTAATCCATATGGAAACAGAGTACATTGTGATTTAATATAGAAGTTTTCAAAGAATAATCTATCAGCAGTATTTGTTTTAATGTCCAAAATATGTATAGTTATATTTTCAAAACCATGATGAGCAAAGTGTTTATATTCGATTTTATTAGAAGTAGGAAGAAAATTATTATTGTGGATATATTTTTTAACATGATCTCTATGTACATTCATACGTAGATGAATAGAATTACTGGTCTGTCCTATATAAGATATATTACATATATTACAAGATAATTTGTAGATGCAATTAAAAATTTTACAGAAATTCTTATGACTATGTAGATTAGTAATTTGTGAGTTAGAAGCAAATGGGCAGGTTTTACAATTTTTATTCTTACATTTATTGAAGTTATAATTTTTAGCTGGGCAATTATTATATCCAAAACAATCCATGGCACACTGTTGGTAAAATGATAACGGGCTAAACAATTCCCAACAAAATTGAAAATACCGGGCAATATTTATCAAATTATATAATAACAAGAATAAATATATTTGCCAGTCACTAAATCAAATAAGATGTATAATTCATAATAGTTAAAGTAATATAAAGAGTATGGCATTAACACATATAAATAATATAAATAAAAATAAAATAATTGCTTATATATAAATATATACAACTAAGTCCATGTAAAACCTAATAAAATGTAATAAGTAGGATATTACAAGATAAAAAGAAATGATTAACAATATAAATATAATCAATTCTAAACTAGATTAATTAAAACACAAGGTATAATAAAATATATACTGTGTAAATCTTGAATTCATATAGAATCCTGTCCAAAAAAGTAATAAAAAGATTGTACTAAAAAGTACAGTTTATAAAAGGTATCGATAACACAAATACAAAAATCCCAAAGGCAGTTACCCAGTCATAAAATCACAAAACCAATAAATTAGTAAGAAATAATAACGATAGAAGGCAGCACTAGAATGAGATACTTCTAATATGTAATTACTAATAGCAAAGAAAATTTGCAGTAAGATTTAAAAACGATAGATGGCAGCACTAGATTAAGAAAATTCTAATATTAAATTACTAATAGCTAAAGAATAATTGCAATACAAATATTTACCAAATAATAAAACCGAAAGGAAGACAATAATTAATAATACTTTAAGCAAAAATATAATAAGTAACCTATGCAAATAAAAGAAAAGAATAAAATAGGAGAATGAGCCACAATAAACTACAATTAACATTGGAAGAAAGTAGAGATAGTAATACATAATGAAAAATTAAAATAAATTCTATTACTAAATTTAGCGCAAATGCAGCATAAATTTGAATAGATAGCAAATAGAATGTTTCTTTAATACGAAGCATATAAAAGGAATTAGGAATAAGGATAGTTCATAAATGAAAAGTTAGATAAACTAAACAGCGTAGTATAAGAATGTGAATGACAGTGCAATATACATTTAATTTATATATATATATATATATGTATATATATATATATGTATGTATATATATATATATGTATATATATGTATATATATATATATGTATATATATATATATATGTATATATATATGTATATATATATATATATATGTATACATATGTATATATATATGTATATATATATATATATATATATACATATATATATATGTATATATATATATATATGTGTATATACATATATATATGTACATATATATGTATGTATATATATATATATATATGTACATATATGTATATGTATATATATATATATATATATATATATATAAATATGTATATATTTATATATATATATATATATATATATATATATATATATATATGTGTGTGCATATATGTATATGTACATATATATATATATAAATAAAAATTGAAAGATTTTAATCGAAAATTATGCATAAACTACCGTATGTACAAAAATACCCATCTCTAGCATATCTGTTACAAATGAGTAACTATAGACAAAGACTAAGGATAAAGATAGAAGGTAACTTATCACTACAATGGAAAGGGGGATGAGAAGAATAATAGGATACAAAATTCACAATTAAAAGTATATAAATATAAATAAAAATAAAAAGAAAACACGGCAAAAATGAGAAAAGGCAATAAAAATTAGCTCAAGATAAAAAATTAAGACATAGAGAACAATCAATTGAACCTACACAAAAAATGGCGGTTAGTTCGAAATTGCATTCTCATCAGGACAGCCATACAATTCGAATTAATACCGATAGAATAGCCAGTTTCTGACAATGACGATAGTATTTAACTATAGACACCATTGGAACTGTCTACTGGCTAGTGGAAGGAGAAAAATAAATCAATTGAATTACAAATAAGAAAAATAGTACCTCCTCGAACAGAAATATGAACTCATAAGCATTGTTACCAAGTGAGAGTTCAATAAGCGACTGAGCATTTCACCTCACTTCGTCAATGCGAGTGGTATATATATCTATTTATATATATATATATATATATATATATATATATATATATATATATATATATATATATATATGTATATATATATATATATATATATATATATATATATATATATATATATATATATATATATATATATATATATATATATATATATGTATATATATATATATATATATATAGATAGATATATATAGATATATATAGATATATATATATAGATATATAGATATAGATATAGATATATATATATATATATATAGATATACATATATATATATATATATATATACATATATATAAGATTTAAAATGAAAAAAGAAAATATAAAGATGGAATGATTGTTTTAACAGGGTTGCAGAAAGGTCAAGGGGGATTGCGACCCCTATTTCCTGGTTAGAAGCTAGCTTTGACTTCATGAAAACGCTCCCAGAGACTCTGCACGGCCGAAACAACAATCGATCATGCCCGTGGGGAAAAAATGGCCGAATCCCAGACAACATAAAAATGATCAAAATAACAAAAATTGGAAATTTTACTAACCAGCAAGTCGAGAATCTTGGAAGAGTTGCATAAAGCGTATATACTTCGAATAAGAAAGCATACATAAAAAAGTCGTGTCTAACTTATAGAGCCATCTGGATGTGAAACAATCAGATAATCCTAGGTAAGAGTTGAGTTGTATTGTATGATGTCGGATAATACATACTTTTCATACTTTTTGGGATTGTATTTCTTTATACATATATATATATATACATATATATATATATATATATATACATATATATATATATATATATATATATATATATATATATATATATATATATATATATATATATATATACTAACAGACAGGATAATAAATTGTGGACATTTGTTGTTTTTCATAAAGCTATTCTCGTCGTCTTTCAGGTTTGCAAAAGAATAATTATAACAAACTTTCAAACAGGCAGTCATGCTTGAAGGTAGGAGAGCGATAAGACGACAAAAGTTTTTATTTATTTGTAAAAAGATTGCATTCTTAACATTTTTCGAATTTCAAAAACTACAAATAACAAAAATAGAATACAACAGAGAACCGAGAATAAATTTGCTTTAACAATGAGTTTGGAATGTGAAAATTACACTATATGAACAAAAATGAAAAATGTAGTTATATTTTTCGGTACATAATTGAGGCTGTTAAAAAGTATTCTCAAAATATATTTCGAAATTAGCATTTAAAATATCAGACGTGCGTTTTAAGTTTAGTTACAAATAGAACGAATTACCCGCCGTTTCCAGAGTCCTCAATAAGCGTCCGTTACTTAAATAATACGGATAGATGTAACACCACTCAATTTCCAAATCGTCTGTTTTGAACTGAAATCATTCCCGCGTTTCATTTTTTACATGCTCAATCATACAAATTATACAACACGGGCGTAATACGCCCACATTAAATTCCTTTGATACATCCTAAGCATGCCCTCGATCACCGAGAGTTTCAAAATGACACAATGAAAATACTTGAAGTCGCAAATAGGAAATAAAAGTTAATTTATCATTAAAGTAAAATTAATATATATATATATATATATATATATATATATATATATATATATATATAATAATAGAAGTTTGAAAATCCAATGAACGAAAAGTAAGAAGATGTAACACGATAAACCTAACTTTTTAAAACACCCACAGAATAAAATATAATACAGCAAATCATCAATCAAATGGATAAAAAATACAAAACACAAGCTATCAAGTTACAGAAAATCAACCAAATTAAAAGGTATGGAAACAAAAAAAGAAAAACTTAAACTAAATTCAACTATATAACTGGCTTACAAAACAAAAGTAAAAATCAACTAATCCTCAAGCAAATGGAAAAAAAATAAATAAAATAAATATCGAACCAACAAGTCAATGAAAAATATATAATACAAAGGTATGGAATCGAAATAAGTATAACAAACGAAATCAAGCACAAACGCCATACACGTGGACGAAGCTCTAAGCCTAAATCATGAATTGTTAACCTCTACAAAAATCTAATCATATCCAAGTTTTTTGTAGAAGCAAACACAAAAATGTATGTTTCTGAAGAAATAGATAGATTATATCTATAAACTATTTCTACTTGGACGACATACATAAAGAAGGAATAAAAAAGAAAAAATGAATACCTGGAAAAAGCACAGCGTATGTACAATCGAGTCAATACAGGGAACACTGATAGAAGAGACCAGTGTTGCCATTCGTAAAGAAAAAATAAAAAACCATTTACTGTTGCCATTCATAAGAATTGAAAAACAGTGAAGCGAAATGTTAAGAAAAAGTATTAATATACAAAAAGAGCTACTAAAAAGAGGGGCAAATAATAGTAATGGTGAAGGGGGAAGTGAATGTAAACAAAAAAAAAAAAAAATTCAAGAGAATGGAGATGTCTGGCTAATATAAGATACTATGAATAGAATTATATGATACTATGAAAAGAATTATAAAAATCCAGCTATTTTAAATTTTTTAACAATACTATTTACTAAATAAGAGGGATATTTATATAAATTACTAGTAATTTTGAGATTATTGATATGCATAGCATGAAATTTTTTATCAGATAATCTATAAATTCTAAAAAGCTGATTGAGAATAATATTTCTAAACAATTGAATCGAGTTACAGGAATTAAATGGTAAGATTTTATTAATATTAAAATTATAAAAGTCTTTTTTATCATATAAATTTGTAACAATTCTATTAGAAGGATCAATAAAAAGATTTAAATCCAAGAAATTAACATTTTTACTAACAGTAGCTTCATTAGGAATTAATTCCAAATTGTCTGGAAAGTAATCTATATCTATGAGATAATTTTCTATATGTACTAAGCACATCAGATCATCAACATATCTGTAAACAGTATAATCTATTGAAGTAAATGACTTTTCATAATGATAAAGGTATAAATTAGCTAGCATACAGTTACTGCAGCCACCCTGTGGAACTCCTGAGACTTGTAAGTATAATTCATTTCCTTGAAAAATATAATTATTGAAAATAACAAAGTGAAGAAGTTTAGGAAAATTTATAAATTTAATTTGATTTGAAAGAGGTGTAATATAAGCATTATATAGAGCTAAAATTACATCATATAGATCAGATATCTTAATATTATTAAAAAGATCTTTAAAATCAAAAGTTTGAAATCCTATTATTTTTCTAAGAGATGTTAATTTATTCTTTAATTCTTTACTATTTCAACGAATCTTCATCCAATTTAAGTCAAATTTTAGCACAATACTCATAATGATAATATATTTTACCAAACTAAAAGTGTAGAAAGACATTTTTTTAATTCTCAAAGTTAAAACACCCAAAAATTAAATGTAATTAGTGTGCAATCTGCTGATTTAATCAAAACATCTGTTCTAGAATTATCGTCTGGAAATCGACAAAGAACATATTTAATTTTACAAAATGGTGGAAAATCGGATTCTAGACTTTAAAAATTCAATTACCTTTAGACATTTTAAAATTTTAAAAAGTCTCACAGTACCGTATTTGAATTCCATTAAAATTATTCAATTTTGATTCCCCTTAAAACGTTGACAATTCCAACACATGAATATCTCTGACCTTTATTACAAATGTATTAATACTTTTCTTCATAAAATATATTTTAGTTTTTACGTAAGTACTATCACTAAGTAGCATGCTCTTCGAACTTGACACCACGAAAAAGAATTTCGAGTAGAATAGAAAGTTTCATTCATGTGGAAAACAATTAAAGTATTGGCACCTGATCCAGAAACTTTGAATTCCACAATACCCTCTCCTAAAGAAGTTTCAGCAGAAGTTTTCTACACAGGTAGGTTTAATTTTCCCTCTTTCACAAAAAAAAAAGTAAATTTCTTTTTCAAACACCTTAAACATTTTAGTAGGAAAACACCGACGTTTCATTAGCATTGCCATTAACGCAAGAATAGAGCTTATTGAAAGCTTTTTTCATTCTTTTACCGATTTGTATAAAAATTCATGGAAGTTTTAGAGCGTCTAGAAAACGTCCTTTGTGGTTTAATATATATTTTTAAATTGAAAATACGGAAATAGTTGACAAATAATTATTGCCCGCCGCCTTGATCTTGGAAAGGCTTTAGTTACAAAATTCCACACGTTTATTATGTAAAAAAGAATTTACAATATGTTACACTTTAATATAATTAGCTAGGTGTCGTTCAATTTATTTGCAATCATACTCATCATTACTGCAATTCCAAGGAAATAAAATATATTCAAAATTCAATTATGACCACAAAACATACCATTAGAAGGCTTTGGGAAATTGAAATCCTGCTCCCAAGGTATAATCCAGCATGAAGGAAGGGGACAAGAAACGCTCTTGTATAACTTATTTCACTGAAACAACGCAGAATAATCATTAACTGCACTACCAGAAAATGTTATTACTGTGTACTGTAAGTGCCACTCATTGTTTATGTATATACTGCTAATGTATATTTTTCAATTTTTCAATATTTTTCAATTCAAGTTTTTCATGTAATATTTTTCAATTATGAGCTGTAACAGGAATAGTTTAACTACTTCCTGAACAGGGAGTAGTATTTAAAAATGGAAGTACACAGTATTTATATGAGTATTTGTTATAATTCGAATAGCATAATTAATGTAAAAATAATCAAAATCATATGCTAAGTACACTTGTAAATATTTTGCGGTTTCATAAAAAAAATTGACTGAAAATCCAAGCTTCATAATGTGTCAGATATTTCTTTGAATATTACACACTGCTCCAAACAAAACATGATGTTTCTGATGTATTCTCATTAATTATGAGATTTTATGCAAAACCTCCTAAATATTCAAAAGAATTCTAGCAGCGTACAGAACCAGAGATAAAACAAGTTTTCATTTATCCTTGGGACAAGGCCAAAAGTTCTCATCTTGAAGCATGTACAAATGGAGAGCTCTAGGAAGGGCAGCTAATCCAATGTAACGTCTTCCAGAACTAACGTCATCTCCCGGTAACTGCTTAGGAATGCATTTGGATGACGGACTGGTTCTAGCATCGAAAATATTTGGAAGACGCTTCAATTGCAGATACCAGCATTGAGAGTGTCTTCGAATTTTGGGAAACATACCTTATAGACGTATTTTGTGTACATAAATCGAAAATATACCTAACAGAGTTTGTAAACAGTTTCATACAGGAAACATGCTGTTGATTTTAAGCTTCTCTAATTTGAATGAGCACTTATTTAGGACACATCGAATGAATTTATTTATGGCGTATCGAAAGGGTTTATTTAGAGCGTATCAAAAGGGCTTATTTAGAGCATATTAAAAGAGCTTATTGTGATAAGGCAAATCAATAATGGCAAAATTCTATAAAAAATATACATACTTTAGATGACACCCCGGACGCGTCTCTGAAATATGGAGGACGTGTTTTGCATTTACGGAAGTACAGTTGGTTGATTTAAATATGGTGTAAAATGTGTTCTGATTTTGGAAAATACTTGTGTAAGAGAGCTTAATGACCGTAGATTGTATTGTGAGTGTTCTGAAAATTTTCAAATGGAATATTATTTGGGTTATGAACGTTTATATTTTCTCTATGTTAAGTGAATTTGATGTCTAATGTTTACGGTAATTGCGCAGTACAAAGGCGGACTCCTTCCCCGAACGAGGTAACATTGTTTTTAAGTAGCTCTTTGAACTGTATTGGAAAAGTAAATACTGGACTTATGATTGAAACTATGATACAGTAATTTATTGTAATAATTTGTACAAAATATATTCTCTACTGGGTTCTACTGGTGTGGTGTTACAAAACGGACTGGTTTCGCTGTTTCTGGGCTGTTTGCAATTTCCTGTGGGATAGCTTTTAGTATATATCTGGTTCTTGTGCACCTCAGGACGTGAATTAATTATTGGATCAACCTATGGTATTGACTATTACTATACTTCAATTTGGGCCTCGTAGCTCCCCTAGTTTTCCCAGTACTAATTTTTAAGTAATTGATGACATACCCGGTATGAAGTGATAAATGATTAATGACGTCAGTGGCCTTATCCCCGCTACTTTATACCATTGTGCTGATCTATGTTGACGTTGTTGACTTTTAAGAAACTCTGAAGCATCTTGTAATAAATTGGGGGGCCTGAGGGCGAAGATATAAATTTTTAAAATCTCTTTTAGATACCAAATTTCTATTGCAAAAACCAATCCAACCCAAGTGCTAAATGATTAATGACGTCAGTGGCCTTATCCCCGCTACTTTATACCATTGTGCTGATCTATGTTGACGTTGTTGACTTTTAAGAAACTCTGAAGCATCATGTAATAAATTTGGGGGGCCTGATGGCGAAGATATAAATTTTTAAAATCTCTTTTAGATACCAAATTTCTATTGCAAAAACCAATCCAAAATTTAAGAAAACTATCTTTTGTGAACCAAATGCTTTCACAATCGGAGTTTGATATACGGAATTAAAATAAAAAAGGTTATATAAAATATTTTTCTCTTTTTACAAATATTTCAAAATATGTATAATTTGACATTTTTATAGCACTATCACCATTCATGAAACATTTTTAAATATTTTATTTCAATATATTTTTTGTGCAAGTAGAAAAGCATATCTATTACCTTAATTAATTAACTTCTATAATACTTGAATGCAAAAACATTGTTAAATTGTGTTTGAAACTCGAGTATTTTATGTTCTCAAACATTTTGCTTCTTTTCACAATATAGTGAAAATACGTCGTCTAACTATACAGAAATGAATAAAGCAAACTAGAAAACTTAATCTTCAGAAAAAAATCTGATTTAAAGTAACACTCAAAGAAAGGTAAACTAGTTACAGTGATTTTGTGTTCCATTAGAAAGACTAATGCAGCGACTAATGGCTTTTAAAAGAAACGGGACAATACAAAGAAGTAATATGAAATATTTTTAAATATTTTATTTCAATATATTTCAATTGATTTCAATATATTTCAATTGTATCAAATAAAATTGATATCGAGATTAATATCGAGAATAATATCGAGAAGAATAATAATAGAAGAATAATAATATGATATCGAGATTGATATCGAGAATAATATCGAGATTGATTTCAATATATTTCAATTGCATCAAAGAAGTAATATGAAATATTTTTAAATATTTTATTTCAATATATTTTTTGTGCAAGTAGAAAAGCATATCTATTACCTTAATTAATTAACTTCTACAATACTTAAATGCAAAAACATTGTTAAATTGTGTTTGAAACTCGAGTATTTTATGTTCTCAAACATTTTGCTTCTTTTCACAATATAGTGAAAATACGTCATCTAACTATACAGAAATGAATAAAGCAAACTAGAAAACTTAATCTTCAGAAAAAAATCTGATTTAAAGTAACACTCAAAGAAAGGTAAACTAGTTACAGTGATTTTGTGTTCCATTAGAAAGACTAATGCAGCGACTAATGGCTTTTAAAAGAAACGGGACAATACAAAGAAGTAAATGTGTATTCTCTTCATAAAAGATATCCAATTAAATGTTTCTAAAAAAATTATATAAAATTAAAAAGTAGTAAATATCGTAATATAAGTAACACTTGGCGATAAATCTGTCAAACTCAGTAACTAGTTTGGCAACATATCACTAGCTTCGTGACTTTTTTGAAATTGGTGTCAAAATGACAGAAATATTACCAACATTGCTAAAATGACTTTAAAGATACGAAATAGATAATTGATGAATTTATATTTAACAACTTTTATGTATGTAGTATATTGCTTAGCAGATGCTAACAGTATTTTCAATTGTCAAGCTAGAATTGCTGGAAATATAAATTAATTGGACACTTCGAAATTGTTTGACGTTGTCATGAAGAAAAACGTCAAATGTTACTATAGTTATCAGAGTTAAAAATATTGTGCCATGGATCTATCATTATTTTACTATAAAAAAGTAACATCATTGCATTATGTATGACAAGCTATGGGCTGCCTACTGTAGATTTTTCGTCTACACTACTCTGCCCCAGTTCAAGCTGACAGTATCTTTCATTTCTAAAATTCTATCGAAATTTGAACTTGATATTTGAAGCTATTTAAACATTGTTAATTTAATGGTATTTATCATAGTAACAGCCATACCCAAGCTGCACACTTTCTTTCTAACACCTCTTTCTCGTCAAAATCCTACCAAACCCCACCAAAACTAATGGCCATGTAAAATCTGAACATTCCGAGTATGCAGCACAGCAATAAAGAAAAGAAGAGGTAAAAAAACATTATTTTAAACACTAACACCTTCTACATTTTTAGCTGTTGTAATTACGATACATCAGTTACTACAACAAAACTCCATCAAACAGACCAGAACAGAATTTCCAGTCTTTTTCAGACAAGAACTCACATAACAGCTAAAAGATTTTTCGTGGAAACGGACCAAGTCCACAGTTAACAAGAACTCGTTGTTAGAGAAGTTGGCAGTAACACTTACAACTTAAGTATAATGTCTCTATAAATTCACTTCATGTACATAGAAAGGAAAAAAGTATTAAACGAATACCAAATATCGAAACCCTAAATAAGAAGTCTGCATAAGAAAGCATAAAACTATGACAGTTATTCTAATCTCAACAATGCACGACTATATAAAGATTTTTACAAAACACATAATTATGACCAACGTAAGCATGCAAAGGGACAACGAGGAGCTGACCCATCCGCTAATTATATAATCTATCTAAAACTGCAGAAATAAATTATACATATTGAATCTATATACAAAGAGTGGACAGTGGGTTGACTGACTGAATGCTGCATATGATAATGATTGCATATGCCGCCCAGGCGGTGAAGTGGATAGCGTCTCCGACTGCTGTCTAGTGGATTTGGGTTCGAATCCCGAGTAAGGCATGGTTGTTTTATTGAGGATGAAGACAGTCTTCCGCCCTCTGGGTCCTCACTAAATGAGAAGCTGCACCCCCCTTGACCTTCATCAGTGATGTTGTTTGTGTTAATAAACTTTGTGATCTTGTCTTGTGTCATTCTTTGTCCGTCTTCTGGCATCACTGGTCCTGTTTGTGGTTCCACCGAAACAGGAGGTTATAAGCAACAACAACAACAACAACAACATGATTGCATATGGGCCGCCCAAGCGGTGAAGTGGATAGCGTCTTCGGCTGCTGTCTTGTGGGTTCGGGTTCGAATCCCGAGTAAGGCATGGATGTTTCTCGAGGATAAAGTCAGTCTTCCGCCTTCCGGGTCCTCGTCTAAATGTGAAGCTGCACCCCCTCCGACCTTCGTCTGTGATGCGTTCTTGTAATAAACTTTGTTCTCTCGTCTTGTGTCTTTCTTCGTTCTGTCCTCCTTCCTGCGTTACTGGTCCTGTATCGACTCCGTGGAAAACAGGAGGTCATAAGAAACAACAAAAACACAACTTATGGAGATATAAACACCAGAACATAAGATGACACTGGTATTACTTCGCCAAATCTCACCAATAACAGAATAGTCTCCGGACAGACAACATAAAATATCTGACAGAAGCACGAACGCTAGAAATCCTGCCTATTAAAAATTTTTCGTACTTTCCTGCTTCCTGCGTCAATGGTCCTAAATCGGCTCCGCCGAAACAGGAGGTCATCAGTAACAACAACAATGATTGCATATGGTTACTTGAACAGGTTAGATGTATTTTAAATAATGGATCCTCTCTTAAATATGGATAATTGTACATTATTGGATTTTCATGGTCGCCAATCTCTTCATAACATTAGAATGCAAAGTGATTATTTTCATAATCGCTATCAGACCAAACAGATTTGTATTCAGTAACCACGAATTATTAAACAAACAATATCTAATTAGAAAAGAAATATTATTTCTTTTAATAACTAAATGTAAAAAATACTTTGTATTTTTATAATGCAAGAAATATTGTTTCTTTTCAGAAATAATTTTATAATAAGATATGGACAATATTCAATAGTTTATTACTTTAAACAAAATTGACTAAATTTCACTAAAACATTTTGTTCCTTTTTACAGAATATATAAAAGGTAGTGTGTAACTACACCGAAAAAGACATAACAGACTTGAAAACTCCATCTCAAGGAAAAATCGGATTTTAAGTAAAAACCAAAGTAAAATAAACTCGTTACAGTGATTTTGTGTTTCCATTAGAAAGACAAATGCGTGGACTAATGGCGCTTAAAAGGAACGCGAAGTAAAAGAAAAAAAAGAATGCATGTTTTCTAAAAACATATTTTAGAATTCCATAAAGGTGTTGAGTATTTTACGAGCATTTAAAGTTTCAGTAAGGAGATACATTAAAAATTAAGATTTTTTAAGCCTTAATATTTGCGAATATTAAGGTATGCAAATTGGTACTTGTGCAATTTATCGACCTTTGTTGATAAACGTAAGTAATTACTGCAATTTTGACTTATGTCTAACGATCTCAAAGGAAATGACTGCTAGTAAAAAGGGACGAAACAAAATACAAACAGTAACAAAGCACAAAATGATGGAAATACAAATTAAATTATATTTTATGCTTAACCTTTTGTCAAAAACCTTTTAATCTCTAAAAATTAATATTTCAAAACATTGTGCTTATTTTTAATTAATAAGTGTTTAAACACTCATTTTTTACTCTTTTTATATTAAATTTCAACAGTATTTTGCTTCTATTTCGATAATTTTTAATTTTAAAATATTTTATTTACCCTTTTATAATTTAAATTACGAAACGCGTCGTTTAGTTTAAATAGGTGATATTTCAACAGTTTTTGTTTAATTTTCACAATTTAAATTTGAATAAAAAATTATTTATTCGCAAGAATATAAATTTTGAAAATCAGGCATTTCTTTTTGAATAATTTAAATTTAAAAATAGATGTTTCTTTTCCTATAATATAGATTTAGCCGTCATCATAGTAGCCTTTCATATTACAGTCTTTAACACATATTTTGTCAAATAATAATATTCTTGAAATTTGCAATTTAAGAAATAGAACATCTTCTTATGTTTTTGTCCCTTACAGTTAGAGTCTCTTAAGCCTCAATAGATTAATCTGCTTGCTCAAAATCATGAAGCGTAGTCCTTTAATTGTAACATATTTATTGTATGAGTTAAGACGTAATGTTATTTAACTTATTATTAAAAGTAAATGTCACATATTATAAAGTTTATTTAGAAAACAGAAAGAAATCGAAGTAGCAATTAGATCGAAACAGTTCGCCACTTTCTGAAAACAAAACCCTGATTCTATCGTAATGACTTACGGGTCATAACCCATAAAAAAAACAGGTTTTTAAATTACTTATGTGGGACTTTAAATTACTTATTAGGAATGTTCGCAGGTGTCACTACTTGTAAAATACTCTTTCCTTAATACTAGTTGCTCCTACCAGTTATATTATCTCTTTATTGAATATTAGGTGTTTACGAATTGAGGATTTTTTTCTGTGCTTATGCATATTAGCAAAGAAAATATTTTTTTTTTCAATTCAGCAAACAAAAATATTTTTTAATTAAGAAAAGAAAAACGTTTTTTAATTCAGCAAAGAAAAATGTTTTTTAATTCAGTAAAGGAAAATGTTTTTTAATTCAGCAAAGAAAAATGTTTTCTTAAATTCAGCAAGGAAAAGTGTTTATGCATTTTAGTAAAGATGATATTATTACACAGGTCTTCTACAAGGGAATATCGTGCTAATCGAATATATCCGTGTGATACATCGAATATCCTTGCTTTTCCATCAGTTGAAATGCCATATGCATGCGAAACGTCATCTAATATGATTACATTGCTTACAATGCCATTAAAAACTGCATAAAGTCATAAACATTGCATTATTTTCCTTCTTTAGTGTCCAGAGAAACGCAGAAACATATGATGCCACAATAGAAAGTTAAACTCTCAAATTAATGTCAAATAAAGAGTGGGGAATAAGCATGTGCCAAGCCATCAACCTCCGTGACAGATCACAATGTCTTTTTTGCTCGATTTACTTTTTCCATTACCAACTCGCCCTGCAGATATCGTTCAGGCCAGACTCAACCGACAGAATTCCGCAATCTTCAAACGTCAGCGAAAACTCTTACCACTGTCACAAGCAGATGGGGGAATATTTGTTTCCTCGGAATAATAGAGGAATTGATTCTGTTAGATCTAATAATTTCAGGACTAAGTTATATCTAGTTTCACTTTTGATTTTTTTACTGGACGAAAAATTACCTTCTTGAAATTCCAATATTTTCATAGTATTTGCATTTGTGTGAAAGCTAAAATTTTCTAATTATCTTAATAGCATTTGTAAAAAATCGTTTTCATATAATGCAGCTATTACCACATGAGCAAGACTGTTTTAGCACTTTCCCAACATAGTTAAAAAGTATTTTTGACTAAATTTAGTGAGTCATTCTGTCTGTCTGTACGTACGATAACAGCCGTAAAAATGACTTTATCGAACGTAATTTTAGTGCGTATATGTGACGGTCTGTGGGATGTTTGGGAATGAAAATTAATGATATCACTCAATTAGATTCGGATTTAAGCCGGGTTGAAAAAATGAAATGCATACAATCCTGTGGGACTCAATTTTCCAAATATTTTTTAAGTGAAGTTAAAATTAACAATTTGCTTCGAAATTTTTGAGAAATATTCAAATTATCACATAAAATGTGCAAAAAGAAAATCATCAAGATATGTTGAGTAATTTTTTAAATAAAAATTGAAATAATGACACCCATGATACATGAAGCGATCACGTGATTTATTGCAAAACAAAATAAAGTTTCCGATTGCCACTGTAACTGTAGATGTTTAAAGATCGTTTACATTTAGTCCTGAATCCGTCATAAATTCGCCCTATTTTTGCTTTTTATCTGTGTACGTAAATTCTGTGCAACGCAATTACAATATTTTTTATTTTAAATGATCACGAGCAAAACATTACGGCATAGATATGTATTAGAATTAATGGGAATGTGTGTGATGAAAGAGATAGAATGTCATACTTTAGGGCCAAATAATTCAACGTTATAAATTTTGATGTGGTTCTATATTCTCAGTCTTCACAATTTAAAGAAACTTGCAAATATAAACAGCATTATTTATCCTCATATTTGCAATACATAGATAACATGGAACGATTTTCTTATCCCATTCGCAATCTCAAATTTCTTTCAAATACCACCAGCACTACTTCAATCAACAATCTATTTTTATTTTTTAAATCCAATTCCATTAATATAGAATATATTTTCATACAGTTCAGTGCATTAGTTGCCCGTATAAACACGGAATACAGTCACACATAAAACGATTACAATGCGAGAGGGACTATCTGAGTACGTAAGACCGCTGAAAGTAACAGGATTGCACATTTTGATGAGTAGCGGCAGTAAGTCGTTGAAAACGAAATTGCTTGGTTAGTGCGTCTGTTTCGTAGAATATTAACAAAGCAAAATGCGCAGAAGATACTTAGAATTGTTTCAACGCAAACCAAAATGAGACAAGTGTTTCGATAAAAATTACTAGATAATAGATATAAGTGTTGTATACAAAATAAGCATCTAGGGACAAAATAAGCATTATAAGACTTAAGCTCAAGATTTCTTAATATAATTCCTGACTGGATTTCATATATATATATATATAACTGCACAGTTATGTACGAATTTGAATTACTTTCTTTAATGTTAAAATGTCACTTATTACTCTCCCTATATACATGGTATAATGTATAACGAAAGAATTGTGACGAGGTTACAAATTCGAATTCGAGTTATCAACAGAATAGCATGATTCAAAATAAGTGCTAAAATATAGTGCTGATAATATGATAAACTCAGTATAATTTTTGACAACAAAGCGAATAAGATTGACTTTAAAGTCTTTGGGGAAACAATTCTCGAGGTATTTTATTTTTGGAATTTTAGGAGTTGTTTCCAATCCCTCCTACACGAAGTCCAAAAGACCCTGCAGCAAAAGAAAATCACAGACAATTTCCAGCTCAACCGACAGCTGTCTCAAGGAAACGCCCATACATAGGAGGTGAGCAGGAGAAGCAGAAAGGGAACAAGAACAAGCAGAAAAAGATTTCTCCCCCTCTACGAATTTCATACTACGAAGGTGTCCGCTTCTAAGTCGTGCCATGGCCGTTTGGAGGGATCTTGAACTCTTGCACTGCAGAGAGACGGCAGGACTCCTTGCGGCGTACCAGTGGTGAACAGGGGGAGTACGCCAAGATGAATTTATTTTAATTTTGTGGGAGGAATGAATTTCCGAAGGACACAAGACAAAAGAACTGGGGTCAGGTTAGTCGCATCCCTTTCTAGCCAGCTCATCAGCGTTCTCGTTTCCAGGCACACCGACATGTGACGGTATCCACTGGATACACACAAATTTCCTCTGACCAATCCTTGCCAACTTGGACATAATACTCCGACCAGTCCTTTCCACAACCTTGGGCCAATTTTTTAAATATTGAATGGAGCTTTTGCTGTCAGTCAGGATCCAAATACTGTCCCCATCAGAACAGAGTGCAAGATCAAGAGCGCTATTGATAGCGATAAGTTCCGATCTGAAGACGGAACAATGTTCAGCGTTTCTAACACTGCTTCTAATAACACCCTCGGAAATGTTAATATATATGCCACTCCCTACTCTACCCCTATCCGATCGGCTACCATCTGTATAGATTACCAAGGCCCGGTCAGGAATAGCATTAATGACTTCAAGAGCCATTTGCCTGAGTAATTCCGGATGATGATTATGCTTGGTAATACTAGTCAACAAATCCTCCTGGAAAATCAACTTGTTTAAAAGAAGCACTAGGAGTGAGACAACTAAAAGGTATAGATGGCTCTACGTTAGATCCAATAAAATCACGTTTCCACACATAATTAAGTGGACTGTCATGCCTTAAACTTTGTCCAGTTTAAAATTAAGGTAGATATCCTATTATAGAAACCGAAACTTTTAAGTTTGTTAAAATATAGTTTTAGGAGTTGAAGACGTTTTAAAATGCATTACGTTGCCACATGAAACGAATATGCTTTAATAATATAAATTAGATATAATATCAGAAAATTATCCATGTTAATTTCTGCAATTAAACTCAATATAATGCATTCTGAAATAAAACATAGGAAATTTATTTGAACTGTAGGGAAAGTTATGTGCTTCCCACATCAGATTATTTTTCATTTGGCGACTGTATGTATTTTCAAAAGCGACGTATTAAAAAAGCTAAAAACGCTAAATTATCCAAAGAACCGTTAGGTTCAGAAATATGAAGTTTGTCTTATACTTTTGGTCGTCAAATATTACTTTTTAAAATAAGCATTTAATTTATACATTTCAGATTGTCTTTTAATTTAGATTTTGACGATTTCGCAACAGAGGTATCCTATTTTTCGCCGAATCTTACCAAAATCTACTTGGCACCAGGACAACCAACAGGTGATATCATATTTGGAAAAATTTGGTTATTCACATTTTCAAATAGAGAGGATACAAAAAACTTCTGTAGTCCGGTTTGCAAGAAGAAACATTCTGATGTGGTCAGCACATGACTTTCCTTATACAATTCAATGAATTTACTAATTTTACAGTAAAAAAATAGATTATTTTTATAGTAGGTATTCATATTCTTTCCAAGATATCGAATTTTCGTCAATGGGTCGTCATTTTCATTGATTTAGCGTCATTTTAATCCATTTGACGAGTTTTTCGTTAATTTAGCAA
>OX578135.1:40567912-41072912 GCA_951213105.1 Amaurobius ferox
TAATTTAGCAACATTTAAAAAGTCGCCAAGTTGGCGACATTGCACCAAATTCGTCGCCAAAATCTGGCCAAGCGTTAATGGACGACGAAATAAGTTATTTTTACAGCAGATAAATGACTATTGGCGTTCAAATACAAAAGTATTACTCAAAGTATCTTTTTTCTCATGAATGGAACGAGCTAAATCCAAAGGAATAATGTCACTAAATTTATCGCATGGTATTACATATGAAAAGTGAACATGTTTCTCAATAAGAAATTTTTTTTTATTTTATATGACTTTTTGATAATTTTTTTGAAAAATGTGCAATATCTTAAGAACGGTTCATGTTAGAGTTCTAAAATTTGTGCCAATCGTTTTCTAATGAAAAATTACATAAGAAATGTCTATTTGCGTAACTTTATTAGCGGTTTTGATTTTTTGACGATGTTTTCAAAATTTCACTCGAAAATTTAAGGGATTCTGAACATTCGATTGCATATGAAAACAATAGGTTTCCAGTGTTTACGGATTGTGATGTTTGTACCAAATTTCGTTCGAATCGGTCCATTTGTTCGTCAGTTATCGTCTGCACAGACTCACTGATACACACACACACACATATTTTCACACACACACACACACACAGACATCACTTCAAAAATGTTTGATTCGTAATCAGGGATGCTTGAAACGTGCTCTCCCGTCGACAATTCGAATTCGAATTTTCGATCCCGTCACAATACTTTCCTTATATATTATGTATATGAGGAAAATAAAAAAATTGCAAGGTTCCTTTTTTAAGAATCGTACTAAAACTAATCAGCACGCTATCCCACAAGCAACTTAAGAACCAAATGTCGTAAAATTTAGTCAGTTAGCTTTTAGCTAGAATGTTTATATTGAACAAAGAGATAGATACACACACACAGTCATTGTAAAAAAAATGCTCGTGTTCTAGAATGCCCGAAACGTGAAAATCCGGCGAAAACTCGAAATGCTATTTTTAACACGATTCCAATACTTTTTCTTTGCATTACCATGTATTATAGAGAAGGTAAAACAGTATGATTTAGTGTTACTCATCTCCCATTAAAATTTACACAGAGAATTTCGAATCACCCTGTCTTTTAAGTACTAAATAATTTTGAGCTTTCTACAAATAGTTCTGCTTAATATTTAATGAAGTCAATTTCTTTTAAAAAACCAGACTAAATCGGGATTATTTATTTAAAATTTTTAAACAATTCTTAAAATGAAAATATTCTCTTCCGCAAAGAGCTATTTTCAAATGTTTCTATTGCAAGCCAGTTGAACATTTCAGCGTAATGCTTTTATTTCTCTTCCATGTGCTTGGGGTTGAACTTAGAATGTCTGTTTAGGGAATTCATTTTCTTTGTATCTTATAATGAGATAAAACCACGTTCCAGGCAGTAAATAAAATATTCAAGATTTCACCCGAATGTGTTGCATTTTTCATAATCTTCAAATGGATGAGGAGAGGGTGATTTCAGCCCTTGTTGGAGTTTAAAGAGTTAATCTGGTTAAATGGCCATGTCATATGGTACGCAGAAGTCAATCTAATTACCTCGAGGTTAGATATAATATCAGATACAATGACCTTAGAAAGAGGAACAGTACAATAATTAATGATATTAATAATTAAGCGATGCGGTGAAGTTTTAATCCAACGTTGCAAATAAATTGAAAAAGAGCAAAGTTTTATAATGTTTGGGTAAAGTAATGAATATAAATATTTTATATAAGTAAGAATTGTGATTGAAATAAAATCTGCTGTAGGTCTCAATTTTTTCAACTCCTTTGAAGCAGAATGTTCCTTACACACAATCTGTGCGTTAGATTCTATTTATTAGTATTTTTATAAAAAATTATGAAACAGAAAAATTTATTTTTTTTTCAATATATCAATGGCGAACTGTAAGATATAGAGAAATGTGTACAACGGTAAAGTAATATATGTGTAAATTATCACATCACTATGGAAATAGGATATATGGTACACACCATGTGTATGTGAAATACTGTTTATTAGCATTTTTATATTAAAATATGAAAAAGAAAGTATTATTTGTCAAGATGTCAATAATGATCTGTAAAATAGAGGATTGCGTTTGAAGGTAAAATAATACAAGTGCACATATCATATTGTAATATAATTACCCTGCAAAGTGATATTCCTTTATCACAGCAACATGCACGACTTACGGATGAAAAGTCTCATGTTTTCTTCAACAAGGGAAATAGTAGATATATAAGTTTTTAGTGACGGTATTTAATTTCAGATCCAGATCACCTATTAAACATACAACCATGAAATAAAATCAATTAGAATCTACAAAGATTGAATTTTCTTTTGATATATCTCTACGAATGATAAATTTAAATAGTTTAAGATGAGTCATTTAATATAGAATTTTTCATTTCTATAGTATGAATCCAGCGTTCAATTAACATTAATTTAAAGAAACATTAATTTAGTAAAAATCAATTCACAGATACTAACTTACCTGTATCGAGAAGTGTGGTGCGCTAATAAAAAATAAAAGAACTGAAATTATGATTACAATTATTTATCATTACGTTGTGCGTTGTTTTTGCAATAACCCTCCAATTATTTACTTTGCGTGAGTCCTGTAAAGGAATATTAATTATTATAATACCAAATTGATTGCACCATTTTAAACTTAACAATACACCATTTATTAACGACATAAAATCTTAATTATTTAATTACACTAATTATTCATATTATTAATTATATTAGTTTTTGCGGGGAAACATGTGATACCACTTAAATTGCCTAAACTATGGTTAGGACCAGATATCATTTTGAGGAACACATATCTTAAAAGCTGCTTTGTACTTGTTAGCATCCGTACTTAATGTCGTCCATTTACGGTCATCAACTCTTGGTGTAATGCTCTGATGAGTAAATTCGTTAAACGTATTGTACTTTTGTAACTATGCACAAATCAGTATAACTATCAATTATTTTGGAGTCTCTGCGGAACAATCGACATCTCTAATCGTTGTTATTTCATCGTATATGATCTCTAGTATCTCTGATTCTAAGTCATAACATTCTGACTGCGTCTTTTAAAGTATATCATTCTGACAATGTATTCACTATTATCAGCACAAGTCATAATGTCATGTCTCTATCTTAAGTCGTATTAAATCATCACTGCTCTAGTCATTGATCAGTGTCCTTCTTCGGTCACAGGGTGTGGTTCTCTCTATTTGTCGGAGGTGTCAATCTCCCGTTTGCTCTCATTTGTAGCATTGAGAGTGACGCAACAAGCTTCATCTGAATTGGCTGGCAGTCCATCCAATGCCGTTCTTTACATTATTTTAAGAGTTCGTTCGACCCCTTCTGGCTTGAGTCCCCTAATTTATGGTTTCAGTTGACTTTTGGGTTCACATGCTTTAAACCCTGGCGTCTTTTTGACTGTGCGTATTGTTGCCGTTTCAGACACCATAAATTTGTACAAAAAGTGTCTCACCACAAACACAGCACTTCGTGTGAGATCTATTTCTGGTCTCACAAAAAGAAAGTTAAATGCGCTGTAGTTAGATAAGTCTCTATATTAAAAATAATATCTATCCAACCTTGAATAAAAACAAGAATTTAGATCCGCTTGAAACCAAAATAAGATGGGACAAATGGCACAGTATTATAAACCGTCATACGTAATTGCAAATCATTTAATGTCATATATAGGACCGCTATTAATCTTGACAGAAATTTTTAAAATACTTTTATCGTCTTCAGCGGCTGTAAGTAGTTTTTTTTTCAATATAAAGATGTAAACATACAGCAAGAATTTAGATTTTTGAGGGACCCATTTAAACCATCTGCATATTTTCAAGTTGATAATAAGCTACTAAATTTCAACTAACTATCTATATAAAATTAACTCAGTTAATCCCAATGAACTTTTACTGTCCTCTATAGCATTTACTAGATTATCTAATTATCTTAATATCTTATGAACAAGTCTATTTTCTTCTTCCTTTTCTGGGCAACGGATAACGGATAATCATCTTTATTGAAGACATTAGATAGTCCCAGTTCATTTCGAAACCATTATAGTGATATTGTCTTAAAGAGAGCAATAAGAGGTTTTCTTTGTAAGAAATGAAATTTCAGCTAACAGTAGGAGTAAAATTAATTGAGAGATATATAAATAAATGTCTATAAATCACTGAGATAAAAATTAAAAAGCGTGTTTGAAAATCAGTGCGATTTGGGTAATTTTGAAATCGAAAGGCGAAAGCAAAAATTAATTTTTGTGCCGACTTATAGATTTTAAATAAAATCTCTGGGGAATTAAAATGATTAGAAATAGGAATGCAGCACATACATTGCACAAAGAGACACACAGACGACAGACACACACTCACATAAGTCATGCAAAAGATTTTTCGTGTTCAAGAGGGCTCGAAACTTGTAGAATCGCCGAGAACTACAAGTGATTTTACACTTGTGAGGACTACAATCAGACTACACGCCGAGGACTACAATTGTGATTTTCGTCATGATTCTAATATTTTCCCTATACATTACCATCTATTGTAGCAAAAACAAAATCGTATATTTTAGTGCTGTCTATCTCCCAATAAAATTGTATAGTATGTTTCGAATCGCCCTATATTTTAATTACTAAATGGTATTTTATGCTGTTGATAAATAGTTCTGATTGATATATACAGAAGTGGATTAAGATTAAGAAATCAGACTAAATCGGAATTATTTATTTTACATTTTGAAACAATTCTTTAAATATATTATTTGCCGCAATGAGCGATTTTCAAATGCTTCTATTGCAAGCCAGTTGAGAATTTAAGCGTAATGCTTTTATTTCTCAGCCATATGCTTGGGGTTGAACTTAGAATGTCTGTTTAGGAAATTCCTTTTCTTTGTATCGTATAATGAGATAAAGCCAAGTTCCAGGCAGCAAATAAAATATTCAAGATTTCACCCGAATATGTTAAGTTTCTCATATTCTTTAGACGGATGAGGCGGGGGATGATTTCCCCTCGTGTTGGAATTTAAAATTAATCTTGTTAAATGGCCACGTCATGTGGTACGTAAACGTCAATCTAATTACCTCGATATTAGATACATTTAGAGATATAATACCTTTAAAAAGAGTATAACCATTAATGCTATTAATGATTAAACGATGTGGTGAAGTTTTCATGCAACGTTACAAATAAATTGAAGCTCTCGGAGTTTTATAGCGTTTGGATAAAGTAATAAATATAATTATTTTACGAGTAGGAGTAAATATAATTAAGAATTATGAATGAAATGAAATCTGTTGCAGGTTTCAATTATTTCAACTCCTTGGAAATAGGATATGCGGTACACATAATCTGTATGTGAGCTGTATCCATCAGCATCTTTATAAAGAGTTATAAAACAGAAAACTTTATTATTTTAGAAGCTATCAATCACGATTTGTAAGATATAGAGGATTGTATTGAGGGTAACCTCTTGCATGTATACTCATAACAGCATAATATAATTCATCAGCGGTGTGACATTTCATTATCAGGACAACGCGGAAGACTTACGGAAGACATATCTGATGTTTCCATTAACAGGGAATATAGTTGGTATTTAAATTTTTAGTGACGGTATTTAAGTTCAGAGCCAGAGCCTCTATTAAAAATATAATCATGAAATAAAGTCAATTGACAGAAAAACAATTATCTTTTGATATTTTTTACGAAAAAATAATTAAATAGTTTAAGATGAATCGTTTGATTTAGAATTTTTCATTTCTATAATATGAACCATGTATTGTCCATGTCTCATTAAAATTTTTATAGTACGTTTATAGTGCCCTATATTTTAATTACTAAAAGGTATTTTATACTTTTGATAGATAGTTCTGCTTGACATCTAAGGAAGTGGATTAAAATTAAGAAATCAGACTAAATCGGAATTATTTATTTAACATTTTTAAACAATTCTTAAAATAAATATATTCTCTTCTGCAAAGAGCGATTTTCAAATGTTTCTATTGCAAGCAAGTTGAGCATTTCAGCGTAATGTTTTAATTTTTTCGCCGTTTGCTTGGGGTTGAATATAGAATTTCTGTTTAGGGAATACATTTTCTTTGCATCTTATAATGAGATAAAGCCACGTTCCGGGCAGTAAATAAAATATTCAAGATTTCACCCGAATGTGCTGCATTTTTCATATTTTCAGATGGATGAGGAGGTGATGATCCGTGTTGGAGTTTAAAGTTAATCTTGTGAAACGGCCTCGTCATATAGTGCGCAGAAGTCAATCTAATTACCTCGATGTTAGATACAGTAAGAGATGCAATGATCTTAAAAAGAGGAACAGTATAATAATTAATGCTATTAATGATTAAGCGATGTGGTAATGTTTTAATGCAACGTTCCAAATAAGTTAAAGAAGCGCACAGTTTTACAATGTTTGGATAAAGTAATGAATATAAATATTTTATGGGTAAGTGTGAATATAATTAAGAATTATGATTGAAATAAAATCTGCAGAAGGTATCCATTTTTTCAACTCCTCTGAAGCAGCATGTCCTGTATACACAATCAGTGCATTAAATGCTATTTATAAGTATTTTTATTTCAAAATATGAATTACAAAATTTTAATACTTTCAAGATATCAATGACGAGCTGTAAGATATAATGAAATGTGTACAACGATAAAATAATATATATGTACACATAACATTTTAATATAATTCCTCTGCAGAGTGATGTACCTTTATAACAGCAACACGAGTGACTTACGGGCGAAAAATCTGACGTTTTCTTCAACAGGGAATATAGTAGGTATTCATGCTTTTAGTGACGGTATTTAATTCCAGAGCCAGATCACCTATTAGACATACAACCATGAAATAGAGTCAGTTAGAGACTGCAAAGATTGAATTTTCTCTTGATATATATTTTATGAAGAATAAAATTAAATAGTTTAAGATTAGTCTTTTAATAATGTTTCATTTCTCTAGTATGAATCTAGTGTTCAATTAACATTAATTTAAAAGCACTTAAAAATCAATTCACAGATACTAACTTATCTGTATCGAAATAGTTAGATAAGTCGCTATATTAAAAGTAATTTTACTCCAACCTCGAATAAAAACAAAAAACAAAATAAGATGGGACAAATGGCAAAGTATTATAAACAGCCATACACGATTGCGAATCATTTAATTCCATATATAGGACCGACATACACCCTGACAGAAATTTTTAAAATAATTTTATCGTCATCAGCGGCAGTAAATAGCTTTTTTTCAATATAAAGAGGTAGAGAGAAGCAAGTATTTAGATTTTTAAAAGACCCATTATAAACATTCTGTATATTTTCAAATTGATAATAAAAAACGAAATTTCAACTAACTATCTATATAAAATTAACTCAAAGTTAATCAAAATGAACTTTTACTGCCCTCTATAACTAAAATATCTAATAATCTTAATATATTATGATCAATTCTATTTCCTTCTTCCGTTTCTGGACAGCGGATAGTCATCTTTAATGATGCCTTTAGATATCCCATTATGTCCTAATTTCTAAATGTTGGATTCATTTCGAAGCCATTATAGTGGTATTGTCTTAAAGAAAGCAATAATAGGTTTTCTTTGTAAGAAGTTTCAGCAAACAGTATAAATAATATTAATTGAGAAATACATAAATAAAATTCTGTAAATCGCTGAGATACGAAAATAAAATGTGTGTTTGACGGTCAGGGGGATTTGCATAATTTTGAAATCGAAAATCGAAAGCGAAAGTAATTTTTGACTCGAATTAGAGATTTTAAATAAAAACGATGAGGAATTAAATAGATTAGAAATAGGGATGCGGCACATACATTTCACAAACAGACACACACACAGACGCACACGCTCACACACATATCGCACAAAAGATTTTTCGTCTTCTACAGTGCTCTAAACTTGTAGAATCGTCTAAAACTTGAGTTGTGATTTTCCACCTGATTCCAATGTTTTCACTATACATTAACTTATATTGTGGAGAAAACAAAATCGTTTATTTTATTGTATTCCATCTCCCATTAAAATTTTTATAGAATGTTTCGAATGGCCTTATATTTTATTAACTAAATAATTTTTTTGCTTTTTATAGACAGTTCTGCTTGATATATAAGGAAGTGGATTAAGTCTAAGAAGTCAGACTAAATCGGCATTATTTATTTAATGTATTTAAACAATTCTTAACATAAATATATTCTCTTCGGCAAAGAACAATTTTCATATGTTTCTATTGCAAGGCAGTTTAGAATTTCAGCGTAATGCTTTTATTTCTCTGCCGTATACTTCGGGTTGAACATGAAATATCTGTTTAGGGAAATCCTTTTCATTGTATCTTATAATGAGATAAAGCCATGTTCCGCGCAGTAAATGAAATATCAAAGATTTCATCCGAATGTGTTGAATTTTTCATATTCTTCCGATGGATGAAGAGGGGGAGATTTCTTACTCTGTTGGAGTTAAAAGTTAATCTTGTTAAACTGTCACGTCATATGGTACGCAGAAGTCAATCTAATTATCTATGTTAGATACAGTAAGAGATGCCATGACTTTAAAAAGGGGAACAGTATAATCATTAATGTTATTAATGTTTAAATGATGCGACGATTTTTAATGCAACGTTGCAAATAAATTAAAGAAGTTCAGAGTTTTATAGTCTGTGGATAATTTGAAAAATATAAATATTTTATGACTATTTATAATTAATAATTATGATTGAAATAAAATCTGCTGTAGGTTCTCATTTTTTAACTCCTTTGGAACAGGATGTTCGGTACACACAATCTGTGCTTCTATTTATTAGTATTTTTATATAAAAATATGAAACAGAAATATTACTTTCAAGAGAAATGTGTTCAACGGTAAAGTAATAGATGTATATATAATATGTGTACATATCACATTGTAACATAATTCCTCAGCGGTGTGATGTTCCATTATCATAACAACGCGGAAGTCTTACGGAAGAAATATCTGATGTTTTCTTCAACAGGGTGAATGACTGGTATTTAAATTTTTAGTAACGGTATTTAATTTAAGGTCCAGAATTAAAAAAAATCTGATGTGGGCAACATATGACTTTCCTTATATAATGCAATGAATTTACTAATTTTACAGTTAAAAAAGATGTTATTCTTATAGTAGATACTTATATTCTTTCCCAGACATTGAATTTTCTTCAATTAGTCGTGATTTTCATTGATTTAGCGTCATTTTTATCAATTTGGCGAGATTTTTGTTAATTTGGCAACAATTAAAAATGCCGCCAAGTTGGCGACATTCCGCCAAATTCGTCGTCAAAATCTTGCCAAGCGTTATGGACGGCGAAATAAGTTATTCTTATAGCAGATAAATGACTATTGGAATTCAAATACAAAAGTATTACACAAAGAACCTTTTTTCACGAATGGAACGAGCTAGATCCACAAGAATGATATCACCAAATTTATCGCATGTTATTACATATGAAAAGTGAACATGTTTCTCAATAGGAAATATTTTTTTTTTATTTTATATAACTTTTTAACAATTGTTTTGAAAAATGTGTAATATCTCAAGAACGGTTCATGTTAGAGTTCTAAAATTTATATCAATCGTTTTCTAATGAAAAATTACATAAGAAATGTCTATTTACGTAACTTTATTAGCGGTTTTGATTTTTTGACAATTTTTTCAAAATTTCACTCGAAAATTTAGGGGTTTTTTAAACATTCGATTGCGTATAAAAACAATAGGCTTCCAGTGTTGACGTATTGTGAGTTTTGTACCAAATTTCATTCGAATCGGTCCATTCGTCGTCAATTATCGTCTCCACAGACTCACTGACACACACACACACATACACAGACATCACTTCAAAAATGTTTGATTCGTGATCTGGGATGCTCGAAAAGTGCTCTCCCGTCGAAAACCCGAATTTGAATTTTCAACTCCGTCACAATACTTTCCTTATACGTTATGTATATAAGGAAAGTGATATAATCATGAAATAAAGGCAATTAGAGTCTTCAAAGATTCAATTTTTTTTAATATTGTTTTTACGAAAAAAAATATTAAATAGTGTAAGATTTATCGTTTGATATATAATTTTTCATTTCTAAAATATAAACCTCGCGTTCCCGTACGAATAATTTAAATAAATTTAAAAATCAATTTACAGTTACCATATTGCCTGTATTGAAAAAAAATTACATGGGCTTACTGATGGCGTAAAAACTTTACATTTGGGATAACTTGAAAAAGACATTATAATAAAAAAAATTTACTCCAACCTTGAATAAACATAAAATTTAGATCCATTTGTAACCAAAATAATATGAGACAAATAGCACTGTAATTTAAACCATCATGCACAATTGCAAATCTTTTTATGCCATATATTGAAACGGCACTAACCTTGACAGAAAACATAAAAATACTTTTGACGGCGGTGAAGACGGCTGTAGTTAGCAGTTTTCAGTATAGAGAGATAGAGAGAAAGGAAGCATATAGATTTTCAGAAACCCCTTAAAATTCTCTGAATATATTCAAGTTGATAATAAGCCGCTATATATAAAACTAACTATCTAAAAATTAATCCCAAGAAACTTTGTCTGTCCTCTATCGTCTTTCCTAGAGTATCTAATAACCTTAATATATTATGAACAAATATATTTACTTCCTCCTTTTCTGGACAACGCATAGTCATCTTTAATGATACCTTTAGATATCCCATTAAATCCTGGTTACTAAATGTAAGGTTCATTTCGAAGCCATTATAGTGGTATTATCTTAAAGAAAACAATAAAAGTGTTTCTTTTTTCTTTGTAAGAACTTTCAGCAAATAATAGAAATAACATTAATTGAGAAATATATAAATAAAATTTTGTAATTAAATGAGTTACGAAAATAAAATATATGTTTAAAGTTTTGTGCGTTTTGCATAATTTTGAAGTTGAAAGGCAAAAACAAAACCTAATTTTTATGCAGAAAAATTAGTTTTAAAAATTAGTTTTCTAGATTTTAAGTAAAAACTCTGGGGGAAATAAAATGATTAAAACTAGATATGCGGCATATACATTGCACAAAGAGGCATACACACACACACATACGTCACGGAAAAAGTAGTTTTTTCGTGTTCTAGAGAGCTCGAAACATGTAGAATCATTCAAAACTAAGTTTGTGATTTTCGACACGATTCTAATATTTTCCTATATTTCTATATTTCTATATGTATTATTGAGAAAATATTTTTTTTACTTTATTGTTGTCTAACTACCATTAAAATTTGTATAAAAAGTTTCAAATCGCTTTAATTACTATATATTTTAATTACTAAATATTTTTTTATACTTTTGATAGATGGTACTGTTTGATATTTCGGGAAGTGGATTAAGTTTAAAAAATCAGACTAAATCGGGATTATTTATATAAAATTCTTAAACAATTCTTAAAATAAATACTGTATATGCTCTTCCGTAAAGAGCGATTTTCAAATGTTTCTATTGCAATCCAGTTGAACATTTCAGAGTAATGCTGTTATTTCTCGGCCGTATGCTTTGACTTGAGCTTAAAATATCTGTTAAGGGAATTCCTTTTATTTGAACTTTATAATGAGATAAAGCCACGTTCCGGGTGGTAAATAAAATATGCAAGATTTCACCTGAATGTGTTGAATTTTTCATATTCTTCAGTTGGATGGAGTGGGGGATGATTTCCACCAGTGTTGAAAATTAAAGTTAGCCTTTTGCTTACAGGTGGGGCAACGTCCATCCGAAATGAAAAACCTCTCAAAAAGGCAGGTATTTGACATAGCCTGTCCCAAACAGTTCAATCCCCCCTTTGCAGGCATTGGCGTCCACTCATATTGGTGAACGCCAATGCCACTTCATTTGGCATAGACGCTGTCCCACCTGTAACCAAAAGGTCAATCTTGCTAAATGGCCATGTTATATGGTGCGTAGAAGGCAATCTAATTACCTCGATGTTAGATACAATAAAAGATATGATAACCTTAAAATGAGGACCAGTATAACCAGTAATGGTATCAATGATTAAACGATGTGGTGAAGTTTTAATGCAGCATTGCAAATAAATTGAAGAATCTCAACAATTTATAGCATTTGGATAAAGTAATAAATATAATTAATTTATGATTAGGAGTAAATATAATTAAGAATTATGATTGAAATAAAATCTGTTGCAGGTATCAATTCTTTCAACACTTTGGAAACAGGATATGCGGTACACACCATATGTATGTGAGATACAATTTATTAGGATTTTTATGTTAAAATATGAAAAAGAAAACATTATTTATCAAGTTGTCAATCATGATCTGTGAAATAGAGGATTGTATATAGCGGTAACATAATACAGGTGTACATATCACAATGTAATAAAATCTGTTGGGGACAGCACATGACTTTCCTTATATAATGCAATGAATTTACTATTTTTATAGTAAAAAAATAGATTATTTTTATAGTAGTTATTTATAATCTTTCCAATATATTGAATTTTTTTCAATGAGTCGTCATTTTCCATGTCGTCATCATCAATGAATCGTCATTGATTTAGCGTTATTTTTATCCATTTGGCAAGATTTTCGTTAATTTAGCAACATTTGAAAAAGTCGCCAAGTTGGCGACATTCCACCATATTCGTCGCCAAAATCTCGCCAATCGTTATGGACGAAGAAATAAGTTATTCTTACAGTAGATAAATGCTTATTGGCGTTCAAATACAAAAGTATTACTCAAAGTATCTTTTTTCATGAATGGCTAGCTAGATCCACGTGAAGTATGTCACCCAATTTATCGCATGGTATTACATATAAAAAGTGAACATGTTTCTCGATAGGAAATATTTTTTTTTTATTTTATATGACTTTTTGATAATTTTTTTGAAAAATGTGCAATATCTCGAGAAAGGTTCATGTTAGCGTCCTAAACTTTATGTTGATCGTTTTCTAAGGAAAAAATACATAAGAAATATCTATTTGTGTAACTTTATTAAAGGTTTTGATTTTTTTGATGATTTTTTCAAAATTTAACTCTAAAATTTATTAGAGTTCTGAACATTTAATTGCGTATAAAAGCAATAGGTTTCCTGTATTTACGGGTTGTGATTTTTGTACCAAGTTTCGTTCTAATCGGTCCATTCGTTCGTCAGTTATCGTCTCCACAGACTCACTGACACACACCCACACATACACACACACACACACACATACACACACACACATACACACACACATACTTTCACACACACACACACACATACAGACATCACTTCAAGAATGTTCGATTTGTGAACAGGGATGCTTGAAACGTGCTCTCCCGTGGAAAACTCGAATTCGAATTTTCGACCCCGTCACAATACTTTCCTTATACATTATGTATATAAGTAAAGTAATAATTCCTCAGCGAGGTGAAGTTCCATTACCACACAACGCGTGTAGCATACGGACGAAAAAGCTGATGTTTTCTTCAACTGGGAAGATAGTTGGTATTTACATGTTTAGTGGCGGTATTTAATTTCAGATCCAGAACCTATATTAAAGATACAATCCAGGAATTAAGTCAATTAGAGTTTGAATATATTCAATTTTTTTGTTATAATTATTTTTACGAAGAAAAATATTAAATGTTTTAAGATGAAGCGTTTGCTATAGCATTTTTCATTTTTATAATATGAACCGCACGTTCAATTAAAATTAATTTAAAGAGCGTAAAAATTATAGATACCAAATTACCTGTATTGAAAAGATAATTAAATGTGCTTTTTGTTGACGCAAAAACTGGGAATTTGGGATAATTAGAAGAGCCGCTATAGTAATAAAAAATTCTCCAACATTCAATAAACATAAAAATGTAAATCTGAATATAACCAAAATAAGTTTGGTCAAATGCTACAGTATTCTAAACCATCATGCAAAACTTCACAACATTTTATTCCATATACAGGGTGTACCAAAAAGATTGAAACGCGCTTTAATTATTTACCTGTTGAAGATAAGTGGGCAGAGTTAATTGCAAAAATGTTGAAAGTAAGGTAGGAAATAAGACTACGTTAATGAAATAGATTCCCATTAATTTTCAAAAAGTTACACTTTTTAAATTTTTATACGACGCTCTTAAACAAATTTGGTCAATCAGAAAATTTTTATTTTTAATGCAAAAAGGACATGAAAAAAACCGCATATCTGTATCTTTAAAATCAACTGTATTATGATAGCGGAAAAAATATGACTTATGCCACTTCTCCGTACTATGTGAAAGGCTGTTTCATCTGTTAGAATAGGGATCATAAACATATTGATGATGGAAATTGTTTAGATCAAAAATACGTTAATATATGTCAAAATTTCTTATCACAATTGCATCTAAATAAAGCATTACACACACAGAGATCATATAAAGCAGTGGTACTCACTACGCGGTTGTGTATCCTATGTATTATCATCCAGTTTTATTTGTTTTGTGATATGTCACCAACTTACATTTCTAATTTGATATATGGTCCCCATTCACAATGTTCAGTTTTCAATTAAATATAACTCGCTCAATTTTAAAGATATATATATGCTGTTTTTTAATGATCTTGTGATCTTGTTGCATTAAAAATAAACATTTACTGTTTGACCATATTTATCTAAGGGGGTCGTGTAAAAATTTAAAAAATGTAACTTTTTGAAAATAAATGGGAGGACTATGTCATTAACGTAGTCTTATTTCCTACCTTACTTTCAACATTTTTGAAATTTTCATTGCCCACTTATCTCCAACAGGTAAAGAATTAAAGCGAGTTTCAATCATTTTGGGATATCCTGTATAGGACCTACATTGAACTTGAAAGAATAATTTTAAATACTTTTATCGCGTGCGGCGGCTGTAGCTAGAATTTCTTCAATATAGAGAGATAAATACAAAGTAACCATTCGGATTTTACAGAAACCCCTTAGGAACCTGTGCAGATTTTCAAATTGATAATAGGCCACTAAATTTTAACTAACCCTCTACATAAAATTAATTCAAAGTTAATCCTAATGAACATTTTCTGTCCTCTGTAACATTTCCTAAAGTATGTAACAATCTTAATACCTTATAAACAAATTTATTTCATTCTTCCCTTTCTGGACAACGGATAGTCATCTTTAATGATGCCTTTAGATATCCCATTAAATGCTAGTTACTAAATGTTGGGCTCATTTCAAAACCATTATAGTAGTATTGTCTTGAAGAAATCAATAAGAGCTTTTATTTCTAAGAAATTTAAACGAACAATGGAAGTAAAATTAAATTAAATATGTAAATAAATATGCAAATAAAATGTAGTAAATAACTGTGATACGAAAAGAAAATGTGTGTTTGGAAATTAGTGTGATTTGCTTAATTTTGAAAACGAAAGGAGAAAGCGAAAGGTAATTTTTGTGCCGAATTATAGATTTTAAATAAAAACGCTGGGTAATTGAAATGATTAGAAATAGGGGTGCAGCACATGTATTGCACAAACAGACACACAAACGGACACACACTCACACACATAAGTCACGCAAAATAGTGTCCGTGTTCTATAGTGCTCAAAACTTGTAGAATCGTAGAAAGCTTGATTGTGATTTTCGACATGATTCCAATATATTCCCTATACATTACCATGCATTGTAGGAAAAACAAAATCGTTAATTTTAGTGCTGTCTGTCTCCCAATGAAATTGTATAGTATGTTTCGAATCTCCCTATATTTTAATTACTAAATAGTATTTTATGCTGTTGATAAATAGTTCTGATTGATATATACAGAAGTGGATTAAGATTAAGAAATCAGACTAGATCGGAATTATTTATTTTACATTTTTAAACAATTCTTTAAATATATTATGTGCCGCAATAAGCGATTTTCAAATGCTTCTATTGCAAGCCAGTTGAGAATTTAAGCGTAATGCTTTTATTTCTCCGCCAAATGCTTGGGGTTGAACTTAGAATGTCTCTTTAGGGAATTCCTTTTCTTTGTATCGTATAATGAGATAAGCCAAGTTCCAGGCAGCAAATAAAATATTCAAGATTTCACCCGAATATGTTAAGTTTCTCATATTCTTTAGATGGATGAGGCGAGGGATGATTTCCCCTCGTGTTGGAATTTAAAATTAATCTTGTTAAATGGCCACGTCCTGTGGTACGTAAACGTCAATCTAATTACCTCGATGTTAGATACATTCAGAGATATAATACCTTTAAAAAGAGTATAACCATTAATGCTATTAATGATTAAACGACGTGGTGAAATTTTCATGAAACGTTACAAATAAATTGAAGCTCTCAGAGTTTTATAGCGTTTGGATAAAGTAATAAATATAATTATTTTACGAGTAGGAGTAAATATAATTAAGAATTATGAATGAAATGAAATCTGTTGCAGGTTTCAATTATTTCAACTCCTTGGAAATAGGCTATGCGGTACACATAATCTGTATGTGAGCTGTATCCATCAGCATCTTTATAAAGAGTTATAAAACAGAAAACTTTATTATTTTTGAAGCTATCAATCACGATTTGTAAGATATAGAGGATTGTATTGAGGGTAACCTACTGCATATATACTCATAACAGTATAACATAATTCATCAGCGGTGTGACATTTCATTATCAGAACAACGTGGAAGACTTACGGAAGACATATCTGATGTTTCCATTAACAGGGAATATAGTTGGTATTTAAATTTATAGTGACGGTATTTAAGTTCAGAGCCAGAGCCTCTATTAAAAATATAATCATGAAATAAAGTCAATTGACAAAAGAACAATTATCTTTTGATACTTTTTACGAAAAAATAATTAAATGGTTTAAGATGAATCGTTTGATTTAGGATTTTTCATTCCTATAATATGAACCGCGCGTTCAATAAACATAAATTTAAAGAAACGTAAAATTTAATTTATAGATACTAAAGTACCTGTATGAAAATCACATTTAATTGGACTTTCTGATGAAGTAAAGACTGAACATTTGGGATAATTAGGTCAGTCGCTATAATAAAATATATTTCAATCCAGTCCTGAATGAAAAAAAAAATTAGATCAGATTTTAACCAAAGTAAGTTGGGACAAATATCACAGTATTCTAAACCATCATGCACAAAAGCAAATCATTTGATGCCACATGTAGGACCTGCACTGCTTCTGCATTTGGCAGAGTTCATGCATTTGACAGAAATTTTTAAGGTACTTTTGCCAGCAGCGGCTATAGCTAGCATGTTTTCAATATAGAAAGATAGATAGAAAGCAAACATTCAGATTTTTCCGAAACCATTTAGAAACTTCTGCAGATTTTGATGTTGATAATAAGGCTCTAAATCTTAACTAACTATCTATATAAAATTAACTCTAAGATTATCCGACTGAACTTTTTCTGTCCTCTATGACCTTTCCTAGAGTATCTAATAATCTTAATATCTTACGAACAAATCTATTTCCTTCTACTTTTGCTGGACAACGGATAATCATCTTTAATTATGTCTTTAGATAACCCATTATGTCTTAGTTACTAAATGTTGAGCTCATTTCGAAGCCATTATAATGGTATAGTCTTAAAGAAAGCAATAAGAGGTTTTCTTTGTAAGAAATTTTAGCGAACAATAGAAATAAAATTAATTGAGAAATATATAAATAAAATTGTGTATATAACTGACATACGAAATTATTATGTGAGTTATGCGTAATTTTCAAATCGAAAGGCGAATGGTAAAAATTATTGTGATGTTAAATTAAAACGCTTGGGAAATAAAATGATTAGCAATACAGCTGCAGCACATACATTGTACAAACAGACACACAGGCAGACACACACACACACACACACACATATACACACACACATACACAACACACACACACACACACACACACATACACATACACACACACACAAACAAACACGTCACGCAAAATATAGTAAGAATTTTAGCGTTGCATATCTCCCATTAAAATATGTATACAAAGTTACAAACCGCCCTATATTTTAATTTGTAAAGATTTTTATGCTTTTGATAGCTACTTCTGCTTAATATTTAAGAAAGTGGATTAAATTTAAAAAATCAGACTAAACCGTGATTCCTTATTTAAATTCTTAAACAATTATTAAAATTAATATATTATTTTCCTTAAAGAGCGATTTTCAAATGTTTCTATTGCAAGCCAGTTGAGCAATTCAGCGTAATGCTTTTATTTCTCCACCGAATGCTTTGAATTGAACTTAAAATATCTGTTTAGGGAATTTCTTTTCTTTGTATCTTATAACAAAAGAAGGCCACGTTCCGGGAAGTAAATAAGGTATTCAGGATTTCACCCGAATAGGTTAAATTTTTCATATTTAGATGGATGAGGAGGGGAGTGATTTTCCTCCGTGTCGGAACTTAAAGTTAATCTTGTTAAACGGCAACGTCATATGGCACCAGAAATCAATGCAATTACCTCGATATGAGATACAATAAGAAATATAATAACCTTGAAAAGAGGAAAAGTATAACCGTCATTGTTATTAATGATTACGCAATGCGATGAAATTTTAATGCAACTTTTCAAATAGATTAAAGAAGTTTTATAGTGTTTGGATAAAGTAATATATATAAATATTTTATGAGTAGGAGTAAATATAATTAAGAATTATAATTGAAATAAAATTTACTGTAGGCATCAATTTTTCAACTCCTTGCAAGCAGGGTATGCGGTACAGACGATCTGTATGGGAGATTCTATTTATTAGTATATTTATATAAAAATTTGAAACATAAAATATTATTTTTCAAGTTTTCAATGACGAGTTGCAATATATAGAAAAATGTATTCAAAAAGTAACCTAATATATGAGTACACATAAGACTGTAATATGCAGAGTGATGTTCCTTTACCACAGCAACGCACGAGAGTTACGAAGGAAATGTCTGATGTTTCTTTAAACGGGGAAACTAATTGATATATAAGGTTTTAGTGACGGTATACAATTCCATAGCCCCTATTAAGTGTGAAATCAACAAATACTGTCTATTAGTGTCTGCATCTATTCGATTTTCATAATATTTTAAGAAGAAAAATATTAAATAGTTGAAGATGAATCGTTTGATATATAATTTTTTATTTCTATATGAACCGCGCATTCATTTGAAATTAATTTAAAGAAACGCATAAATCAATTTATAGGTACCAAATTACTATTACTGAAACAAAAATGAAATGCGCTTTCTGATGGAGTAAAGACTGAAAGTTTGCGATAATTAGAAGAGTCGCTATAATAAAAGAAATGTACTCCAACTTTAAATAAAAATAAAATTTAGATCGGATTGTAACCAAAATTAGATGGGATAGATGGCATAGTATTCCAAGTCATCATGCAAGATTGCAAATAATTTGATACAATATATACCGATATATATTTCATGCAATATATGGACCCATATTAACCATGACAAAAAAAATTTCAAGTACTTTTGTTGTCATCGGCAGCTACAGCTAGCATTTTTCAATATAGAAAGATATAAAGTAAGCAAGCAAACAATTTTTTCAAGAACTACTTCAAAACCTCTGCATACTTTGAAGTTGATAATAAGACACTAACTTTTAACTACCTATCTATATAAAATTAACTCAAAATCAATGTCAATAAACATTTTCTGTCTTCTATAACCTTTTCTAGAGTATCTAATAATCTTAATAACTTATGAACAAATCTATTTCCATCTTCCTTTTCTGTACATAGTCATCTTTAATGATGCCTTTAGAGTCCTCGTTACTAAATGTTGGGTTCATTTTCAAGTCATTATAGTTGTGTTGTCTTAAAGAAAACAATAAGTGGTATTCTTTGTAAGAAATGACAGGGAACAAAAGAAGTAAAATTAATAGAGAAATATATAAATAAAATTGTCTATATCACTGAGATATGAAAATCGAAAAGTTTGTATTCTTCTATAAAAGTTCTTTCAGTTTAAATTTGAACATATTTTTGGCATTTTAATCAATTTCAAATTATTAAATTATATATATTGGAGATTATATGTATTATGTGTTGTAAACATTTTTAATCATGGTTATGATGTCATTTTTTATGGTATACTTGCCTCCCCTCCAGGGAAAGATACTTTATTTTGTAAATGCAAAATGAAATACGTTTCTTTTAAATCCTTTATTGGTTGGTAGGGGTTTTATAGGAAAAATCCAATTTTTTGGATATGCTTAACCGAACATATGGTCAAACAACAAGTCTTAGAAATATCCGAACGCAACGAAATCTAAAACAAACAAGTAAGGGTGCTAAAATTACCAATTTGAACACAAATTATACATGACAACGTTAAAACAAATTAAAATACCTAATATATGCACTTATATTTATACCAGATTTAAATTCAAGATCACAAAATGATAAAAATCAAGTAAGAATGTTATAGTATGTGTGATATCAAAATGTGAAGGAAATATAAATGATATAGGCAGTGAAATGAAAACGTTGTAATAAAACAATAGGAGAACAATACAAGTAAAAACAATATAAATCTGATGTAGGCAGAACATGACTTTTTCTATATAATGCAATGAATCGACGACTTTTACAGTGAAAAATGACGCATAAGATCTACGACACAAGATTTTGAACGTCGAATTGAACATTTGACGCATTTTCGGATGACAAGTAAAACAATTTCGAAGTAGCCAATAAATTTATATTTCACGCAACTTAAATTGACAATTGTAAATATGATTAGCATCAACAATCAGCAATAATGTCCATATATTAAAATATTTTACGATTAATTCAACCAACTGACGTCATTTTTTAACAAAATATTTCGTTTGGTGTTATTTTCGATTTTGCAACTTTAACGATATTTTCGTCAATCTGGAGCAAATTATCGCCAGGTTAGCAATATTGCGCTAGTTGAGTATCAAAGTTCGCTAAATTTATCGCCAAACGTTACAGACAAATGGAGAAAATAACATTGCTTATATGTAAATGGCTATTGGCGTCAAAGTACAAAACTGTGAAGTATCCTCTCCCAAGCATGGAACAAACCAGTTCCACGGGAATGATGATAACATATTTATCGCCTAATATTACATATGAAAAGTTAACATATTTCACAACAGTAAATACTTTTTTATTTGTTTGATTTTTTGATAAATTTATTTTTAAAATGTGAAATACCTCGTGAACCGTTTATGCTTGCGTTCTAAAACTTGTGTTAATCGTTTTCTGATAAAAAATTACATAAGAAATGATTATTTACATCATATTATTTAAGATTATTTACGTCATATTATTCAATATTTCATTCGAAAATTTGGAGGGTCTTCCAAAGTTTGATTGCTTTTAAAATCAATAAGATTCCAGTGTTCACTGATTGTTATTTCTGTACCAAATTTTGTTCAAAACGCTCAATTCGTTCGTGAGACATAGCCTTCGCGAAATCACGGACACATGCGCACACACATACACACATATAAACAGACCTCTAAAACGTGCGATTCCAGTTCAGGGATGCTTAAAACATGCCCTTCAGTCGTAAACTCGAATCCAAGCTTTCAAATTCGTCACATTATTTTCCATATACATACATTATACTATAAATATATATATATATATATATATATATATATATATATATATATATATATATATATATATATATATATATATATATATATATATATATATATATATATATATATATATATATATAAGAAGGAGAAAGAGGTGTGCGATTTCCCACGTAACTCCACTGCAAAGAAATATTTTAGGTCCGTTTAAAATTCACTAACACAGACAATAAAATTGAAACTACGAGCGAGATTATTTAGGTATTCTGGATTATGGTAGTGTTTTCATAGAGCTTTATTTTTTGCAATTTTTATATATTTTAGTTTTTGTATTTCTTAAACGTTCTATTTTATATTTAGGCATTTTAATAGTTTTATAATGACTTGTAACAATTGCATTGTATTTTTCCCAAACTTATTCAAATAAATACAGAACGTCAATTTACGCTATCTATAAAGACCAAAGCATGCATACTAAAACTTTTCGATCGCAAGTCGCAGCTCAAATTCGAACGCATCCATGTAAACAGATACGAAAAACTGTATGAAGGAGCTGCATCGGTTACCACTTGTAAGCAGCATTATGAGCGTATGTCGAACTTTCTAAAAACTTTATTGACTGGCATAATCTTTAGAATATATGATCCGTTTAATAAAAGATGGCCATCTCCAGAGGGAAATTCTTCAAATGTCGTTTTGTTACCATAAAGATCTAAAATGTAATGTAAGATTATAATATCTTTATTTCCATTTCATTTTATTCCCATCGAATATGCGGAGTATATATTGACGTCATTCACATTGGATTATATTTAGGGTTTGTAAAATTTTCAAAACCATTCCAAGATCTTTCTTATGCATTTACAAAATTTATAATAAATATTATATATATAAAAATATTAAATATTATATAATATTTATTTATTTATTATTCAGTGATGTTACATTTTGTACTTCAATTATATTGCAACATCATAACTCAAATTATTGAAAATAATATTTATTTGAATTGGAAGTAACTTTTTTCAGATATTTTATTAACTATATTTTATTAACTTCTTCAGATGTTTTATTACATCACATTTATTTGAAAAATATATAATAAGTTGTCAAGAGGGTTTTCTAAGCAGCTGCATCATACTATACCGTTTCTAAACGGTCCAATAAACTTTGAAAAATGTTGTTTTACACATATGAAAAGGATATTATCTTATAGGAGGTTGTTCTGTATAACACAGTTTAATCTTGCATACTATGGGGTTGAAAATGTTTTATGTAAGAATAAAGCAAGTATAAAGTATAATATTTTTAGAACTAAGCAGACATGCAAAAATACCTTTAAATAATATAATTTTACTTGTTTGAAAGCAGATATTTTTTTGTAATTTTATTCCAAAATGAAGATAAAAATGCACAATTTATTATTTATTTGCATTATGTTTTATACTTAAATTAAATTGCAACATCATAATTCAACTTACTGAAAAAATATTCATTTGAATTAGAAGTTTATTTTTCAGATATAAATGTTCTAGTCAATATTTTTAAGGAATATAAAAGTAAAAAAAAATAATGAGGTGATCCTTCAAAAGATAAAAGAGTAATTTTGAGAAAATTAGCTGACGTATGTTGAACTTCCTACGGTCGGTTAATTGTCAGGCATTCCTTGGTAATTTCAGAGTAATTATAGGTGGTATTATCATTACTGGAAATTTTAGATAGGTACTAATTTGCATGAATTGGTACTATTTTACTTTTACTACAATACATATGTTGACTATGCAAAGACAAAGTATTATTATGTTGTCAAATTACAAACTATAGTATTTCGGTGGATTTACGTACTTGAGGATCACTCGAATGTAATTTACAACCACTGTCTGTCTGACTATTTGATAATTATCATTTTTGTCTCTTCAGATTAAAATAAAAATAATAACAAATATATATATATATATACTGCAACAAATATATATATATATATATATATATTTGTTGCAGTATTTTTTTAGAATTCAAACTGTTCCACATATTTTGAAACAAATATAGATATGGTTGGGGCAAAGATCTCCTAGGGACCAAAGCTTAAACCGAGAATCATTGGATAATGCAGTAGCCAATGAAGAAATGTTGCTACATCGCACTGAGGAGTAACCAATGAGAAATACTAAGGATGTATCTGGACCTCAGGCAAAATGGTCTGACAAGGAGATATGTATTCATTCAATGATTAAGCAATGGCATTGATACTCAAGCAATGAATGTCCAAGTGTGCATTTCATAAGAATGATTGTTCCGAAACGGAAGAGAATAGTCAGGGAAATCTAACAGATGCGTTAATATATTCAACAAAAATGATTATCCAAAAATTTAGAGAGTCGTGTCAAGCACTGTAGTGGTTATGTTGAAATTTGAGAGTGTGTTAGAAAATAAAAAGCTGACTCCAAAATGTTAGGAAAAGAAACGGCCAATATTCCAAGCATGCTGAGCAACAGACCGACAAACAGAGGTATATACCATTCTGCGTATATATTAGGCCAATTAATGATTTTGGAAAAAGATTCTAAAAATGGTCTCACACGGTGCATTTGCCCCTCCTTAAGTTTTTAGTAAACTTAATGTAATGTTAATCTTAACAATAATATGTGTGAATAAATAATATCTATTTTAAAAGTTAAAAATCTGATGTGGGCAGCACATGACTTTCCCTGCAGACGTATATTAACGTTATCTTTATTTTAATTAAATTTATTTCACTTTTAATTCAATTTTAGTTCTCATTCGGTAACCGGACTTATTTTCAAAGGTGGCGTAGAGAAAATACGGAAACTAAAATATCTCGAGAACGGCTAGTCCTAGTGTAATGGGGTTGGTCCTATTATTTTTATCGTTAAAAATTACGTATTAAACGAGCATTTAATGGATATATTTGAGTATACCTAGTTCTTTAGTTTAGATTTTGACGATTTTTGCGGGACATTTTGCAAAAAAAGGCAGGTTAATTTTTTTTCGAATAGTACCAAAATCTAATCAGCACCAGAATAACCCACAATTCTACCGAATTTTGTGAAATTCGGTCCAGTAGTTTTTCAGTTAGAGTGGATACAAGCTTTTGCGGGCCATTTCGCAAAAAAGGTAAGTTCTTTTATTCCAAATCGTACCTAAAACTAATCAGCACCAAACTCGCTCACAAGTAACTTACCTACCAAATTTTGTGAAATTCGGTCCATTAGTTTTTTAGTTAGAATGAATACAAAATCTGCACAGACAGACAGACACACAGACAGACACACAGACACACAGACAGACAGACACACAGACGCACACACAGACGTCACGCTAAAAATGGTTTTTTCGTATTCTAGAGGTCTTGAAACGTGTAGATCCGTCGAAAACTCGAGTTGCGATTTTCGACATGATTCCAATACTTTCCCTATACATTACCATGTATTGCAGGGAAAGTAAAAATCTGATGTGGGCAGCACATGACTTTCCCTGCAGACTTATATTAACGTTCTCTTTATTTTTATTAAATTTATTTCACTTTTAATTCAAATTTCGTTCTCATTCGTTAACCGGGCTTATTTTAAAAGGTGGCGTAGAGAAAGTACGACAAACTAAAATATCTCGAGAATGGCTAGTCCTGGTACAATGGGAATGGTCTTATTATTTTCGTCGTTAAAAATTACGCATTAAATCAACATTTAATGGATATTTTTTAGTATACTTAGTTCTTTAGTTTAGATTTTGACGATTGTTGCAGGACATTTCGCATAAAAAGGCAGGTTATTTTTTTTTAATCATACCAAAATCTAATCAGCACCAGAGTAAACCACAAGTGACTCATCTACAGAATTTTGTGAAATTCGGTCCAGTCGTTTTTCAGTTAGAGTGGATACAAGCTTTTGCGGGCCATTTCGCAAAAAAAGGCAGGTTATTTTATTCCAAATCGTACCCAAAACTAATCAGCACCAGACTCGCCCACAAGTGACTTACCTACCAAATTTTGTGAAATTCGGTCGATTAGTTTTTTAGTTAGAGCGGATACAAAATCTGCACAGACAGACAGGGAGACAGACACTCAGACACACAGACACATAAACAGACACACAGACAGACACACAGACACACACACAGACGTCACGCTAAAAATGGTTTTTCGTATTCTAGAGGTCTCGAAACGTGTAGATCCGTCGAAAACTCGAGTTGCGATTTTCGGCATGATTCCAATACTTTCCCTATACATCACCATGTATTGCAGGGAAAGTTAAAAATCTGATGTGGGCAGCACCTGACTTTCCCTGCAGACTTATATTAACGTTCTCTTTATTTTAACTAAATTTATTTCACTTTTAATTCAATTTTCGTTCTCATGCGGTAACCGGGCTTATTTTCAAAGGTGGCGTAGGGAAGTACGAAAAACTAAAATATCTCTAGAACGGCTAGACCTAGTGTAATGGGGTTGGTCTTATTCTTTTTGTCGTTAAAAATTACGTATTAAATCAGCATTTAATGGATATATTTGAGTATACCCAGTTCTTTAGTTTAGATTTGGACGATTTTTGACGGCCATTTTGCAAAAAAAGGCAGGTCATTTTATTCCGAATCGTACCAAAATCTAATCAGCACCAAGGTAACCCACAAATGACTCATCTACCGAATTTTGTGAAATTCGGTCCATCAGTTTTTCAGTTAGAGTGGATGCAAGCTTTTGCGGGCCATTTCGCTAAAAAAGGCGGGTTCTTTTATTCCGAATCGTACCCAAAACTAATCAGCACCAGACTCGCTCACAAGTAACTTACTTACCAAATTTTGTGAAATTCGGTCCATTAGTTTTTTAGTTAGAGTGGATACAAAATCTGCACAGACAGACAGACAGACACACAGACACACAGACACACAGACAGACACTCAGACAGACACACAGACACACACACAGACGTCACGCTAAAAATAGTTTTTTCGTATTCTAGAGGTCTCGAAACGTGTAGATCCGTCGAAAACTCGAGTTGCGATTTTCAGCATGATTCCAATACTTTCCCTATACATTACCATGTATTGCAGGGAAAGTAAAATGTGGTATTTAATGTGTAGAGTTTTAATTAATGATTATATTTTAAGAACTCATGCAAAGAGGTCATAGTGGGTTATACTGCCACGATAGCAATGTACGAAATATTCGATTCACTATCAGTATTATTTAAGAGTATTAATTCAATCCAAAGATACAGTTATTATTTAAAAACTAAACCAACTTAAAGTTTATTTTCTTTCTCCACAATCACATGTGGTTTAGGCTTTATAGAAATGCGCATTTGTGATTTCTGTGACTGCCCCCCCCCCCCCAGTGATGAGTTGAATTTTCACCTCAACTTCACCTGTACATCACCGTAAAAGAATAACTGGAATGTTGAACAACTGAAATTTCTCATACCAGAATGCATTTTAAATAGATTGTGATTTTTCCTTTTTTACTTTCCTTATATACATAATGTATAAGGAAAGTATTGTGACGGGGACGAAAATTCGAATTCGAGTTTTCGACGGAAGAGCACGTTTCAAACATCCCTGGTCACGAATCAAACATTTTTGAAGTGATGTCTCTCTGTGTGTGTGTGTGTGTGTGTGTGTGTGAAAGTATGTGTGTGTGTGTGTGTGTCAGTGGGCCTGTGGAGACGATAACTGACGAACCAATGGACCGATTTGAACCAAATTTGGTACAAAAATCACAATCCGTAAACACTGGAAGCCTATTGTTTTTATACGCAATCGAATGTTCAGAAGCCCCCTAAATTTTCGAATGAAATTTTGAAAAAATGGTCAAAAAATCAAAACCACTAATAAAGTTAGGCAAATAGACATTTCTTATGTAATTTTTCATTAGAAAACGATTGACATGAATTTTAGAACGCTAACACGAACTGTTCTCGAGATATTGTACATTTTTCAAAAAAAATATCAAAAAGTCATATAAAATAAAAAAAAAATATTTCCTATTGATAAACATGTTCACTTTTCATATGTTATACCATGCGATAAATTGGGTGACATTATTCTCGTGGATCTAGCTCATTCCATTCATGAAAAAAGATACTCTGAGTAATACATTTGTATTTGAACGCCAATAGTCATTTATCTGCTGTAAGAATAACTTATTTCTTAGTGCATAACGCTTGGCGAGATTTTGGCGACGAATTTGGCGGAATGTCGCCAACTTGGCGACTTTTTGAAATGTTGCAAAATTAACGAAAATCTCGTCAAATGGATGAAAATGACGCTAAATTAATGAAAATGACGAAAATTCTATGTCTTGGAAAGAATATTAGTTTCTACTATAAGAAAAACCTATTTTTTTACTGTAAAAGTAGTAAATTCATTCCATTATATAAGGAAAGTCATGTGTTGCCCACATCAGATTTTTTTTGTCGCATTTGCAAAAAAAATTTAAACATCTGTATTGTTGGTCCAAATGATCACAATTATAATATATTACCCTTCATTTTAAAGGGCTTAAAAATCTTTCGATTGATACCAATTTTGACAATGTACTCCTAAGGGAGTAACACCATGGCCCTCTTGGGGGGGAGGGGCTAATGACGTCACAACTACAAATTTTTCCGCGGCTATTTTTCACTACTATGATTTAAACTGTTGTTTCGTGATCATTGAGACATAAATAACCCCTTTTATGTATGAATGCATAAAATTTTGTCCTATGCTGTCATGTTAAAGAAATATAAAATTTCGAAGTTTTCGCTCGAATTCAAAACAATTATATCTAGTTCTAAATTTTATGCTAGCAAAGCTGGATATAAAGTTTCATAAAAAAATCCATTAATATTTGTGGTAGCTACTGTGCACACAAGAAAGGGACCACAAAAAAGAGATTGAAAGGCATCCCTTCAAAAATACACAAAAAGTATACAGGAAGTCCAAAAACATATATTGGCATCAAAATCTCAAAATAAGAATTTTCGAAATGAAAACAATATATTATATTCTATAATACAACAAAGTAATGGGTAATAGAAATAATTATGTGCAGCATAAGAAATTGCGAAGTTGACTTATAAAGAAACCTTATAAATAAAAATTTTAACAGTATCATTTAGCGAAATTTTTGACTCACGGATGTCCCTGAGAATTAGTGAAATTACAAGTTGTCTGAAAAATCGTCTTTGTTATCATTCAGACAGCGATTTTAAATCATTTAAAAACTAAGAGCTTTGTTCCTCATCTGTTTGAAGTTTTGCAACTTTACTATTGACGAACAAGTGGAGAACACAATATTTTACACATTTTTATAAGTATATTTAATATCTGTAATTTCGGACTCATATTTATTGTTTACATAAATGAGAAATTTGAAAAACCTTCTTTTGGTTTCTAAAAGTGAATTATGCATAGTGCATACCTTGTTTACCAATATTAGTTTCATTTTCCGTGATGAACAGAAACAAACCCATATGTCATTCCTATCACGGTTATTTCTAACACAAAATAATAAACAATATACCTTAAAATTATATCAACCATGTTAAACAGCTCTGTCATACATGAGAAATCTCAAAGGAATCTTTCATGAACATATTTGTAAACAAAAGTTTTTAGAAATTATAAAGTTAAATTTTGATGTAGGCAACACATGACTACTAAATTTACTTCTTTTACGGTGAAAATATAATTTGTGAGATCCACGGCATGATGTTTCTAACGTCGAATAACTTCGAATAATGTACATTTAGCGTTTTTCGGGAGAAGAACATGTAAAAATAATCCGATGTATCTAATTAACTTATATTTCGCACAACTCTAATTTGAAATCTATTGATAGCATCCGCAATAAGCAATACACTCCATATATTAAAATATTATATTATTTTATTCATCAATTTGACGTCATTTTCTTTAATTTTGCAACATTTTTGCAATTTTGACGTTATTTTCATCAAATTGGTACTATAGTAAAAAAATCTGATGAGGGCAGCACATGACTTTCCCTGCAGACTTATATTCAAGTGCTCTTTATTTTAATTAAATTTAATGCACTTTTAATTCAATTTTCGTTCTCATTTGATAACTGGACTTATTTTCAAGGGTGGCGTAGAGAAAATACGAAAAAACTAAAATATCTAAAGAACGGCTAATCCTAGTATAATGGGGTTAGTCTTATTCTTTTCTCCGTTAAAAATTACGCTAATGCGTAATTTACAATCATTATAAATACAATCATTTTTAATACAATCATTTAATGGATATATTTGAGCATACGTAGTTCTTTATTTTAGATTTTGAAGATATTTGCGGGCCATTTTGCACAAAAAGGCAGGTTATTTTTTTCCGAATCGTATCAAAATCTAATCAGCACCAAGGTGTCCCACAAGTGACTTATCTGCCGAATTTTGTGAAAGTCGGCCCATTAGTTTTTCAGCTAGAGTGGATACAAGATTTTGCGGGCCATTTCGCAAAAAAAGGCGGATTATTTTACCCCGAATCGTATCCAAAACGAATAAGCACTAGATTCACCCACAAGCGACTTACCAAATTTTATGAAATTCGGTCCATTAGTTTTTTAATTAGATTGGATAAAAAATCTGCACAGAGAGACAGACAGACAGACACACAGACACACAGAGAGACACACAGCCACACAGACAGACACACAGACACACAGACACACAGGCAGACACACAGCCACACAGACAGACGTACACACAGACGTCACGCTAAAAATAGTTTTTTCGTATTCTAGAGGTCTCGAAACGTGTAGATCCGTCGAAAACTCGAGTTACGATTTTCGACATGATTTCAGTACTTTCCCTATACATTACCATGTATTGCAGGGAAAGTAAAAAGTCATTACCAGATATTTAGCTCCCTTTTAAGACAACTGGCGACTTGTGTTCGCTGTCATTTTTTTTTTTATCATTTTTGAATAGATTTTCGACAATACCAGGTATCTACTTCCCTATTAAGACAAAAATCGACTCTGTGACTTATGTTAGGACAAATATTGACTTTTTGTCTAGATTTTAAGATGTTTAACATAAAGATTATAAATCGTCAAAACTTAAGGCTTTTGTGATTCTGTTGCACATTATGGAAATAATATTATTATTTTTTTTTCAATTGCTGTATGTACAATTTAAGAGCAATTTGTACTCCCACAAGCCGATACTTCTGACTCAAAGAAAAAAATCGAATCTGACACAAACATACACACAAGCACATACACTCACGCACGTGCACACATAGATACTTTAGACACTTTTAACATTTAATATTCTTACTGTATTATAATTAATTATTATTATCAATAAATAATTAACACTTATAACAACTTTATTTTATAACTTATTTCAATTTTTGTTGCAATTACTTGAAATTAATGGATTTAAAATTTTCCGTTTCTTCATAATACAATCTTTACCACACGGCAGATCAATGCGAAATAGTTAAAGATATAAAATTCTAGAATTCATCACCTAATACGAGATCTAATTGACCACAAGAGACCTTCGTTAGAATCTCCAAATCTCACATATTTCCAATACTTCCTCTGAAACGTATCCCAGGGGTATCAATTATTCGTTGTCGGGGATTTATTTCTAGAAAGAAATAGAACGGTCTGGATCAACTGAAAACTTTGTTAGTGATGTACAGACAGGACAATTTTACAGTTATTACTAGCATTCTGGTCTAATTAAATACTGTAAAATCTAACATGATAGCACATATTATTTAAGTAGCATCATTTAATTATATATTGTAGTTTTTATTTATATTTCATCATTCTCCATATGATGTGAGTGATCTAGAAAGGGGATTACAAAATATAGGACGTATGGTGTTTGAAACTTCCCTCAGCTTTCTTATAAATCTTAATAATAAAGAATATTGCCTCAATGTGTGCTTCTTGTCTTAATGCGTCGCACGTAATTGAAAATGTAAGCTATCGCTAGTGTGCTTAATCATTTTGTCTTCAAAACATTAAGCATAATTGTATCTTTACTTTGATGCGCAGTTATTTATTTATTTCTAATTTGTTGTTTTTATATATCCTTATGAATTATCTCTTGAAATTAGCAGTTTTGCTCTTTCGGATCGTACTAAAATCAAATCAATTGAATTATAATGCTTGACAGTCTTGAATTCCAAATTTAAAAAATTTCGGACCGATAATTCTAAGCCAGATGTGATCCATGCACTTCAAACACGAACACACACTGCAGAGTCCATTTGGACAATAAAATAAGATCTTGCAAATCCGTCCCATTCGGCATCCGTGGTTCGATTCCCGGATGGGTTAACAATTTTTTTACAAAACACACACACACACACATACATACATACATACATACATACGGCAAATAAACAAAGCATATTCATATTCTAAGATGCTTAAAATGTATGATAACCCAAATTTTTTATCTTGAATTCTTCGGTTTACTAAAAAATCCATAGAAAGCAAGAATTATACTTTTTACCACATTTCAATATATGTTTTATATGCAATTAATACAAGGAAAGATAAGCCTGAACTTCATATAAAACAAACATAAAATCACCTCTTTTATTTCCTTGCATGCGCATTTAAATTCGAAATCATATCTCTACCATAATAAACATTAATTGATTTAAACTGCATCTCATTTGGAAAAATTCAAGAGCGCTCTCACGCAGTGTTTGGTCATGATTCCTCCAATTCACCTTATAAATATATGTCCCTGTTAATTGAAATTAAGTAAAGAAAGGAGAGTTAATTAAATTAGATAAGGCTAATGAGAGACTAGAGAACGAGTCATTTGGAAGTCGTATGGATTCTTTAAAAATCTTCACCAAGTTCCACCTCGCATTGATTTAATTGATTGCTCTACTTGGGAGGATATTTAGGCACTGAACAGATTTATTCTAATCTTTAACCAGCACGGTATTTACTTTGGGTGATGCAGATTGCAAAAGAATTAACTTTTTGCAAAACTTTTGAATTATATTGGGATTGATAAATATTTTCATTATGAGATTAATAGAAACAATTTTCATGCGATGGGCAATAAATCAAGTGTTACGGTTAAAATGAATATATATATGTTACCGCGAAAGCTCGAAAGCCGTTAATGTGCACATTACCTAGCTAATCTGCAGATTAACTGATTTGCTCCGTTCACGTTCGGAATCCAGAGTTTTCCGCGTTTTACCTAGGTAATGTGCACATTAACGGCTTCCGTATCGTTAAAGTTCAAAAGTTTGTTTCTCTCATTCCCTTTCCCTACTCCTTCCCCTCCCCTCCCTCCACTTTTAGTTTGGTTTCGCCAGCGTCTTGTCCTCGCCGGTTGTTTTTATTTCTCATAATTTGCGTCGGCTGCCAGTGCGTAGCATAGCTAATTCTGTTTTCAAATTCGTTTCTGCCTGATGGCGCGTGAATTTGTGTTGTGATTTTTTTTAAAGCAGATGAATTTAGCTCCTAGTGTGCAAGCAAGCACCGAATTTTAACTTATATTAACTTGATTAACTTGTATTAACTTCCAGCAAAGATCTTATTTTCACTTTAACGAGTGTCTAGTAGGTAATGTACAGATTGTCTAGGTAATTTGCAGATTACCTAGGTAATTTGAGAAATGAAACAATTTTCGGTACTTTAACGGATAACCCTAGTTAATCTGCACATTACCTAGATAATCTGTAGAATACCTCATTTCTGCACTTTAGCGGTATCATATATATGAAATAGAAAGAAAACAAGATTTCGTTAGGGGGTCTAGTCTATTTTTAATCTTTAGACTATGTTGTAATATCTATAAGTTCCCAACACAATAATTAGTAACTAGGAAGTAGTCAAACATATTTATCAACTGTTTTTCTAGCTAAAAATTCATCGCCATAGAAGTCATATATCAGCATTAGCATTTCTGTTTATTTCTTTTTTATTCAAAAGATAACTGATATATGTCGCATAGATTTAAAAAATAAAAACACAAAGTAATTAGAAAATATATCATACATTTTTATAATTCGAAATATTTTAAATACTATAGATGAAATTCGGCATGTTGGGAAATAATATCGAATTTATAGCCATTTCTTTCATTTTTAACGCATCAATATGTTATATAGAGCTATGTATAACTATATACAGCTATGTATAACTATATACAGCTATGTAATATGCTATTATTTACAGCTATGTAATATGCTATTTACAGCTTTGTAATAGGCTATACACAGCTATAATATATTATCACATATATTCATAGTATAAAAATAGGCATATCTGTACATTTTAACGAGTATTTACAGCTATGCATATTTTTATGAAGTTAAAATTTAAAGCACTGTTAAAAGAATAAGTTTTGCAGTAAGTTGATCATTATATGTCATAGATTTTCTGATAAATTTTTGATGTTATTAGAATGATATATGTGATTAAATTGTGGTAAAATCTACCGACGTAATCATTATAGCGATAAAAAAATCTGATGTGGGCAGCACATGACTTTCGTTATATAATGTAATTAATTTACTACTTTTACAGTTAAAAAATGTTATTCTTATAGTAGATACTAACATTCTTTCCAAGATATTGAATTTTCTTCAATTAGTCGTCATTTTCATTGATTTAGCGTCATTTTTGTCCATTTGGCGAGATTTGGGTTAATTTGACAACATTTCAAACAGTCGCCTAGTTGGCGACATTCCGCCAAATTCGCCGCCAAAATCTCGCCAAGAGCTATGGACGGAGAAATAAGTTATTCCTATAGCATATAAATGACTATTAGCGTTCAAATACAAAAGTATTACTCAAAGTATTTTCCTTGTGAATGGAACGAGTTAGATCCACGAGAATGATGTCGCCGAATTTATTGCATGATATTACAAATAAAAAGTGACCATATTTCTCAATATTCCATATTTTTTTCGTAACAGTTATATTTTTTGTATTTTGCTTGATTTTTTTGATAAATTTAATTGAATAATGTGCAATATCTCGAGAACGGTTCATGCTAGCGTTCTACAGTTTATGCCAATTGTTTTCCAAGGAAAAATTACGTACGAAATGTATATTTGCGTAACTTTATTAAAGGCTTTAATTTTTTGATTTTTTTCAAAATTTCACTCGAAAATTTAGGGAAGTTCTGAACATTCGATTGTATTTAAAAACAATAGGCTTCCAGTATTAATGGACTGTGATTTTTATAGTAAATTTCATTCGAATCGCTCCATTCGTTCGCTCCATACTTTCACACACACACACACACACACACACACATACTTTCACACACACACACATACACACACATACTTTCACACACACACACAGAGATATCACCTCAAAAATGTTCGATTCGTGATCAGGGATGCTTGAAATGTGCTCTCCCGTTGAAAACTCGAATTCGAATTTTCGACCCCGTCACAATACTTTCCTTACACATTATGTATATAAGGAAAGTAATGAAATACTTGAAATTGCAAAAAGTTCCTTTCCATCCGAAAGTTACTGCTATCTCAGCAAGAATTTCATCCAATTTCAGTCAAATTTCAGTACATTACTCATGATAATATAATACCAAATTAAAAATTATTTAGACAATATCCTTTAAATTTCCAAAATTAGAAAACCTTGGGAAACTCCACCATGACGCCAATGGACAGCGTTAGTAGTCAAAACTCAAAGGGGCCTTAAATCAGTGGAGCCCCTCTACGAAAATTATAAAATTTGAAGTCATCGATATAAAAGAAATTATAACTAATTAACGGCTGGATTTTTAATTATCAAAATGTTCCTTACTCATTAAAATACATTAAAAAACAGTTTTCTAATATAAAACATCCACCCTTAAAAAGTGTCTAAGAAATATGGCTGAAACCACTTCAGCATGATAAAAAATAATGGCCAAAACATAGGTTTCAGGGGTGGTATAAAAATTGAGTTTCCTTAGATAAAATTTCCAATCGAAAACTTACGCCAGTAACAATCTTCAAAATTTTATACTGTTTCTAATCTCCATCGAAAGCTTATGTTAATAATTTCACGGGTAATTTTGATCATGTGACAAAGGACAACTCTTTTTGTTTGACTAATTGGGCTATTTAAAATATTTTTATAATTGCCACTTCAATTTTTTAAGGGACTCGAACAAAGTATAACATTTCGGGCATTTCAGCTAAAGATACCACGTGACCAAAATGTGTATGAGATGATAATCTACCTCAATTAAAATATTCCTTAAATTGGAAATCCCCAATTGTGCCAGACATTGGTAATTGTGCAATGTTTTTGAAACTATCTGTATATATAGATTTTATATTTCAGACATGAATTATTAGGCACTAATGAGCTGTTTCAAAGAAAACTCATCATGCCAAGAATTTAATAGAACAATAGTTGGAATTTAATAAATATTTTTAATGTTGTTGTTCAAAGTAGTTACACTCACGAACAATGAACATTGCGCACCAAGAAGGAAGCATAGGATAGACCTAAATTTTTATTAATTGAAGGATACAGATGAATAACATACATGATCACAAAACAGCGCAGCAGAACTCGTACAGAGGGAGCTGTGGTACCAGTCCAATCATCCTCAATAGCAAGTCGCATCGAATCGTCCTGCGATACAAGCAGCAATTCGGTCTGGCATGGTGTTGAACAAACGCCTGATTTTGCTCTGCTGCAGACAAGTCCACACCAGTTGGACGTTATATTCTAAATCCCGAAGATTGCGGCAACGAGGCAGCTGGCGTTACAACCGGTCTCACACATGCTCGGTGGGGGACATGTCTGTGGAGCAGACAGGCTATGGAAGTGTCTAGACATGACTCGGGCAGGCCTGGACGACCCCGAGCCGTGTGCGGCTGGGAATTATCTCGCTGGAATTGCGCCCCTGGAATCACAGCAACGAATGAAAGCACATAGCGTCGTAGAATCTCATTCACGTACCGCTGGCCAGTCAATGTACCAGGTACCACTACTAGAGTGGATCGGCTGTCTTAGGCTATGGCTCCCCAGCCCATGATGCCTGCAGTGCGGCTGGTGTGGCGCGCGATAACAAGGTTAGGATTGTGGCGTTATGCAGGGGACCTCCACACCCGGACACACTGATCATCGGTCCCCACAACGAAGCGACACCCATCGCTAAACACCACACATCGCCAATCTGTGGCGTTCCACGTTGCTCTGTCCCGGTACCACTGCAACCAGAGCTGCCGATGTTCCCGTATTAACGGCAGCACACGTAAGGGACGCTTGGATCGCAGATTTGCTTCCTTCAGGCGTCTAGATATGGTTCGTAGGCACACAAGAGACACTACGTGTGCCTGTATCTCGCGGGCTCTATATGTGCCTACCGCACGATCATTCGATCCTCTCTACTCGTGTGGTATGCCTTGTCCGTCCAGATCCGGTCCTCCGTGTCTGGGTGGCGTCCCGTGACCAGTGCTCCCAACACCGTCAGACGGTATAGTCCGAACGATCCACGTGAGGGGCTATCCGGCACGCTGACCACCCTGTGGTTTTAAGCCCGATGATCAGGCCTCTATGATGAAGTCCGTCAGCTGCATATATTGACGTTTCTGGCATCTACACACCATTATTTTCACTTCGTACTTCTCGATGCCTGCATCGGCCGAAGCTTCTGGTATTGATGGAGCGTCGACTACACGCCAGTGTATAAGGCCGCTCTCTCATGCTTGCAGCACCAATCACCCGGTGTACGGTTATACGTAATCACACCAGACTGGGATCATTTACATACCAGAGCGCCCTCTAGCTATTTACATCATTTCGTCGTTGTACCATGTTTTCTTTTTTATGCGCAACTTTCAATGTCCGTGAGTGTAATATAAAATAATATCTATGCGTTTTAATATTAAACCATATCTACTTTGATATCATAAAAGTAAATCATGTACTGTATATTTATATTTTGATAGATAAAAACAGCTTTGGCTAATTATCACACCTATTGTTATCAACGAAATGCATATAAATCAACATTTTGTTTAGTAGTTTTCTAAATTACAGACATTCCTCTAAACAAATAGCATAAACATTAAGTTCTTAGTATAGCGGTTTGACGCCAAGATATTAAAACAAAACAAAATATAAAATATAATCAGTATTTCTATTTTTCCTTGGAATAACTTCTGAAAGAATGCTTAAGAGATACATTTGAGGGAATACAAATTCCACCAAAGGTGACCAAAGGCCTCTGGTGGCATCTTAATTCCACCTTATTAGTATATATTTAGGTCCGCCAAATCGCCCTGGATCAAATCCTTACTGAAATACTATTGCTGTTTCAAATGTGTCATTTTCATATTTCCCTTTCTTCAGTTATGAGTAAGCATGTAACATTAAAATTTATTGTGTGGCTTAGCAATTATGTAGAATCTATTACACAAAAAACAAGTAAATTATTAATTTGCCTGAATTTCTTCAAAAGACTTTTATTTTTAGGGTAGAAAGAACAACTTAATTTGCAAACCTATATTGGATGCTATTAGTATAGCGGTTTGACGCCAAAAAAGTTAAATAAAACTAAATATAAAATTTAATCAATATTTCCTGTTTTTCCTTGGAATAACTTCTGAAACAATTCGCAAGAGACATATTTGAGGGAATAGAAATCCACCAAAGGTGACCAAAGGCCTCTGATGGCATCTTAATTCCACCTTATTGGTATATATTTAGGTCCCCCAATTCTTCCTGTATCAAATCCTTACAGAAATACAACTGCAGTTTCAAATGTACCATTTTCATATTTCCATTTTTTCAGTTATGAGTAAATGTATAACGTTAAAATGCATTGTGTGGTTTAGCAATTATGTAGAATCCATTACACAAAAAACGAGTAAATTATTAATTTGCCTGCATTTCTTGAAAAGATTTTTATTTTCAGGATATAAAGGAAAACGTAATTTGCGAACCTGTATTGAAAATTTTGTAAAAATTTAGTCCTACCATCATCAAACCTTTAAAAAAGCTTAAGCTAAGACTAAGAAATTACTAAAGTGTTATTACACGGAGCAATTACTTCCATCAATTTTTCAGCAACACCATTTCAATGTCAACAAATCCTGCCGCCGAATTTCCGCAATTTTTTCGAACTCGACAATAAAAATGTGCCCAATTTCTGAGCGCGAACCAATCAGAGGACGATAAGATTGGACGCCACTCCGCCCCGCCTTTCTCCTCTTCATTAACATTAAAGATGGCGATGGCGAATGCAAGCACATCTAAAGCAGCTCAACCACGTTGGAATGTGGCGATGAAAAAATAATAATAGAACTTCTACCAAATTACAAACACCTGTGGGATATAAAAGATCGAAATTATACAAAAAAAATACACTAAAGAATGCTTCCTGGAATATAACTGGCGGAATTAGCGATGCGGACCTGTGAGAGAAGAGGGTCTTAAAGTATGATTCACGGGTGGAATTGCCGAAGTTCGGCAATAAAAATTGTCCAGTGTAAAATAACAGCAAAAAACATGTTATGTACCTTAAGAGGACAAACATGTCAGTTCGAAAATGTGACAGACTTCACATTTCTTTTTAAAATATATATCTTGGTTTTACTATGCTAAGATGCCCAAATCCAAACTCACGGGACCCATATAATGTCAGGATCGGGTTCTTATACGTCTCCATAAAGTTTTTTTCAAAATTGTAGTTTTTAGTAAGTTATAATGTGCTGCTACCGCGAGTATGGGCTATTCTATAATATAGAGCGCATAGTAAACTCGAAACCAGTCATTGAATATAGTTATCGTCATAAAGAACACAATACTAATTTTGGAATTGCCGGCATAAGGGGAATTCTGTGAGTAGCAGTACAATTCAGAAAATTAATACTTCCAGATTGAATTTCAAATTCTAAAATTTTCTGAACTCTTCAGTCCGATTCTTTGTCCTGATTCGCTCGATTATGAAGATAAGACCCTGTTAATTGAAGTTAAGTAAAGAAAGGAAAGTTAATTAAATGAGATAAGACTAATGAGAGACCTTCGAAAGAGTACTTTTGAAGCCGTCTGAGTGATTTAAAACTCTTCACCAAATTCCGCCTCGCATTGATTTAATGGATTGCTTGTCTTGGAGGATGTTGAGGCACTGAACATATTTATTCTAATTTTAACAGTAGCTCAGTATTTACCTTGAAAGATGCAGCACGTGAAGGAAATATTTTTTTTTAAACTGTTCATTATTATTAGAATCGGTCGGCATTTTCCTATTAAATGAATGCCGGCAATAAAATTATATAAGATTCAATGTAACAAATATAAGTGTTAAATAGGAAATATTTATGGAATATAAAGAATATCAGAGTATTGGGGCAGTTATTAATGTTATTTCTATAATGTGTTTCCTTCCGAATATTCCATTTCAATCGTTCGTAAAAATCTTAATTACATCCTCTACATCTAATTGATGCAGCAGACTGATTTCTAATCAGAAATTCCTACAAATTTCTACATCAGAAAGCTTTTAATAATTGTTCACAATTCCCTTTTATTACTAGTACATTATAAAAAAAATATTAAAATTTAAATACGTTTATTAAAATTAAAACTGTTCTATTATCTTACACTTTTTTTTAATCATTTAATTAAAGTGATTAAATGGCTATGCGTAATATTAAGTAAATTACTGAAACTGTGCAAAAATAATTAAAAAGCAAAGTTTTGATTTAAAATTCATCACAAAACAAATTACTAAACGTATAAGCTGATTTTGGAGACAATAAAATCCTGCAGAAAGATACATTAATTGCTTTCTAAACCGGTTAGCTCCGTTACTAATTTGTCTTCCGATCCGGTGGTCGAGAGGTCAGGGGCATGCTTTTCCGGCTGATCGCTGGATTGCGGGTTCGAATCCTGCCAGCGGGCATGGATGTTGTCATGTCGAGGCCAAGTCAGACTTCCGCCCTTCGGGGGAGCCTCTATAAAAGTGGAGCTGCAAATATCCTCTCCTTCGCCATGGGATACCCCTGGGGGGAGGTCTTGTGGACGTGGTGCGTAGGCGCTCCTTCACCACGGGGGAATTAGTAACGAACGAACTAATTTGTCTTATGCTGCGATTTTAACGAAAATTTTATATTTTTACATTTTTGTTTATGCATGGTATGTAATATGAACTAATTTTAAAATTAAAACAGTGTGATCAATTTTAAACACCTTAATATGATAAATATATTTCTCTACTTTTCAACAATTTAATAATTTAAATTCATGATTTTCACATTTAGCATCGATTTTTGCATTCAGATTTATTTTTTTACTTTAAGCAACATTTAAATATTATTTTGTAATGTATTAAAGGTACAAAATTATGTCTATTGTTACATAAAAACTCACTGTATCGAGGGGCATAAAAGTTGTACGTAAAGTGTCACTGAACTGTCTAATAGCGATGGTAATTTGATATTTTTGATGGAGCTCTGTCTTAAAAACTTGCCAAACTTCAGCTGTCTAACAAACTTTGACGATGACTTAAGATCAATCCTTATATTTCAATACTAATTAAAAAACGTCATTTTTGCTTTTCGACTATTTTACATATTTACTACCGAAATATTAACACGCAAAATTAATGGGTCAGACCATTTTAATCTGAATTGTTAAATTAGAAGTAATGTAATATGCAAATCAAAGCATAATATAAATTTGTGAATTTTTTTTTTACTTTTATGTTGACATTTTTTACTGTGAACTACTTAAAATTTTAAATGAAATTACAGCAACTGATTCTCATTAAATCAAAGGGGTGGGCATCTATCCGTCTTGAATTGTATTTTTTTCAGCAATTTCATCTTCGAAAATGTTACTTTGAACACATATATTGGAGCAAACAGTGTACGCAGTTTTATTGGCAATATTTATAGTTCTGGGTATTTAATACCTCACTCATATTTTATTCAGATGTAATCGTATTGAAGAGAACTTGTAACTATAATTGCCCTATATTGTAAGTATATTTTTTTAGAACAAAGACGTGCTGAAATTTAATAAATCCCATATGCAAGAATTATCATAGTTGAAAACACCTACAGCATCACTGCTCCATTCGGCGTTAGGCTTCTGAGAAAAAAATGTTGATAAAAATTGCTCACATATATGGCATAATTTCTTCTCTTCATACTTATCTCATCAAGATCCCTAAAAATCAAGATCCCCATGTGGACTAGGATGTGTTACAGTTTAAAAACGAGTTATTGTTTAATTATGAATTTCGCAGTTTCAATATTTTTGTCTATCATAGTTGCAAAGTAAAATTTTCAAACTAATAAAATTGTCCTTTCGGAATCTGCTCTTCCGAAAATTGCCTCTCATGTTTTTTTTTCTTCTGAAAATTTCTTCACTTGAATCATTTCCATTCACTGGCCATGTTCACTTTATTACACTTTTATGTCTCAATCTCCTTTCATGCAGCCATTATTTAGGTACATCTAAACTTAATATTGTATATATGATCCGTTTTAATAACATCATATATAATTTTATTCTGTGCGTATTTTTAATAATCTGACAGTCGCACTCTGATATTCGTTCATATTATTTTCCGGTATGTACTTCAATCATTCACCACCCATCAATTTAGCAAGTGGCATTCACTCGGGAATGCGTAAGCAAAACTATTTTTTTGCCCTTTTCTAACTTGCAGACATTTTGCTGGGTCAAAAGAATAAAAAATAGAGTTCTTACTGCAAGTTTTCTACGCTGAAACTTTAAAGCAAAACAAATTTTAAATTTTAATCAGGATTTTCTGAATTTCGGTTGGAATAACATTTGAAGGAATTCCCGTGAGAGATATTTGCGGGAACGCAAGGAGCAAAAGCCTCACTGAAAGGGGCAAAAGCCTCTCGTGGCAATTTAATTCCACCCCATGGGTAAATATTTATGTCTGCCACTGCGCCTCACATAAAAAAACTTCTTTCTTCGTCTAAAAGTACGAAAACTGTTTCGGATAAATTACTTTTATTAGAACTGGTTGATTCAGACCGATTTTATTTCTCTTTCCTCTTATAAGAATGATGATTGAAATTAAAATATCACTTGCTCAATCATAATATGTAAAGAACAATGCTGCCTCAGCTAGGTATCGAAGCAAGGATCTTCGTACTGGCCAGCCTGCACCCTACCATTGAGCTCCTGAGACGGAATTGCAAGCTGTTATTGTCGAAGTGAACTCTGCCTTCTCCACCTCTTATAAGAATGATGATTAAAATTGAAATATCACTTGCTCAATCATAATATGTAAAGAACAATGCTGCCCCAGCTGGGTATCGAAACAAGGATCTTCGTACTGGCCAGCCTGCACTCTACCATTGAGCTCCTGAGACGGAATTGCAAGCTGTTATTGTCGAAGTGAACTCTGCCTTCTCCATCTCTTATATGAATGATGATTAAAATTGAAATATTACTTGCTCAATCATAATATGCAAAGAACAATGCTGCCCCAGCTGGGTATCGAAGCAAGGATCTTCGTACTGGCCAGCCTGCACTCTACCATTGAGCTCCTGAGACGGAATTGCAAGCTGTTATTGTCGAAGTGAACTCTGCCGTCTCCACCTCTTATAAGAATGATGATTAAAATTGAAATATCACTTGCTCAATCATAATATGTAAAGAACAATGCTTCCCCAGCTGGGTATCGAAGCAAGGATCTTTGTACTGGCCAGCCTGCACTCTACCATTGAGCTCCTGAGACGGAATTGCAAGCTGTTATTGTCGAAGTGAACTCTGCCTTCTCCACCTCTTATAAGAATGATGATTAAAATTGAAATATCACTTGCTCAATCATAATATGTAAAGAACAATACTGCCCCAGCAGGGTATCGAAGCAAGGATCTTCGTACTGGCCAGCTTGCACTCTACCATTGAGCTCCTGAGACGGGATTGCAAGCTGTTATTGTCGAAGTGAACTCTGCCTTCTCCACCTCTTATAAGAATGATGATTAAAATTGAAATATCACTTGCTCAATCATAATATGTAAAGAACAATGCTGTCCCAGCTGGGTATCGAAGCAAGGATCTTTGTACTGGCCAGCCTGCACTCTACCATTGAGCTCCTGAGACGGAATTGCAAGCTGTTATTGTCGAAGTGAACTCTGCCTTCTCCACCTCTTATAAGAATGATGATTAAAATTGAAATATCACTTGCTGAATCGTAATATGTAAAGAACAATGCTGCCCCAGCTGGGTATCGAAGCAAGGATCTTCGTACTGGCCAGCCTGCACTCTACCATTGAGCTCCTGAGACGGAATTGCAAGCTGCTTTTGTCGAAGTGAACTCTGCCTTCGCCACCCTCTAATGTCATATTGATGTGCATCTGGCAAACTGACGGACCACCTCCTGATAGTGTTATCTCAGTTTAGCCTTCTGCTGCTCTTTTTATCCCCCATGTTAGCTTTCTGTGTGGTCATTTTGCCGCCTGATTTGACATTGACTCTCAATATTCCAGGGTCTACTCAATTCGTGCTAGCCGTACTAGGATCTCTTTCAAACCCCGTAGATCTTTGCACTAATCTACGGGGCCTATTTGTTCAAACATTATTGTAAAGAACCTTTCTGCCCCAACCGAGAATCGAGCCACTAATCTAAGTACTGGCCAGCCCACGCTCTATCGTTGAGCTACTGTGACGACATTGCAAACTCTTATCTTCGAAGTAGCCTTTGCTGGGTGTGTGTTTGTGTTATCGTCGATAAGAAAAACACATTAATTTATTTTTTCGAGGGATACCGAACATCAAGTAATAAAAGAATATAAAATGCTTGATAACTTCAGGAAGCTTCGTGATAATTTTTTATAAAGTTTGATTCTTCTCAGCTTAAAAGTACTTGGAAAGATTCACACATTTAATGATGCTGGTCTTATTAAACATTTTATAATTTATTTTATTTTGATCAAGATCGTATATCTTGAAAACAGACCATGTAAGTACCCTCTAAATCATATCCATCCCTTATTTTTAATTGCATATAAAATGTATATTATTTTATAACGTAGAGAATAAGAAGTTTTAATTGTTTTATTTTTTAACTCACGTTTTTGAAAAATTGAGTGATTATTTACAAACAAAGTCAATGGAACATTTACGTTTACCGATAGTGACATCGGACCAAATATACAGATCGTCAAAAAATGATTGATAAGCAGTCAAGAATGCTCAAAACGTGTGATTACATAAAACACAAAGTGTCATATTATTACTTTCCTTATACTCGTATACATAATGTATAAGGAAAGTATTGTGACGGGGTCGAAAATTCGAATTCTAGTTTTTGACGGGAGAGCACGTTTTAAGCATCCTTGATAACGAATCGAACATTTTTGACGTGATGTCTGTGTGTGTGTGCGTGTGTGTGTGTCAGTGAGACTTTGGAGACGATAACTGACGAACGAATAGACCGATTCGAACGACATTTGGTCCAAAAATTGCAATCCGTGAATACTGGAAGCCACTTATTTTTATACGCAATCGAATGTTCAGAACCCCCCTAAATTTTCGAGTGAAATTTTGAAAAAATCATCAAGAAGTCAAAACTTCTAATAGAGTTGCGCAAATAGACATTTCTTATGTAATTTTTCATTAGAAAACGATTAACATAAATTTTAGAACTCTCCCATGAACCGTTCTCGAGATATTGCACATTTTAAAAAAAATTATCAAAAAATTATATAAAATAAAAAGAAAATATTTCCTAGTGAGAAACATGTTCACTTTTCATGTGTAATATCATGCGATGAATTTGGTGACATCATTCTCGTGGATCCTAGCTCGTTCTATTCATGAAAAAAAATACTTTGAGTAATACTTTTGTATTTGAACGCCAAAAGTCATTTATCTGCTATAAAAATAAAGTATTTCTTCGATTATAATGCTTGGCGAAGTTTTGGCGACAAATTTGGCGGAATGTCGGCAACTTGACGACATTTTTAAATGTTACCAAATCAAAGAAATTCTCGCCAAATGGATAAAAATGACGCTAAATCAATGAAAACAAAGACTATTTGCCGAAAATTCCATATTTTGGAAAAAATATAAGTATCTACTATAAGAATAACTTTTTTTTACTGTAAAAGTAGTAAATACATTGCATTATATAAGGAAAGTCATGTGCTGCCCACATTAGATTTTTTTACCCTATCACGGTATTTTCCCTTTTCATATATTATGAATTATAAAAAAAATAAGTAGGTGAATGTATGTAGGAGAATAGCCACTGAAAGCCGATTTTGATTATTGCTGTAGCATTAATGTCTCATTTTGTCAGCAAATTAATAGACTGAAAACATTTAAGCTCCATTCTGCAAATATGCTCCATTTTATTCATGCATTATATAAAATACAAACATTTAAACAATCATTTAAACATTCTCGTTACTGTTGTTCATACCTCCCAGGTCGTCCATGGATCGCTCTGGAGGACTAGGGATTTTTAGTATGAATGTCCTCCGCCATTCGATGAATTCCCTCCGCCATCCGATAAGTTCCATCTGCCATCGATAACTCACATTTAAATTCGAGAATGAATACAACTCTACAATTGCTTATAATTATTGGATGAGCATCTAACAACCGATGAAGTTTAACAGATATTTATTGCTTTCTATATACACGTTTGCCGACGCGGTGGTCGAATGGTCAAAGGCAAGCGTTTCCTAGTGATCGTTCACCCGCCGGGTTATGAGTTCTAATCCCACTTGCAGGCATGGATGTTGTGGGGTTGGGAGCGATGTGTTTCCGAACCCCACTGGCGCTCCAGGGCACCGTCATGTGACGGCTAACAGGTTTCACGGTTCTGGCTTTGTTGTTTGTATAATGTTTGTCTTATTCTCTGCCATTGGAAAAAAAAGAATATATATATATATATATTATATATATATATATGTATATATATATATATATATACACACACGTTTTATACGTTACTACTAATTAAATTACATATTTATAGATTATTACTTTGGAATTTACATTAATCTTCTATCTAGCTTTTATGTCAGTTCGTGTTCTTAACTTCGTCAATTCTCCACCAGAAGTGGTGCAGTACTTTCATCTGATAAGGTATGACAACTTTACTTTCAATAGACCTAATGTATGTATTTAGAGAACCTTTATTTAGAAGTTTTTAGTGGTATTTAAGAACAGTTTGCTTTTTTTCAAAAAATTACAGGTTAGCTGGTTTCATGTTTTTCATGTGCAACTTTTACATATTTATTGCAATTTTTTTTAAAGCAAACATTTTTAATATTCTAACGGAGAAAGAATCGCGAAGCATTAGCTATAACCATGATTCTACTCCCAATTATCGTGTTCATCCTAGACACTAACTGCAAACCGTTAATTAATTTTTTTTTTAAAGAACGCAGATGATATCTTCGTTCCACACAATATACTGCCGAGAAGATTTCTCCTTACTGTGTTTAAAAAAGATTAAGAGTTATATGTTTTCTTTTAAAGAAATTAATGATGCGCGATTAAGGAAATTTACGTGGAGATATTCAATAAGAGTAAAATATTTTATTAGAACAAAACAATGCAAATGATGATTTTTAACTTTACTTTTGATTTTTAAAATGATGATTTTTTTAATAATGACAGGTTTTCCAATTTATTGTTCGAAATTGTTTGTTTCATAAAAATGTATATACATTACACTTAGTTATTTGGCCAAATATAATATATATTATTTCGAATTAATGGTTTTATTATACTTCTGAGATCTTCTTCTGTGGAAGACTGTTCGATCTACCAAATGGGTAATGCGTTTGGACGGCTGGTAAATGCCACCCAGTTTAGACCGGAACTCAGTGGAGGTGGCATCCACAGAGACTGTACCCTCCTTCCCATACCACCAACTTCTCGGATTGACTTACGGACCCATATAATTCCGTGTCTTACTGTGCGTGAACACGGGGACAGTTTGAGCAGAGCAGGAAATTCTGCGATCTTGGATGATGTACAAGGCAAGAAACAAATTACGTAATAAATTAAAGGGCGTGGCCTCTGGATTTACAAGGTACACATGTTCGCATAGGACATGTGTATTTCCTGGCGGTGAACAAGAGGGAAATATGGTGACAGTGAGTGTGACTTGTACACTTTTTTTATATATATGCTTTTAGCAGTAGATTGAGTAACTTTATGTTAACTGATGTAGCGAGAGAAATATGTGGTAATCATAATGTAATAGCAATTCGGGTTTACACAGTAAATGCATCTGTAACGTCCCCTAGAAACCAGAAATTGTTTTTTTCTTTTTGTATGTGTATGCATTAAACTCAAAAACCACTTAAGAGTAGTGTGCCAAATTTGGGTGGAAAATTACATATATTATGTAGATGAAATGCAGAATAAAATATTCTCAAAAATATATACACTTTTTAGCTCTAAAATGGGATTTTATCAAAATCGTTGCCCATTTGTAATCTCGAAATCCACTGAAGCGATTTAGACCAAATTTGGGAGATTTTCGAGTCAATATTCTGATTCAAGTATATTCTGATTCAAGTATTCGGTATCATAGTCCTTCGTTATCATAGTTTAATGTCCTTCAGTTACAGTAGATATACTGTTTGTACTGTCTAGTCACGTTATTATAGTGCACTATCTTGTCACACATTGAGGAATGAATGACTAATGCCTCTTTAGGACATCAGATTTGTTGGTTCTCTTGCACTGACGAAGGGGATGCAACGTATCTTCGAAACAGCTGTATGCTGCATTATCATTTTATTTGTGCCTATATACATTGCGCAAGTATTCCTTATTCCCTATACCTAGTCCCACGTAAAATACAATTTTGGCATCACAATCTCAATTTTGAATATCTTTCAGAATATATGTTACAAGAACGAAAAACTCAAGCATAAAAATTATATTTTTCATCTGAATTTTCATTTTTAATAAAATAATTGTGGTTTGTTACACATGTTTGAATTTTGTAAAAAAGTACGCCGTAATCCTAAAATATGTTTCGAAATCCATTGCTGTACTTCAGATATTTTGAGAATGCTTTTATTCAGTTATTACTTACATGTACTATATATATTCAAATTTGAAGCTGGTATATCAAATGAATCATTCCTTACTCATTTGTTTAAATGTAATCTCCTGACTATTCATACAATTTGTTTCCATCGTAAAATACGTCTTCCTTGAATAATCGCGTTTATTTCTATTTCGAAAAAAATAACTTTATTCCTGAAGTTATTCGGCTACAATTACTTCGCGTTTGGCAAATAATAAATGTCTACTCTAAACATAAATATTTCCTGTATTACAGCTTGAATTTTGAAGTAAAAACAGAAAGTATAAAACATAAAATGTGTAAAATAATCATAAGATCCAAAAAAATAAATAGGCTTTCCTTAACAGATCAAGCCTCAGATTCTCCGATTCAACTTTTTCTCAAATGTATATTAATCAAAATATTTGAAGCAAAGGAGCGAATTGACTAAGATTCTTACCTTTAAGTTGGACGCAATGTGCTGTTGTGTGTCTGTCAGTAAGCCGACGATAACTCCTCTAATGTTTGACATATTTTATTTTTTTAATTTGAAGATATGATGTCAATTAAGTTTTTACAAGCCGTCTTCGTTGCTAACAGTGGTCAAGCTAAAAGTGTGCGTTTTTCATCTCCATTCCCTTCACTGGTATACACATTATCCAACGATAATTCTTCTGAAACTTAAACGATATTTTTTGAGGGGGGGGGGGGAAAGAAGGAGGAGATATATATTGTGCATTAATGTTTTACAGTCCGAATTCGTTTTTGAACGCGATCGAAAAAAAATGCTCGTGTTGCGCCTGCTCCTAGTCCCACTTAAAATTCATACCTAGTCCCACTTAAAATACATAGCAAGTTCCACTTAAAATACATACCTTTACTAATATTCATTGACCGATAATAACTGTTCTAAAACTTGTCTCCTTAACACTTTACAACATAGTTGAAAAGTGTTTATGACTTGTGTTAATTCTGTCTGTCTGCCCGTTAGCACGATAACTGCCGTAAAAATGATTTTATCAAAATGAAATTTTAGCTTGTTGTTCAGACGGTCTATGAGACATATGGGAATATAAATGAATAATATCACCCAATTAGTTTTAGATTGAACCCGAGTTGAAGAAACGAAATACATTGAACAATAAGGGATCTAATTTTTCAAACATTTTTAAGAGCATTTAAAATTCACAAATTGCTTCTAAAGTTTTAGAAAATATTCCAATTATCTCATAATAATATAACAAAAAAATTCAGCAAAATATATGCTGTAGTTCTTTAAATAAAATATAAAATAATAATTACACCCATATTATATGAAGAGATCACGTTACCCACTTCAAAATGAAATATGGCATCCATCTTGTGTCAAAATCGTGATTTTTAATTTATATTTAGTGTTGTATCCGTCCCACAACCGCTTTATTTCTACTTAATTTATGTGCATTTACATTCTGAAACAACGCAATTAAAATACATTTGAGTTTAAATGATCATCAAACTTTCATTATTTTTACAACGAAGTCTAATTTTCACTTATGGAGAATGTAAACACATAAAGATGTACGATGAGCTGTATAAAAATTGCTGAATTTCTTTAACACAAAATTATTTAGCTCTTTGAGTCTGAAGGCTGATATAAATGAAACTTTCATTGATTTTACATAGAGAACAGATGATTTTAAAGCAGACTTTTTCGATGAAGTTTTAAGCATAGAGTTAAATTACGTTTATCTCCATGCTTTTAAGTTTTTAAATAAAATAAATTATTGTAATAAGAAAATAAATTATTGTAATAATTATTATAATAAAATAAATTATTGTAATAATAAAATAAATTAGCAGAAACAACAAGCACACAACTATAATAGAAGGTCTTTATTTCACTTCTTATTAGACGTATAAAACTTAAAAAGGCCAGAGCGCTTTCGAGCGTAAATACGCTCTTTATCAGTGGCTACATGGAAATAGGAATGATCGTTCATATATAGACCAGAAAAGGTGACAAATTTGCATAAATACAATTATCAATAAACTTACGTTTATCTAAGGAGAATCCAAAAATACAAAACATTTTGCACAGATTCATAAAGATCGAGCATAAATCACGAAAAGAACAGCAAAAATTTACAATTTTATTACAGAATTTTCAAATTCAAAAAATTTTAAAATATGGGGGCAGTCAGGCTCAATCCCTGAGAGGATGACGTCAAAGATAACTATGAAGTGACTTGAATTGCATGGAGTCGAGAATGAGTCGCCAAGCATAACTTAAAATCTGAACGGGATCAAAATTACAAATCGACTCGCGGTAATCATAAATAAAGAGGGATTCAAAAAGGAGAATATTACAAGTGTTATTACAACGCATAAGAAGAAAAGTTCTTTCAAAAATGGGCAGGAAATTTTCTTTAACAACAAAATGAGCAAGGGCCGTGGAAAGTTTACCACCTTTGACATCCCTAGCATGTTCTGCCAAACGGATACCAATAGTACGTTTTGTACTGCCAATATAAAATTTAAAGTTACCATCGATGGACAACAAGGGAACCACATACACCCCAGCAAAGCTTTTAAAGTGTTCCTTATCACCCAGCTTATCAGACCGAATCCAGTTAAATAAAGAAGAAACATTAGAGTGAGCAGGCCTGAAACCAAACTCAGAGTAGAACTGAATAAAGGGAAGGAAAATTCTAGGATGGTAAGGGGAAACTAGATTTATGATTCAAACGATCTTTTAAAGAAATATAGTTTGCATTTTAGAGATTGATAAAATAAATTATTGTAATAATTATTGTAATAAAATAAATTATTGTAATAATTATTGTAATAAAATAAATTATTGTAATAAAATAAATTATTGTAATAAAATAAATTATTGTAATAAGATAAATTATTGTAATAATAAAATAAATTATTTTAATGAATGAAAGAAATGGAATAAAAGCGTATGAATGAAATATTTACAGCTTTTACATAGAGAGTCAGGTGATTTATATTTCATTGACGTCGTTTGAATAAAGTTCATTTTTTTCGATGAAGTTTTAAGTTTTGAAATGTAATAAATTATTGCATTACTGTGACAATTTTAAAAATATTATCTCTGAATGTATTGCATTTTAGAGATGTTTAAACCAGGCGACTTACATTTCAATGACGTCATTTGAATAAAGTTCATTTTTTTTCGAAATTTTAAGTTTTCAAATATAATAAGTTAATGTAGTATTGTGATAATTTTTAAAATATTACCGCTGAATGTATCACATTTTAGAGATGTTTAAATAAAATTGCATTGCAGTTGGAAAGTGTTTCATTATCAATGCTTCATGCATGATTGATTTTTCTTGTTTATAGATTTGTATCTATGGTTTAAGCAGATATTTTACAGGTTTTTTTGTATTGCTGCACGGAAGAGAATAATAATGACACCCCAAACTCTTTGCTGCTATAAACTGTCAACGATAGCTCCTCTGAAACTTAACCAATTGCTATTAAATTTAAATATATGACGTAAATTATAATGTTTACATGCCGCGTTTGCAGCTGAGAATGATTGAATATAAATTGCGTGTAAGACTCTCCTCCCCCTTTGCTGATAGACATTTTTGGACTATAACTCACCTAAAACTCAACAAAAAATTTTTCTAAAAAAATACGGATATTTGATATAAATGTTATGTTTCCTTCAAGCATCAAAATATATTCAAATTTATATAAAAATTATTTCTATTAGGTATTAAAAGAGGAAACCGTTGCATAAACGACTACGATACGGACCTTTTACAATAGTTAAACCAAGTTTATATCTGCCTAGTTGCAACTTTGAAAGTATTTCACCAAATAAAGTCTTTGACTTCAATTTTTCTATAACCAAAATTAGACCTAGCCAACGAAATTTATACGCTTTCCTCGCTGCCATTTCAGTAAGAAATAGCAGGTTATCCAGAAAATTGATAATTCAGTTAGTAGGAAATTTCAAAACTATTTAGTGTAGAAAGAACAGTAAAAATATTATAGATATATCAAGTAAGATAACCCGACTATATTTTGCAAATGCCGTTGCATAGAAATTATATATAAAGCCCGTACAAAAAACAATAAAGAATTTTCCTGTAGCCGAACCTAACCCTAGCGTACAAAATTTTTCCTTTTTTCCTCGCTACCTCTTCAATAGTAGCATGTTATCCAGAAAATTGATAAAGCTGTTAGTAGGAAACTTGAAAACTATTTAATGAAGAAAGAATAGTAAAAATATTAATTACAAATATATTAAGTAGGATAACCCAACTATATTCTGCAAATGCCGTTGCATAAAAGCAACATATAAACCTTGTACAAATAACAATAAAGAATTTCCCTATAGCCAAACCTAATCCTTACAAAACTTCTTCTCTTTCCTCGCTACCTCTTCAATAGTAGCGTGTTATCCAGAAAATTGCTAAAGCAGTTAGTAGGGAACTTCAAAACTATTTAATGAAAAAAGAAGAGTAAAAGTATTAATTACAAATATACTAAGTAGGATAACCGACTATTTTCTGTAATTTCTGTTGCATAAAAATGGCATATAAACCCTGTACAAATAATAATAAAGTATCATTTAACCTTAATATAAATCCTTAATAAAATATCATGAAACCTTATTTATAAAAATGTTTTATACGTAATATCAATCATATTTACTGATTAATTGTAATATTAATAATATTTAAATTAATGTATTAATACTACATCTACACTATTTAATATACAACGAAATTATGCAGCTTCGTTTCAGTTACCATTTAACAAATGTCGTACACAATAAAATGTCAGCCTGTTTCATGCCGTTTTAAAACTTATAAACGCCTCACTGGTCATCAAACAGCATAAAAATTGAACGTATATCATTTATACTCTACGTTTTCTCACACAAAACCTTTACCACAAAACACGCTTTAAATTTTAATCATGTCACTGAATTTCAGGCTAAAATAAATCCGAAGGAATTCCCTAGAGATACATTCCAGGAGATACAAGATTCGGGAGAAAGGGACAAAGGCCTCTCCTGAAAATCTAATTCCACCTCATAGATAAATATTTAAGCAAGCCAATTTAACTTAGAGAAAATAACTACTGTTTGAGATATGCGTTGTGTTTCAGATAAATTACTTTTCTCAGAAATGGCAATTTACGATTTTCTCTAGTTACTAAATACGACTATAGGAAACGTCGCATAAGATGGAAAACTAGCGCAGATGCATAAACTGGAGTGGTGACTTTTGTATTCAGTGAGAGAACTGCGCATGCTTGGTAGTCATTAGTTATTCAGAATTTACAATCATGCCCAAAGGTTAAGCAACAAACTAAAAAATCTGATGTGGGCAGCACATGACTTTCCCAGCAGACGTATATCCACATTCTCTTTATTTTAATTAAATTTATTTCACTTTTAATTCAATTTTCGTTCTCATTCGGTAACCGGACTTATTTTCAAAGGTGGCGTAGAGAAAATACAAAAAACTTACATATCTCGAGAACAGTTAGTCCTAATGTAATGGGGTTGGTTTTATTCTTTTCTTCGCTAAAAATTACGTATTAAACAAGCATTTAATGGATATATTTGAGCATACGTAGTTCTTCAGTTTAGATTTTGACGATTTTTGCGGGCCATTTTGCAAAAAAAGGCAGGTTATTTTTTTTTCGAATCATGCCAAAATCTAATCAGCACCAGGGTGACCCACAAATGACTCATCTGCCGAATTTTGTGAAATTCAGTCCATTAGTTTTTTAGTTAGAGTGGATACAAGCTTTTGCGGGCCATTTCGCAGAAATAGGCGGGTTCTTTTATCCCGAATCGCACCCAAAACTAATCAGCACCAGACTCGCCTACAAGTGACTTACCTACCAAATTTTGTGACATTCGGTCCATTAGTTTTATAGTTACAGTGGATACAATATCTGCAGAGACAGACAGACACACACACAGACGTCACGCTAAAAATGGTTTTTTTCGTATTCTAGAGGTCTTGAAACGTGTAGATCCGTCGAAAACTCGAGTTGCGATTTTTGACATGATTCCAATACTTTCCCTATACATTACTATGTATTGCAGGGAAAGTGAAAATTAGCATATTCGGCGAAAGAGACAAAGTGTAACTACAAAATTTGCATACGTGACAGGCAGGCGCACTCAAAAACTAGCTAGCAGAAAACATTTTGCATACCAACCTGTGAAAACTCTGTATATGCCTGCATGTCTGTAATGGGTCGGAAACTACTTTAAGCGATGTTCGATAAAAATATGTGTAACACAATATTTGTATTACATGTTGCCACCCCAATTACAAATGCCAACAAAAATAATGAACTATCTAAATGCTGCAGAGGGAGCCAATCACAACAAATGCATATATAAACAGTGGTCATCCCCGTCTGCAGCAACAGCGAATGGTAGATGTGGTAGGGAATGAATGGGGGAAAGAAAAAACGCCCCAATGCCGTATTCAAAAAAACTCCAGTGGACTTAAAACTTTCGAACGAGTCAGCATCATGTTTTTCTTGGGTTTGTGATAAGTGTCTATAGAATGTGAGCAGTAAAATGGTAGAGAGTGCAGTTAGATGTGTAACGGTTTTCCTACATCATTGAAATAGCACGAAAATGCACGTAACACAAAGAGAAAAGGTAACCAACTTTCAATTGTCACTATTAGCACGGAAGGCACACCTTTAACGATTATTAAAATAATTGACTACCAGTTCGTATGAGTAGACCATATGAACGAGTTCGTAAATATTGAACTATAAGAACTATTCTTTATCGATTGTTTAAAGGAAACTGTTTTTAAGAAATTTAAGTCAAAGTTATTGTGTGTGTAAATATATATATATATTAATGTAATATTATCAGTATTATGTGTCTTTTAATAATTGATTTAATTATAGCATAATTACTCCAGATACAATAGATATCTATTAAGTAAAATATTAAAATAAATTGAGCAATTAAGCATGTGTATTTCTTTATGTTTTGTGTGTTCGTATTCCGAGCTTGAGAACCGGGAGCTTACATGCTCCACCCTTAGTGGCGGCATCATAGGTAAGTCCTATACTGGTAATTTTTGATAAGGACAATTTTACCTCATGACATGATGTCGCCGCGTGAATTGGTGGACAATTTTACCTCATGACAATATGCATTGTCTGCATGGAAAAAACAGCGCGGTCTCAAAATTATCCAATTAAATATAATTCTCGATCTGCAAGCATTAACTAAAGAAATATCTCTTTTTAAATTTCTGTGGAATTAAAAAAAAGCTGCCCGATTCCTACAGGAAATCTAAGTGCATGCACTATAAGCACTATAAATCTAAGCACTATAAATCTAAGCACTATAAATCTAATGAACTATAAATCTAAGTGCATGCACTATAAGCACTATAAATCTAAGCACTATAAATCTAAGCACTATAAATCTAATGCACTATAAATCTAAGTGCATGCACTATAAGCACTATAAATCTAAGTGCATGCACTATAAGCACTATAAATCTAAGCACTATAAATCTAAGCACTATAAATCTAATGCACTATAAATCTAAGTGCATGCACACTGTACAATGCACTATATACTTAAATTTTGCAGCAAAGCGTTAGAATATACAAATGTGATGTCATAATTAGTTTCAATTTAATGTGCACCCAGACAATATATAATTCTGGCACCGTCTGTCAGTAGAAATTGACATTTTTACATAATGATATTTACTGTTGCATATTAGAAATTTACAGCTTGACAGTCATGTGGAACAGTCATCCAAATGGAAATCACCACTAGCTGATACCATGTCACAGTGCGAGATCTTCTAAGGCCAGCCAGTGCTTGAGGGATGGAACACAGCCAGTGCCAGACAGTATAGTAGGCTGAGCGAAAAAAGTTCGACTAAGAAAGTCAGAAGATATTAATAAAAATAACCAGAGCAGACAAAAAAGGAAGGCCAAAAGTTTATACGATGGTGACAGTAGAGTTGCGGAATATGGAGAACAAAGTCTGAAAAATTCGACAAAAATGACATCTAAGACAAAATCCAGTAGTAGAAAGCCGTGAAATATATGGACATGCAAAGTCTTCGTTACTGTATGCTCATGGAATTACAATTTAACTTTATTAGGTATAGTACCAAATTATTCACTTTGCTATAAAGAAACAATTAAGTAATTAACAAAATTAGAAGCAAATTGGCATCACATAGCAAGATTTATTACTGAATCCCTAAGACTGACTACTGATTGTGGTATGTGAATATTAATGTTAATAATAAATGGGCTAAATTTAATAATTTGCATTTGTTGACCTTCCCACTAAATAATTTACTTTACAGCAGGTCTTTTGATGTACTTACTATATGCGGCAGCAAATAAGAGGGTTAAACGCAATGCAATTACACTAATGCTCGTTACTATATCGGCATTTACCTGTATTTTAATTAATAAAATATTGACTAAAAACTAATTCTCACTATTTTTGCAACCAGAAAACTGCCACTCTGTAACATTCCAGGCATTTATGATATGTATTTTATCCATATTTGCGTACGTGTATATAAAGAGGAGAGAGTACATGTGGTTATGATAGAAATAAATAAAAATATATCAATCAAAACATGATTTTCACAAATAACTTCTTTCTTTTTCATTTTCTTTTTTCTTTCGCTCAAATTTTGTTCGCGGCAAAGCCTTAGTTATTTAATTTATTTTACGTATTTATTTTTATCTCTCTTTATTTAAAACAGTACTTTTATATATTTTAAATACATGTAATTTATTGCGAAACATAGGCCTTAATCAATGCCTCTCCACCTCGAGTTCTTCTATTTCTGCAACGGTTAACCGTTAATTTGCTATTTCTTTCGTAAAACGTAGTAAACTGTAATTTCGTCGACTTGGTGTATTATCGAATCTCTTTGCGTCTTGTTTTTAAAAGTATTAAGAGTTATACATCTTTTACAGAAATGAATGAGTCTTTCTTAAGGAATTATACATGTGACAATATTAAATAGCAGCAATAAAACTTAATACTAGAAAACAGTTAAAATGGCAGTTTTAAATAGCACTTAATATTAACGTTTATTCCAAGAAAAAAATGAATTTAACAATACATTTACTATAGCTGCATTTTAAGTAACGTATAAAATAATCCAATTCAGAAATCAACGCAATTATAAATAAAGCAATCATGAAGACAAATATTCTTAAAATATGAAGATTTGTACAGGGGATCGTTTCTGTACCGAATACTAACGGTTAACCGTTAATTTGCTATTTCTTTCGTAGAACGTAGTAAACTGTAATTTCGTCGACTTGGTGTATTATCGAATCTTTGCGTCTTGTTTTTAAAAGTATTAAGAGTTATACGTCTTTTACACAAATGAATGAGTCTTTCTTAAAGAATTATACATGTGGCAATATTAAATAGCAACAATAAAACTTAATACTAGAAAACAGTTAAAATGGCAGTTTTAAATAGCACTTAATATTAACGTTTATTCCAAGAAAAAAATGAATTTAACAATACATTTACTATAGCTGCATTTTGAGTAACGTATAAAATAATCCAATTCAGAAATCAACGCAATTATAAATAAAGCAATCATGAAGACAAATATTCTCAAAATATGAAGATTTGTGCAGGGGATCGTTTCTGTACCGAATACTAACGGTTAACCGTTAATTTGCTATTTCTTTCGCAGAACGTAGTAAACTGTAATTTCGTCGACTTGATGTATTATCGAATCTCTTTTCGTCTTGTTTTTAAAAGTATTAAGAGTTATACGTCTTTTACAAAACTGAATGAGTCTTTCTTAAGGAATTATACATGTGGCAATATTAAATAGCAACAATAAAACTTAATACTAGAAAACAGTTAAAATGGCAGTTTTAAATAGCACTTAATATTAACGTGTATTCCAAGAAAAAAATGAATTTAACAATGCATTTACTATAGCTGCATTTTAAGCAACGTATAAAATAATCCATTTCAGAAATCAAAGTCGTAATTATAAATAAAGCAATCCTGAAGTCAAATATTCTGAAAATATGAAGATTTTTGCAGAGGATGGATTCGAAAAAGCCTGTACTTCCTTCTTCAAAGTTAATGCATTGTTGCTTAACATCAAACTTGAACCATGTGCTAGTGAAAATGCAGATTCTAATTTCCCCTAGCGAACGAGAACCTTAAGTAATATTCTGTACTACGAACTTGTGTCATTAAATAGAAGTAAATCGAGTGGCAGGAATGAGAAACAATCAAATAACAGGAATGAAAAAATCCAGTGACAGGAATGAAAAAAAATAATCAAGTAACAGGAATGAAAATTACCACGTGACTAGGGTTAAAAACAACCAAGTGACAGGAATGAAAATAATCAATTGATAAAAATGAATAAGTTGACGAAAAGTTATTTAGAAGTTACAGAATTCTGATTCTTCTTATATGCAGGAATGTATAAGGTTGTTAAATATGCAAATATAGTTTCTATGTGCCAGTGATTATAAAAATTAAAGACCGATATAACTGTGAATTACAGCAGTTAATAATGATAAACAATGCTGTAGAGTTTCGCAAATAAATATAATCACAGTGATCATATCTGAAAATGCCATTGGAGCTTTACACTGTCAACATAAAACTATCACTAAACACTAAGGTAAAGTGTATTCAAGAAGTTCATTGTGTCAATGTTGTCATCTAGTGGATTTTTTTACTGTTGTTTTCTTCTGCTGTTTAGAATATATTTTTGTGATTATCACATTGTATATCTATAGTTTACAATAAAAGTGGCGTAATCTAAGTGGATCAATAACTCTGGTGCTGTTCGAAGTCATATTTTAAAAAAATATTATTTGATTTACATTTATAACTGCTTATACATAGCTTGATTTTAATAAAAGCCTTTAGATTCTGCGTAATATGTTTCTGATATTTTTCTATTAAGCCCACATTCCACGACGCATCCCTAAATAACCTGTACGATATTAAACTTCAAAGTTCATCATCAAAAACGAATGATAAAAGTGGCGTAATCTAAGTGGATCAATAACTCTGGTGCTGTTCGAAATCATATTTTGAAAAAATATTATTTGATTTACATTTATAACTGCTTATACATAGCTTGATTTTAATAAAAGCCTTTAGATTCTGCGTAATATGTTTCTGATATTTTTCTATTAAGCCCGCATTCCACGACGCATCCCTAAATAACCTGTACGATATTAAACTTCAAAGTTCACCATCAAAAACGAATGATAATTTACCCCTGGAGAATATCTACCAGAAACACTCAACTTTAATTACTTCTAAAAGATGGCATAAATGTCTCCTAGAGGTACCAATTAGTATTGGTTGTAAAGGGGCGTATTTTTTAAAAAAGTGTGAGAGATCTTTTCAAATCAGCTTTCAAGATAAGTTGCAAAGTCCACTTTGACGATAAGAACTTGCAATTTCGTCCCAATTGCTGAACGGTAGAGCGTCGTCTGACGAATTCAGAGATCCAAAGTTCGATTCCCGGTTGGGGCAGCAAGACTCTTTACAATGGCGCCTGAACAAATCTACACTGTTGGTTAGTGCAAAGATGTCAGATGTCTGAAAGTGACCCTAGAACGACTAGTACAGTTCAGTGGGCCTTGGAAGATGGAACGCCGATTTCAATTTGAGAGGATAACGACCACGCAGGATACTAATCTGGGTAAAAATAGTAATAACAGGAATCTAACCTGGAGTAAAAGTAGTAGGAAGTGGTCAGTCAGACTGCCAGTTGCCCACCAATCTGACATTAGAGGGTGGAGAATGCAGAGTCCACTTCGACGAGAAGAACTTACAATTTCGTCCCAGTAGTTCAACGGTAGAGCATCGGCTAGCCAGTTCGGAGATTCAGGGTTCGATTCCTGGTTGGGGCAGCAAGGCTGTTCACAAAGTTAAAAGAGTTTTTAAGTTATGTCTAACATTATCGAATTCGGGATTTTGATAAATCATCACGTTTTAAGACGTCCTGAACACATTTAAAACAGTTTAGGAAGAATAGATATGTGTGTATAGGCATGTGTATGCATTTGTGAGGTGTAGGCAAAAATTTATAATGTAAATTATTCTATACTATGAGTGAAAGGGCATAAGAAAAAAAATATCTAAGATTTCTGTTGTAGTTAGTGTTAATCATGTAACTGTGAATGGTATTTTGAAAGTATTAATAACGGGATCCTATGTCATTGGGTTTTGATGGTGTTCCTACATAAAATATTAAAGCATGTTCTACTCATTTATGCATCCTTTACTTATTATATGTAACTTATCTATTAGTGTTTTTCCGATAGAGTAGAAGAGGTCTAGAATTATTCCTATTTTTAGGAAAACAGATGAATACCATGTTGAAAATTTCAAGACCATCTATATCTTTTCTCCGTTTGCTCATTTTCTTTACATAAGAGTACATACAATCGATTTATTTTTATGAATCATCATTGTTTTATGAGCGGTGAGGCTACTGCCACTAATCGTCTTTGCTTTAGTTCGTATGTCTTTGACGCACTCAATTTCAGGGATGAATTGGTTGTTGTAAAGGCTGATTTTTCTAGAGTATTTGATTCGGTTGACCATGGGATTTTGATTCATAAATTGAAGAATATCGTTTTCTGTTCGGTTCGGACTTAGTAATCTTATTAAAATCATGTTTAACTAAGCTTTTATGAATTAATTATGGTTCTTGTAGGAGCAAAAGTTTTGGAGCTGATTTTGGGGTGCCCCAGTGTACTAATAAGGCCGGACCACTGTTCTTGATCCCTTCTTATTATTTTTATTAATAATGTTGCTGATTGCCTTAGAAATTGTTTATTTTATACAAATGATTTGAAAGTTTTCTGTCCAGTTTTGGATGTAACAATACTCAGTATGAGTTGTCTGTCCTTTATATTTGGTATAATTACAACCGTCTTCATCAAAATATTAGCAAATATACTTTTGTTTCTTTTAATCGCACATATTTTACTTTAAGTACTAAGTTTAAATTAAATTTTCTAATGGTATTGGCAACTCTGTTTTGCATAGGAACTTCTCTGTTACTAATCTTGGTGTTATTTATATATTTGATTTCTCCTTTTAGGCTCATATTTCTGACATTTATTCTAACTCCCATATGAAACTCGGCTATATAAAAATGATTACTCAGGAATTTATAAATATGGATACCCCCTTACTGTCTTGGTCATGTCGAAGCTTAAATATACCTCCATTATATGCAGGCCTTTTCATGAAGTCAATATTAATAATGTTGAAAATTATTCAAAATATGTTTCTGAAGTAAGAAAAAATGTACTTACTTGGTCCGGATATGTGAAGGTTTTCTGTATTAAGTTTATGTTTCAAGAAGGTCTACTAATAATTTTGTATAGATGATTCTGACCTTTCTTGTAATCACTTTTATTGTAATTATTATTTTCTTATTTCATAAAATTATTATTGTTACAGTTTTATTTTATTATACTATTTTTTATTATACCAATTTCCATTATACTAGTTTTTATTATACCTTATTTTATTTATAATGATAAATATTTTTCAATAAGATGGATTACAGAAAAATAAAGTATATAAAAACGTATTAATGAATTCTTAATGTCGAACTTTATAAAATATGTAGCAATAATAACAATGAATATCTCCATGCAGAATTCCTTACTCTAAAATATACGAACACATTTTTTCCATGTTTTATTAATTTATAAAGATAAGACTTCATAATTGATATAAAGTAAAGAAATGGGAGTTAATTAAACGAGATAAGACTAATGAGAGACCACGAAAAAGCCATTTTGATGCCAACTGGATTATTTAAAACACTTCACAAAGTTCCACCTCGCATTGATTTATTGGACGGTGTTCTTAGGTAATGTTAGAGGACTGAACAGATTTATTCTAATCGTTCAATAAATCTGCCTACAATGAATCAGCTAAATGGAATATATATATATATATATATACATATAAAAATAAGTATATCACGAACGGAACTCCTATTTAAGTAAAGGAGAAAACAGAAACCTTACAGAGGATGTGGCGCTTAGCAGCTCTGCATCCAGAGTGGAATACAAGGATATAAACAAGAAGAAAAAATAAGCGAGAACAGGAGTGACCATATGATTTGCATAGAATGGCTGGGGTGGATTGCGACACCCCTTTCCCGCTTAAAGCAGCTTTTACGACCCGGGCAACGCTCACGGCACCAATGTAACTCAATGGTCAATCTCCCACATGTGCAAAGACAGAAGCACCCGAACGGACAAAAGAGCAAAGATGGAACCAAGCATGGAAGAGATACACCTTACTATCCAGCATGAAAACACAACATTTTATAAGGGAAAGTCGCACATGCGCGAAAAGACTTCAAGATGATAGGATCGCAGATATGAAAATATATATGATTAAGAATTCTCATTTAGAATCAAACAATGTACAATTTCTTTCTTTGAAAAAGGAATAGTAATAATGTTGTAAAAAATATCTAGGGTAATTTCTTTTTAATGCATCATTTATTATTTTATTACATTCATGAATGCAGTCTTTTTTAAAAGTACTGTAGTTTCTGTTTCTTCTGAAGTACCCGATAATAATATTTCTGAATATATTTTTAGTGAGGTTTGAATTCCAATCAATAATATTATTAATTTTGATATTGTATGAATTTCTCTTGTCGTGTATGGTTGTATAAATTCCATACTGTTGGTGCTTTCTTATTGACAAATCCAGGAAGTCTGTCGATCCATCCTCATTGATCGGGTTTTCAATTAAGTCCAATTCCCTTGGGTAGAATGCAAAATCTATGTCAGGGGTGTTTGCATAACCCCCTAATATCACGTCGTCAACATAACGGAAATAAGGTATTTCCGATAATAGATGGGTTCCTCTTTCATATTTGGATAGATAAATATCCGCCAATATTGATGAGCATGCACCACCCATGGGTATGCCTTTGACCTGTTTGTAGAAATGCATACCGTCATATAGTATGTTTTCATTTAAAACCAACTCAATCAAATCCAAATATCTTCTGAGAGTTATATATGGTTTTAAATTATACTCTTCATGTAATTCTTTCAAGATCATTTGTAGGTTTGTTAAATTGATGTTATTAAACATATCCCTGAAATCGTAGCTTCTGAAGTTTAAATCTTTATGGCAAAATTTCAGTCGGTCTATCAATTCTTGTCCGTTTTTTAACATTATGGAGTTTTGCTTCTTAATATCAGTCATAACATATTGGAGTAATTTCAGAAGTTTTTTATTTGCATGTTCCAGGTATGATCCGCATCCCACTGTTACAGTACGGAACTTGACTGGCTTTTTGTGTAACTTGGGAATGAGGATCAAGTATGGAAATTTTACTGATTTAATATCCATACCAATTCTTTTATACAGTGCTTTTATTCTATTAGTGATGATTGATTCGTTGCTAGGAATTAATGTATAATGGCACAATCCTTATAGCATTGTGTTAAAGTATCGACATAGAATTTTTTACACGTGAATGCAAAATTCGATACGATTTTGTCGGTGTATGTCAATACGAATTCTTCATTAAATTGTTTGATTGAAAACGGAAATTGAGAACTCCCAGAATCCTTGTTTCTTCTCGGGTAGAATTGGCAAAAAGCACTGTAAAAGGCATATTTCCATGCGTTAAAAGTTTGTACAGGTATACTGTGTTTGACAGCCATCTTGTATATGAAGGTTTCCAGATCGTAATTAAATTCATTATAAATATCATTATATTCTTGTATTCGGTACTTAGTACCAAGTTGTAATAAGTTTTTGAGTTTATTATCTTTTATAAAATCGAAGTTTCCAGTAATTATATGCTTGTGGTAGGGATCACAATGTATATTTTTATGACATTGACATCATTCTGGATTTAATTAAACTCAGAGCCGCAAAATATAATGTAGCACTTGAACCAAAATATCAAATTAACAAATCAAAAGAATGTTTTATCACAACATTTAAGAATAAAATGTTCGAAAATATTCCATTCAACCAAATATTACATAATATAGAAGAACGTCTTCCTTTGCCTAATCTAAATATTAAGATATCCTATCGCTTTGTAAGAACCAACGGAAGAAGATTATTCAACTACATTAAATTATGTAAAACCGTGTCTTCATTTAATATTGAATCCTGTCAATGTCATAAAAATATACATTGTGATCCCTACCACAAGCATATAATTACTGGAAACTTAGATTTTATAAAAGATAATAAACTCAAAAACTTATTACAACTTGGTACTAAGTACCGAATACAAGAATATAATGATATTTATAATGAATTTAATTACGATCTGGAAACCTTCATATACAAGATGGCTGTCAAACACAGTATACCTGTACAAACTTTTAACGCATGGAAATATGCCTTTTACAGTGCTTTTTGCCAATTCTACCCGAGAAGAAACAAGGATTCTGGGAGTTCTCAATTTCCGTTTTCAATCAAACATTTTAATGAAGAATTCGTATTGACATACACCGACAAAATCGTATCGAATTTTGCATTCACGTGTAAAAAATTCTATGTCGATACTTTAACACAATGCTATAAGGATTGTGCCATGTATACATTAATTCCTAGCAACGAATCAATCATCACTAATAGAATAAAAGCACTGTATAAAAGAATTGGTATGGATATTAAATCAGTAAAATTTCCATACTTGATCCTCATTCCCAAGTTACACAAAAAGCCAGTCAAGTTCCGTACTGTAACAGTGGGATGCGGATCATACCTGGAACATGCAAATAAAAAACTTCTGAAATTACTCCAACATGTTATGACTGATATTAAGAAGCAAAACTCCATAATGTTAAAAAACGGACAAGAATTGATAGACCGACTGAAATTTTGCCATAAAGATTTAAACTTCAGAAGCTACGATTTCAGGGATATGTTTAATAACATCGATTTAACAAACCTACAAATGATCTTGAAAGAATTACATGAAGAGTATAATTTAAAACCATATATAACTCTCAGAAGATATTTGGATTTGATTGAGTTGGTTTTAAATGAAAACATACTATATGACGGTATGCATTTCTACAAACAGGTCAAAGGCATACCCATGGGTGGTGCATGCTCATCAATATTGGCGGTTATTTATCTATCCAAATATGAAAGAGGAACCCATCTATTATCGGAAATACCTTATTTCCGTTATGTTGACGACGTGATATTAGGGGGTTATGCAAACACCCCTGACATAGATTTTGCATTCTACCCAAGGGAATTGGACTTAATTGAAAACCCGATCAATGAGGATGGATCGACAGACTTCCTGGATTTGTCAATAAGAAAGCACCAACAGTATGGAATTTATACAACCATACACGACAAGAGAAATTCATACAATATCAAAATTAATAATATTATTGATTGGAATTCAAACCTCACTAAAAATATATTCAGAAATATTATTATCGGGTACTTCAGAAGAAACAGAAACTACAGTACTTTTAAAAAGGACTGCATTCATGAATGTAATAAAATAATAAATGATGCATTAAAAAGAAATTACCCTAGATATTTTTTACAACATTATTACTATTCCTTTTTCAAAGAAAGAAATTGTACATTGTTTGATTCTAAATGAGAATTCTTAATCATATATATTTTCATATCTGCGATCCTATCATCTTGAAGTCTTTTCGCGCATGTGCGACTTTCCCTTATAAAATGTTGTGTTTTCATGCTGGATAGTAAGGTGTATCTCTTCCATGCTTGGTTCCATCTTTGCTCTTTTGTCCGTTCGGGTGCTTCTGTCTTTGCACATGTGGGAGATTGACCATTGAGTTACATTGGTGCCGTGAGCGTTGCCCGGGTCGTAAAAGCTGCATTAAGCGGGAAAGGGGTGTCGCAATCCACCCCAGCCATTCTATGCAAATCATATGGTCACTCCTGTTCTCGCTTATTTTTTCTTCTTGTTTATATCCTTATATATATATATATATATATATATATATATATATATATAAGAATTTTAATTTACTTGTATTATTTATACCAAGATTGATCATATATCGAAATAGTTCTGTATAGCAAAAATGAAAATAAGATGGTCTGAAGTGAATATTTGATATCAATAATGACTATGACTATACGACAAGCTTGTGAAGATGTTAAAGAGAACATTATAAATAAAACATTATACATAAAACAGATACTAAATTGGTATAAAATACCCTTTTTTCCCTGTTCTATATATAAGTTAAAGGATTGAAAAATAATGGCATGCGGTAAAAATTGGTGAATATAATACCTTAACTACACCCTTAGATTAATTTTTTTGTTATAAATCATATATGTAATACAGTTACTTAAGGAACTAATCCCCTTATTCCCTGCATAAACATACATGGTGTAAAAACATGAATACTGTATTAGACGAAAAATTGCAAAACAGAAAAAAAAATTTTCACGTTGAGATAGGCCTTTCTTGCTCTTAAAAAATTTTTGAAAATGAATGAATTGAAAAAAGTGAAAACCATTTCCGAAACCATGTACGTTATCAAAGGCCATACCTGGTTCGTTAATGCTGATTTTACGTTTCTGTGTACATTACTGTAAATTGTATTACAGAAATATGCATATATACATGGTGTCCCAAAAAGATTAAAACGTGCTTTAATTATTTACCTGTTGTAGATAAGTGGGCAATGTAAATCGCAAAAATGTTGAAAGTAAGGTAAGAAATAAGGCTACGGTGATGAAATAGTCCTCCCATTCATTTTCAAAAGGTTACACTTTTTAAATTTTTATACGACCCCCCCCCCCCCCCCTAGACAAATTTGGTCAATCAGGAAAATTTTATTTTTAATGCAACAAGATCATTAAAAATCCCGCGTATCAGTATCTCTAAAATCAACTGAATTATGATAAAGGAAAAATTCTGACTTATGCCACATTTTCGTACCATTCTGTTTCATCAGGGAAAATGGGTATCATAAACAAATTGACGATAGGAAATTATTTAGATTAAAAATATATTAATATGTGTCAACATTTTTTATCACAAATGCATCTAAATAAAGCATTGCACAGACAGAGATCATATAAAGCAGTGATACTCATTACGCAGTTAGGTATCCTATGTATTAACATCCAGTTTCATATTTTCTGTGATATGTCAAAAATTTACATTTCTAATTTAATATATGGTCCCCATTCACAATGTTCAATTCTCAATTAAATATAACTCGCTCAATTTTAAAGATACAGATTTGTTGTTTTTTTAATGATCTCATTGCATTAAAAATAAAAATTTTCTGATTGACCACATTTGTGTAAGGGGGTCGTATAAAAATTAAAAAGGTGTAACTTTTTGAAAAGTAATGGGAGGGCTAGTTCATTTACTTGTATTATTTCCTACCTTACTTTCAACATTTTTGCAATTTACATTGCCCACTTATCTCCAGCAGGTGAAGAATTAAAGCACGTTTCAATCTTTTTGGGACACTGTATAATTGTGTGCAACATCAATCTCTCTCTCTCTCTCTCTCTCTCTTTCCCTCTCTCTTTATTTATAAGTTACAAAGTATTTCAACTTTCAGGCCTCTCTATCTTACTTTTTTTCTCTTATTTTGCTCCGATTTTAAAAAAAATTCAATTTATCACACAGAAAGGTTCTGTTATGTCGCTGGCAGTGCGGTATATATTAAAATAGTTAAATTTAATGAAAAAACAAATAAAATGAAGAAGTCCGGACATCCGATAATGCACCGAAACAAAGCAGCTAGTTGCTTTGCTAAATATTTCTATATTTTCAGGTCTATTGGTCGAATTCTAGCAATCGTAGGATGTATCGTGATTTGTGAATAAATAGTGTTTTGAGTGAGTAAATATTTTTAGAGACTGAAAAATATTTTATAGATGAACTTATCGTCAAACAAATTCCATTCAACGTCCATTTCAAAGACATTCTTCGATCTTTCAGATGGTGTTGAGATGGGAACTTTACAATAATATTTTTGATCGCTAAAGAACTAGTTACCCTAGTTATCTAAATGCGTCGCTCAGACTTTGATTGACGTACGTCCCAAACTATCACTTTTCCATTTATGTCATATTCCTCCAATTCGAGTATTCTACTAAAGCAAGCAATCTGAACTCCTGAAATAGAAATTTTGATAAGGTTTTTATTTTATTTTATTATTACTATTATTATTATTATTATTATTATTATTATTGTCTTGTTTTTGTTTTTTTTATGAACACTGAACAGCATGCGTATTTCTTTATATATTCATTCGAATAAATTCATTTATATTATAAACAACCAAAGTAAAATATACCTATCTGAATTTCTATTCTAGAAACTAAGTAAAATGCAATTATATTAGTCAAACAATATAGATAGGCAATCGGATAATATAACTGCTAAATCAATTGAAAATATTTTTTAATACACAAATATACAACATGTTTTCTATTTAAATATTATTACAATTTTTATACATTCCTAAATTATTTTTATTCTGCATTATATACGTTTGCTCATATTTTTGAAAAACCAAAGTATATCAATCATATAATATACACTGACTTCCAAATATAAAGTACGCAATGCAAATTTTCATTTTTCGAAAGCGTATTTGAACTTGAGTGATAAAAATCGTTGCGGATGTTGATGGCAGTATGCAAATATCGTATGTTACAGCAAATCGCGATTGACTGTACGGATATATGCTAATTAGGCAGTCGTCGAAGACGCCAGCATTCTGAAGGATTTGAGGAGGTGCATTTAAATACTGATATGAAGTGTTTATTACTTTTGTAAGATGATTATTTTTGATAATATTCGTGTTTCTATGGTGGAAAGAATACGAATGACAGATAGTGAGCGCTGGCTTGCTGTCGGTCGCATTAAAGCAGAACAGTCAATCAAAAATTTCGCTATTTTCTTTGGCGTTGATCATTCGGTAATTTCTCGATTATGGAAACAACTCCAAGTAAGTCAAACAGTTGTCCAGAGACTTGTGCTAGGTCGCCCAAGGGTTACCACCCCCTTTGATGATCGGTATATTACTATAATAGCCAAGAGGAATCGACATGCGACCTCCACAACTCTTACATCCATGGTTGCATCGGCACTTAGTAAGACAATATCTGCTAGTACTGTGCGCCGAAGGCTCTACGTGAAGGGACTGTACGCCCGAGTACTACGTTTTTTGTTCCACTAACCGTCCAAGCCAGAGGAGTAAGAATAAAGTGGTGTCGTTAACATATCAATTGGACTGTCTCAGATTGGGGTAACGTCCTGTGCCAGATATACCCTGGAATCAGATGATAAGCATGTAAGTGTCTGAAGAGAACGAGGGACACGCAATCAGGCTAAGAACATCATCGAACATCAGGCACTCAGAGGTGGCAGTGTCATGGTGTGGGTTGTAATTTCAATGGGATATCGCACAGAACTGTACATCTTTAAAAGCGGTTCTGTAACGGCTGAACGGCTTCGGGATGATGTCCTAGACCCCATTGCGAGACTCTACGCTGCAGCAGTTGGTCCTGATTTCCTCCTTATGGACGATAATGCCCGTCCCCTTTGAACTAACATCGTTGATGAATACCTGAAATGTGAGGACATTTCTCGTATGGAGTAGTCGGCGTATTTCCCCGACCATAATCCCATTGAAAACCTTTGGGATGCCCTCGGGCGTGCTATCTCTACACGTTTACCTCCTCCAGCCAGACCTAGCGAGTTAGAAAATACCCAATTAAAGGAATAGCCATTGCTCGCATCTGCGATGGTTGATCACATCAATGAAATCCTGAAAAATCGTTGTAAAGTTTGTGTGAAAGTCCGGAGTGGTCACATGCCATATTCATGTAAGGTTTGTTTGGTCTGTTTGTCTTTAAACATCATTTTGTTAATGACCCAAATGTGACTTCATCATATAACTTACAAAAAGTAAATATTTTTTTCATCTTTGTACATAATTCTTGCTTTTTTAATGCATAAACACATTTGATACCTTCATGTACAATTGAGTTAATCAAAGCTTTACTTTTCCATTTTTGTTGAGTTAAAGTTCGTGCTTAACTTTTGAAAGCCAGTGAAAAGTATGCATTTTTTCTACAGCACTTTATTGACAGTCCCTCTGTCTGAAATAAAAATTCGGATACTTTATCTTACATCTTAGTTATTTATTCTTATCTTTCTTTATTTAAAGAAACGCTTTAAAACCCTCTAAAATACAATTGTTTGCAGAAGATTTAACGCATTCATGTTTATCAATGTGGAAACAGTTTTGCACTCTAAAAACTAACTGTCAATCGTTAATTTATTTTTTCTGCAGACGTTATACGATAGTCTCATGTGTCTAAACAATGTACTATCAAAATAATAATTGCTAATGTTTATAAAAGTCATTAAATGTTATATGACTTCTTTTAAATAAATTAGTGAAGAGTATTTTGAAAATATATGTAGTAAGGAAGAATAAATTTTATTAGATCGGAGTCAATGGCAGTTTTTAAAGGTACTCAAAGTTGTTTATTTCATAATTTACTAATGAATTTAACTTAGGACTTTAACTTTTATAAAGGACATTTTACAAAGCGAGTACATTGCATGCAACATATATAACGCAACCATGCCTTTCTACTCAACAGAAGTAAATGTCAAATACCAATATATTCACTTTATTAAAAAAAATGTGGGTAACGCATGACTTTTCTTATATAATGCAATGAATTTACTACTTTTACAGTTAAAAATATGTTATTCTTATAGTAGATACTTATATTCTTTCCAATATATTGAATTTTCGTCAATTAGTGGTCATTTGCATTGATTTAGCGTCATTTTTGTCTATTTAGCGAGATTTTCGTCAATTTGGCAGCGTTTAAAAAGTTACCAAGTTGGCGACATTCCGCCGAATTTGTCGCCAAAATCTCACCAAGCTTTATGGACGGAGAAATATGATATTCTTATACCAGATAAATGACTATCGGCGTTCAAATACAAAAGTATTACTCTATCTTTTCTCATGAATGGAACGAGCCAGATCCGCGAGAATGATGCCACTAAATTTATCGCAGGATATCATATATGAAAAGTGAACATGTTTATCAACAATTAATATATTTTTTTAATTTATGGATTTTTTGATAAATTTATTTGAAAAATGTGCAATATCTCGAGAACGGATCATGCTAGCGTTCTAAAGTTTATGTCCATCGTTTTCTAAGGAAAAATTGCATAAGAAATATCTATTTGCGTAACTTTATTAAAGGTTTTGATTTTTTGATGATTTTTTTTCAAAATTTCACTCGAAAATTCAGGGAGGTTCTGAACATTCTATTGCGTTTAAAAACAATAAGCTTCCAGTATTCACGGATTGTGATTTTTGTACCAAATTTCATTCGAATCGCTCCATTCGTTTGTGAGATATCGTCTCCACAGACTCACTGACACACCCACACACATACTTTCACACACAAACACACAGACATCACCTCAAAAATGTTTGTTTCGTGATCAGGGATGCTTGAAATGTGCTCTCCTGTCGAAAACTCGAATTCGAAATTTCGACCCTGTCACAATACTTTCCTTATACATTATGTATATAAGGAAAGTAAAAAGGTTTTATTATTTTACACTTTTTACGTTTTATTTATTTTGTGTTTTACAATTTCTTATATTTTTCATCTTATTAAAATAATTGGTATTCCTGGTATTTTTCTGCATTATAATATTATATTGTAAAATTATCACATTATGAAAATTCTCAAAATCGAAATTTTGGCTCTAAATTTTGTTTTATTACTTGAACTCATTTTCAATTCGAAAATATGCTCGTCTGTATATACTTGAGGAAATCAAATGTATTGATACATTATTTAGTATCTGGAATTTAGTGTAATTTCCGAAATTAGCTATTTTCAAATTATGCAACGTAGTATATAAGACCTTCACGGTATTATTTCTTATAAAGAAACATTATAATTCATAATTGTATTTTCTAAGCAGAAAAATGTTAATTTGAATAACGGTATGGGTGTATTATCACAAATCATACAAATACACCCCATGTATCGACGTAATTTTGGTGTTGCTAATATAAGAAAAGTATCTTACAGAATTAAAAACTGTATTTCAAGATAATTTTTATAACTACTTGTTACTAAAATTTGCATAAAGGAGCCCTATTCGCATTATTTTACAGATCTGCAGACTACACTACATGTTAAGCCGTACACTATAGATGGAATGTAAATGCATAAAAAAAGACAAGTGAAACTTTTAGCACTATTAAAATTCTTCTTATTGGAAATATATAATACATAAAATCAGATGCATAAATTTATTAGTGAAATTTTATAATATGTTGTTTTCCTTCTTAATATTCCGCAAGTTTTGTTGGACTAAAAAATTAAAATACATTACAACAGTAACCCAAAATTTAAAAAAATCATAAAGAAGACAGAGAAATTGGAAAACTCAAAATTTATTTTCATTTCTCGAAGAAGTTTCCTATCCAATCAATATAAATAGACCACGTTTGGCGAAATCATTTGAATTTTTTATGCAAATTTCCCTCCTCCTCTCTTGGCTTTACGCACTTTACCCGGAACAAAAAAAAACTCGCAGAACTAGTGCTGCTTAAAAGTTTTAGAAGCTCAAAAATTTTTCAAAGTTTAATCAGCTTTCTCATTTTGGAATTCGAATACAACTGCAGATACTTCTGAAATATATATGCAGTAGGGTAGTCGTTTTGATGAAAGTGGGCAGAGATCACTTTGTGCCAGGATTTTCATCACCTAAAGTGCTCTTTTTGATGTCGCCGATTCATCATTAAGGAAGAAAAAGCATGCAGAGGGTTCATTTTTTCAGCTCTGGATGTTTTCGTGGATAGGGAATTCTACAATTTCATGAATTAACTATTACGAACTCACCCGCATATAATTTAGACTTCACGAATAATATTATTCTTTAATCGCGTAAATAATTTTGCCTTCATTCTACATTTTAGTTGTTTAAATGTACTAGTAACGCGCATAATTAAAACGATATTAGTCCTGTTTACTTCTTAATTCGCTCTCATGTGTTTCAGAATTTGGCATTCAAATATTTTCCGGTAAGATTATCAGTAAAAGACAATATTTATAAATTGAATATACATTGTTTCATGCAAATGAAATACTAAATACATGTTCAAATAATAAACATAAACATAAATAAGCAAAGGACAACAAATATATATATATATATATATATATATATATATATATATATATATTGGATTGTCACAGGTAAAGCGTGTGATAACTGAAATGGGACCTCTTGAATAGGGTATAATGTATAATACGTTATAGCAAATTTGCATGGTCTTGTATGACACAATATTGGATGTACATCTGCATGTAATATGCTATTGTTTGTCATTCAGGTATATGGTTTTAGAAATATACTTTGTTATTATTGTTCTATTATGTGTCAATATTTAAATTCTTCTTTAAGTAGAAGCTATGTAATTTTGATAATTTATACTTGTGAAAATGTTTCAAACATTATTCAAACACTTTTTAAACATATTTCAAACATTTACTGTAGATGAATTTCGATAGGGCTGGATCTCGACAATTATATCTTATATTTGTTTCTGTATGATGTATATTTACATCTTACAATTTGATACATTCGTATTCCTTTTTGCAATATACCGGCTCTCCGGGAGTGTTGTCGCGACGCAAAGCATGCTTAAACGGGGTGAGGGGGTCGCAACTCCCCCCGGCCATCTTTTGGTATATTGTTTCCATCCATACCTCTTTTCTTTTTGAAAGTATTTTAATCCTCTTTTTAGTGCAGCTTTGCGCCTTTTAAGTGTGATTTCAGATGATTTTGTAATGTAGTATTTCACGGTGTTTTAATATTATATATATATATATATATATATAAAAGCCAAAAGGAATAAAAACTGAGTAGAACCATAAGAGTCCGTGGGGGGTGGGGACCCCACTCTCGGGTTTAAGGATGCTTAAGTGCTATAGCAATACTCCCGGTAAGCCGGTACTACTCACAGCAGGTCGACCAGACCAAAGTATACACCTAAAGGACAAAATCCGTATTACATAAAAAAAGCCCAATTAAAAATAAAAATCGTTATTAAGACTTTTTCCTATAACATGATAAAATATAATATTAGTACAACAGAACGAGACCATTACCAATGATCTCGATCCATAAAATCCCAACACAGCCATCGTGCACGCATTATTAAATACAACCATATATTGTAAAATTATTGCATTCGGTGTTATGTACCCAAAACATCGTTGCCATGAGCTCCAGTGTAATTCAATAATCTAAAACGACTAGAATGAACATCGATATTGTAAAAGTTCGATACTATGCTATGTAGAAAACGAAATAGATAACCAACCCTTATAGTCTCCGTAAAATATTTATATACACATGAATATTGATCCTCCAAATTAGAATTCAATCTCCTACTTCTAATTAAAAAGTTTTTTACAATGTTAGTGAAAACACGTTTGTCGATATTTGAAGCCCGAGGTATCAAATAATTTATCTTGAATTTAAACTCGTTGCGTTTATCATACATAGAAAAATAGTCTTTTTACATGTATGATAATGTCTTTTTTATAATATATCTTTTGTATTTAATGTCTTTTTGCATGTATTATAATGTCTTTCACATGTACGATAATGTATTTTTACATGTATGATAATGTCATACCAGGGAGTGGGGGATCATCCCCCCCTCCCTCCCTACTGCCTCTTATGGTTCTACCCAGTTTTTATTCATTTTATTCCTTTTATTCCTTTTGACTTTTATATTATGTATCGCTATATTTTATGTCTGCTTCGCGCCTGATATTTCATGGCATGCTTTGTATTCTTTAAAATCTGCTTTAATTGTTTTTATATACATACCCCTTAATTTATTTCATACATCTGGTTTTATTTGTATATATATTCTTAAAATTATTTCAGATATTTGATATTAAATATATATATATATAAATATATATATATATATATATATATATATAGATATATATATATATATATATATATATATATATATATATACATATATATATATATATATATATATACATATATATATATATGCATATATATATATATATATATATATATATATATATATATATATATATATATATATATATATAAGTAATCGTGAAATATTAACATCACCATAGAAGCAAAACCACTGCCACAATGCCGACAATAGAAAAGATCAGCAGCGGTCCAAATTCGAAGATCAAAAAGAATTAAATTCATCTTCAGGTCTGAGTATTTAATTCTAATTATTCCAAACAAATGCCTGTTTCATATTGGACAATAGTACATTACTATAAATGTCCAAACTCAGACTGCAAGCACCAAAAGATGAAAAAATGAAGATAAGAAACATTAGGAAAATTTGTATTGCCATGTGGCAGGAACCCTTCTTCTTTCACCACATGTATTTGCAACCAACCTCAACAGTATAATAAATATCTAGAAGCACCGGAATGAACATGACGAAATAAACCTAGAAGGCCGTCCGAACGTTCACAGCGACACTCCCAGACCCGTCCAGTGAGTCAGACCAGGAGACAGGATTATTACCAGTGTAAGCAAAATTATATATATATATATATATATATATATATCATGCAAGTTTACGTCAAAAGAGCAATTTTCACGTCAATTTTACGTCAAAAGAGCAAGTTTTTGATGTTCAATCCTTTTCGTTATCCATTATATACATCCATGCATATTGGTATGACTACAGCATCAGACAAGACAATACATAAAGACAATTTTTTTATTTTATATCAACAACAAATAATAATTAAATATATATTCTTTTTTTCAAATTTTATACAGATTGTCAAGGGACTTGGGACATTTGAATCTAAAATACTGAACAAGTACCCAAACAATGGACATAACAGAAATAAATAATTAATAAATAAAATGGTATAAATATCAAGAACAATGTACTTCAAAGGAGCAAGTAAAATTCTTTGATGTTTTTCTAAAGTACTAATTAATCGGCATTATATATACTAATGCATATTTTGTATGATTGCAGCATTATGCCGTAAAGTTAATATCTTAAAGAGAATAAACTAATTATAAATCCTTTAGACATAAAGTTTCAGAACAAGGAATAAGTAATTAACCTATGAATAAGTATACCCTTTTAAAGGATAATATTTGAACAAAAGAAAGTACCACTTTAGTTCTTTATTATTCTGGAGAATTAGGCATAAAGAATTGTTTATATTATATTAAAACGTGCGATATAATGCTGCTTTGTTACTAAAATATTATTTTAATTTGACCAATAATGTCGCTTCATTGTGCTAAATGTGTATAGTGATGTTAATCGATTTATTTTCGGATAATCGGTAATATTCGAATAATCGACAATTCGAATTTCGGCAACAAAAAATAATTGGTGGGTTACCATAACGACAATGTACTAATTAAATATCAAAGGGCCACGATCCAAGCATATTTTATTTTATTGTCACAAAACGTATACAATTGAATTTTTTTATCTCAATAGAATGTTATCTTTACATTATGACTAATCTAAAAATTCTAATATTTTCCTGCCATATGAACAATAATTATGTATAACATTAGAACTCAAAGTTTTCTAATGACGTAACATAGCTTTCAATCCTGGAACTCAACTGAACACCGGCGTAAACACTTATGTTACTCTCTGTTTAGAAATGATATATCGTAAGTCGATACTGGTTTTCCTATTTCAATTTCAATGAACTGCAATTTTTACAACATATAAACGTGGGAACAATGTGCACAAATCATATTCAGGCCATATTGGTAAAGAATTGGGCCACTGTGGTAATCTTTCTGCAGGTTTCGAATCACTTATTTGTGAAGGGCCTTTAATTGATTTAGGATTTTTAAAAATTTAGACAGAACTCACAGCATCTTAAGATGCCACACTCAGTAAATACGAGCACATGTCTTCCACCTTCCAACCTTTCAAAAACGTAATGCAGGAACACTAAACAGCATTAAAATATTATAAATTATGCAACGAATATGTATTAATTGAATTTACATTCTTTATTACAAATTTTGCAAATATTGCCGAAAAAATGGGTAAATTTACTTCATCTAAAACACTAAAAGATACTCAAGTGATAAACACAGGCATAAAAATAATTAACAAACAAGAAAAATATTTATTTATCAATTTATTTATTTATTTATCAATATTTATTTATTTATTTATCACAGTTAACTTCAAAAGAACAGTTAAAAGCCATTGATACTGTTCTGATATAATTAATATTCATTACATGCATCTATATTAATTTGTATGATTACAGTAGTGATAAGTTTAGGTTATCCCAAGAATAGTTAATCATTTAATATACAGTCTTTCTTTCAAATACTGTCGAAGTTTATAAAGACTGTAGAAAATTAGCTATGCAACTACATCTGAAATACTGAACATATATTCAAATAGACTTACGCAGAAATAAATAACTGAAGTAAAAGCAAACGTATGTAAAATAGTCTTTTGCAGTAAAATCGATAAATATTTTTATTAAATAACATAATACTTATTATATAATGAGCTTGACAAATATGTTTCTTATTTTAATTTACAAAGTATTAACGTTAGTGTTATTACTAGAAATATTTGTGATCCATTTAAAAAAAAATTAATGTTTTCTTTTAAATATTCTGACGTGATGATTCAATCTATTCAAATATGTAATATATTAAATTTTGTTCTTTTTTTTCGGGGGAGGGGGCACATAAAAATAATTTTTGGCCACATTTTAAAATATATTTTTGAATTTCAAATGGAAACTCTAGAAATAGTCCATGATTTAACGTTGTTTAACCAGCAAGCTGAAACTGTGATAAATCTTATAAAGTAGTTCATTGGTTTTTTAACCTCCAATATTGCTTTCATAAATTGGGAATTTTTTATGTACAAATCCGGGATCAATTGCAAATAAAATTGCAATTCTTTCAATTGCAAATTCTTTCAATTTCCAGTCTGCCCCTGCAGTGCAATTAGAATCGAGGAAAAACCTATTTCAAATTTACCATTTTTTGTTAATTTTAGTAGATTTTACGTTCTTCCTATTGTAAATATCTTCATGAATATTGCAGATAATTTCCCGGATTTTGTATTTTTAACTCGTTACTTCACAGATCAACTTTTACTGATTCATTTATGATGGAATGATCCTGTAAAAATGTATATCCCCTATTTTGATGATAATATCACCCGCCAGAAAAAATCGTATTAAATAAGTTGAATTTCATTTTAACAAATTTTCAAATTGGAAGTCCCGCCTTAAATCAATTGCCGAAGTTAAAACGGGAAGTTGGTGAAGGAGACGGAATCATCCCGTATATAAGATTATTAAATATACGTATGACATTAAAATACAATTTATCTAGAATTGTACGAGCAAGAAAATCTGCAGCAAAGTAAATCTTTAATTTTCCAATATCAGCATGTTATTATAATTTATGTCTTGTACAAGTTTCAAATATTAAAATAAAACTATTCAATCTCTGTCAGCATTTGAAATGTTTTGTAAACGCTTTGTTCAATTTATTTTTACAAATGCATTATATTTTACATTTAGAATTTCTAAGATGATACTTCAAAATTCATTCACATATCCTTTGTTTGGTTGTCAAGGTTCATAACATTTACTTCATTTTTTTTTATCTTTGAATAATCCTATTTCTTTTTATTTCGATGAAGAAAACTCGATTCTCTAAGTCAAAATTCGATGTTTGCAATTACTTCTTCCAAAGTAAATCCTATATTCCGTAATATGTACATGACAAATGCATATTCCCATATTCGTTTCCTATTTTACGTTTTTTGTTCTAACTGTAGATTAGCCAGCACGACAAAATATAAAATGCCCATAAATATTCAAAAACCCAATTGCGAATTTATCCCATAAACAGATCAAATTTCAGATTTGCGTATCTATTGTTTTGGAAAAATATTTAACATTTCTGTTTACTCGTTTTATAGAAACATGGTTTATGTAAAGACAAGGTTTAATGTGATCATAATTAAAGTTCCCATCCCATAAAGTTCCCATTCCATGAAAAAGCTTTCAAAAGCTTTCACGCAAGCTTTCAAAAACGTAGTAGTGTAATATAAAATGTCACATGGGGATTTAGTTTGTGCAATAAAATTTATTAGATCGTAAAGTCACCCATTTAAAAAATAGGCGATTTATTGTGAATAATGATTTTATAAGTAACTAGTATTTAAACCTGTCAGGGAAAGGCAGGGAAACCAAAACATTTAAAAAATGAAATGGAGAATTCTTGAAATTATTTTCTCACATGAACCGCGTTTTTTTTCGCTCCTAGAGGGGTTGAATCAAAAATCTGGCTTCGTTAAGTTCTACTGATTGAACATTAAGTGCACAAAAATTCAGCTTTATAGATCATCACCGGGCTTCTGGAGGAACTGGAAATACTTGTTCAAAAAACCAACATTTGTCCACCCCATTCGGAGGTATTTAAGGATCCGGTTAACCTTTAAGTCAACAAATGTCCAATGTGTTACGCAAACCTTTAAAAAGAAAAACGGATGTTTAGTTGTTCCGACATAATGGGATAAGTGAGTCTTTGCCAGATTATTTAAATTGTTAACTCTTAACCCTTTAGCGACGGTCACGTATCCGCTTTCGGAAAAATTTACCTTAAAAGACGATGGCCACGTGAGCGCGTTTTCATATGGAACGTTTTTATTTGAATTTATTTGTCTACTAGATGGCGTTAAATGTCCATGCGAGCAATTCCAATGTATTTTGCAGATACTTGACCTTGGTTAGGGGTAGATCCAATAAATTATTTCTCTATCTGGAGCAGTTAAAAATGGTTTAGTAATATGAACAAACAGAGAACTTCTTGCAGCATCTACAGTTTTATAATTGAGTTTCGGGTGTCGTTTTGATTTTAGCTTAATGATTTCTTTGGTGAATTATAGGAATGTAAGATAGTATTTCTTTTTACTTTGGGTTTTAAAGGAATGTGCGACAGTGAAATTATTAGGTTATTTCGGATCAGAGAATGGCTAGTCCAGGAGGTTTTTTTCTGTGGATGAATATACTCGTATGATAAACGAACCGGGCAGTAATGAAAGTGATGCAAATAGTAAAGATTCGTGGAACTGTGGTATTTCTGAAGATGAATATGAAAATGCAAATTATGCTTTTATTCTTTAGATTCTGAGCGTACTATTACTACAACGCCGCCTGTGAAGATGTTTCTCAGTGCATAGACTCTGTACCGTATTTTGGATTTAATCTCATGCAGAGGGGGATAATGTCGTACGGCGTGCACGACATTTTGTAATTTCAATTACGGATGCCAACCAAAATAATGACCTATTTAAATGCTGCAGAGGGAACCAATCACAACACATGCATACATAAACAGTGGTCATCCCCTTCTGCATCAACAACGAATGGTAGATGTGGTAGGAAACCAATGGGGGAAAGAAAAAAGCGCCCCAAAGCCGTATTCCAAAAAGTTCAGTCTACTTCAAATTTTCGAACGAGCTAACATCATGGTTCTTGGTTTTGTGAAAAAGGTATATCGAATGTGAGCGATAAAATGGAAGATTGTTGCAGTTATGAGATGTGCAACAGTTTCGTGCATCATTGAGATTGCACGAATAAGTACTTAACACAAAAGAGTAGAGGTAAATCAACTTTCAATTTGTCACTAATTAGCACGGAAGGCACACACTTTTATCGATTATTCAAATAATGAACAATCAGTTCGTAAGAGTAGATTATATTAACGAGTTCTTAGATATTGAACTAAAAGAACTAATTTGAGTGTCGATTGCTTAAAAGAAACTGTTTTAAAAATATATGTCAATTTTATTATGTGTGTAAATATGTATTAATGAAATATTGTCAGTGTTATATGTCTTATAATAATAGATTTTATAATAGTATCATTACTCAAGATACAATGGATATCTATAGCTTAAAATATTAAAAGAAATTGATCAATTAAGTCAAGTGTATTTATTTATATTTTGTGTGTTATCTTATATTTTGTGTGTTATCAAGTGTATTTATTTATATTTTGTGTCTCTCCAGCTTGAGAACCTGGAGCTTGCATGCTCCACCCCTAGCGACGGCATCATAGGTAAGTCCAATAGTGGTAATTTTGATAAGGACAATTTTACCTTATGACAGTAGTTATTCTCTTTAAAAATATATTTGCTGAAAGAAAAGTAAGTTATAGCTTGTCATCACCAATTTTGAGTTGACTGTTCAAGTGTGACGATCATTTTTATCTGGGTCGCATCTTCCCTTCCTTTCAGTAAATTTACCCTCGTTTCAGTAAATTTACCCTCCTTTCAGTAAATTTACCCTCCCTTCAGTAAATTTACCCTCCTTTCAGTAAATTTACCCTCCTTTCAGTAACTTTATCCTCCTTTCGGCACACTCTCCGTTACTTTCTTTCTGGGAGAACTGAGACCGACTCTTCAAAATCAAATGATCCATTGATACAATAAGAAGCAAGCAAAATGTGAAAAGAATGAAACCCAAGCTATTATTTACGAAGTTTAAAGAATTCCCGATGTAACTGAGTCGTTCACATAAAACCAACAGGTATAACATTCCCTACTTGGAGAATATAATTCCAATATGATTGTTGTCCACTCAATTGGAAAAGAAGTCGATCATAACAGCACCTAACGACTTTTAAGCACAACTGAAGGTACTTTTTCTCTCCACGAAAGTACAACACAATTGAAACACATTTGTTACTTTTACAAGACGAAGACGAACTTACCCTTGTGTGTGAAAAGTACCCTCACCTTACCTCGCCTTACATTATATATATCTTAAGATATAATATGAACTTGTTAAAATTAAGTAATGGGTAAAAGTATAACTAGTACATAGAAGAAGAAGAAGAAGAAGAAGAAATAGGAAAAGCACGAATAACAGCGAATCAATACCTACCGCTATTTGACAAACGAGAAAATGATGCATCTTTCTGAAATACTTTATATAAACGATCGTTTTATTTTCTTCCACTGATCTTCCAGTTTAGAAGATTGCTGTAACTGATGCAATTATTCTACAATCTTCCACACGTACATCACGAAACACATTCCTCATATTTGTTCTTTTCCTCAAATGGGATTTTTACTAGCAGTTGTATAGAACAGAACGTGTGTGGTCCACTACACATGTAAAGGGTTCCTAGGAAAATCTTTAAGCATCCCAAGACTTTGCAAGGAAAAATTCACGAGTATACACGTTAGGTCTATCTTCAGTAAAGCCAGCATTCCTGATCGAATAAAAGCTCCCCTAGCGGATAATTCAAAAAGTTAGGATAAAGAACTCGGTAACAAAGCTGGATAGACAAAATTCGTTTTACAAAGTTGTAGCGTATTGTCTAATAAGTAGAAATCGCAATTAAATTCTTATAGTGGGCATTTATTTGATATAGTAAGGATATTAGCGACTGGCTGTCATATTCAAGAATGATACATCATTTAACTCTTGCATAAACAGAAGTTTGGTGTAAAACCTGTGTAAAGTGTCTTCCATCAAATACAATATGCAATTAAATTCTGGAAAGAATACTTTGACAAGCATTGCAAGTATTTAAAGCCCGATGATACAACCTCTGACAGATTTTTGTATGCCTTAATTACTGACTTCGAATTTAAAGATCATGGGAATTGTTAATATTTTTAATTCCTTACATCATCTGTTTTAGTTTGCCAAAGAGTTTTTAAAATCATATATTGTGTTAGCCAATTAACATATTTTGCGCTTAGCCAATTAACTCATATATTGTGTTTAGTCAATTGCTGAAAGAGAACAAGAGTGATACGGGTATATCTTCTAATACCATTTTAGCGTTTTCATTTTGATATATACAATCGTAATCAGGATATTTCATTCATTAGATCTGCGAATTCAGATCCACGATTGCTGAATTTTTCTAAATATTACCAAATTGACGAAAATATCGTCAAATCGATAAAAATGTCGTCGAATTGATAAAAATGACGCTTAATCAGTAAAATTGAGTCTTGTTAGGGTATATTACTGTAAGGATATTTCAATAGCGTTTTTCTGTCAGTCCAACCATCCCACTTGGCGACAAATTTGGCGACTTTTTAATATATTATCAAATAGATAAGAATGTCGCCAAATTGATTAAATTGAGCTAAATCAATGAAATTAATTGTTTTTTGTTCGGCACGATCTATCCGACCGTGCCAATTTAGCGACAAATTTGTAGACTTTTTAAAATGTTGCCAAATTGATATAATTACGTTAAATCAGTGAAATTATTTGTGTATGTTTTGCCAAGGGATAGTATTGTAATGATATTTCGGTACGGTATGTCTGTCATTCCACTTAGCGACAAATTTGGCGACTTTTTAAAATTTCGCCAAACTGATGAAAATATCGCCAAATTGATAAAATTATGCTGAATTAATGAAAAGGACACCCAATTTATGAACATTCAATATTTTGCAAAATAAGTTCAATTTCCTTGATAATCTCTGTAGTTTTAAAGGAATTAAAAAACATTTTTTTTAAAATTTGCTTTTAAACTAGTACAGGGTATTTTATTCTTCAGATCTCCCTGTGAAGACAATCTTATATAGCGAGTACAGAGATCCATACATTCGTTTTAGGAGATATTTCAATAGAATATTTTGAATAGCAATGCCATATAGAATGCTATAGGAATTTGCACATAATTGTAAATTTTAAATTTCTTTATATATTCCGTACGAAGAACAGATATACTGCTAGTAGCAAATAAAACAGCACTCAAAGTCAATCTGAAATATCGTTCGCAGATCATCTGCAAAATTTTATCTTCTATTTTCAGAACGGAATAAAAATAGATTTGAAGTCAAAATTTCGACAGGTTTTAAATGTACGCAACTTTTAAACTAATTCGAGTTTTAAAAAATTCTCGCCGAGCAAATTTCGCCGCCATACGAAAATTTGAATTTTCATCACAAACTACACAGACAAACAAACGTATTTTTATTATATATTAAACAAGATGTTTGTTTGTGGGTATATGTATGTCGTCTTTAACGAAAAATAGAAGCTTCGACCAACAGCGTAATTTACTACAGAAGTAGTTCATCGTCCCGTACGATGCACCTCGGCGATTTTTTTTTATTTTAAGTTATATTTATTAATGTTGTATTAGTTTGAAATTTTTTTCCAACTTTTGAAGGTTTTAAAATAAAATTTGGCCCATTTTCTCCATTTCATCAGATCAAATCTATTTAGTTATTGTCGCTATAGACTTTATTCTAGAGCAAGTATTTTGATTAAATGGCAGATTAAATGGCAGTTTCCAAATTAATTGAATTTAATTTTTCTTTCTGACTTTGCTAATTTGAAAAAAAACATCCATTCTATTTCCTTAAATGTGATGTTTATTATCATTTTGAGATTCTGCTAAAATTTGGCTTAAATTGAATGAAACTGCGATAGCAATAACATTTTTAATTACTTCGGTGGTAAAGAATTCTTTTTTTTCCAACTTCAAGTATTTTCATATATTTGTGTTTGTTTTAAGAAAATCGAGCACTTTTTTTAGGGCGTATCAAAGGTGATTTTTAGGATGTATTACGTCCACGTTATACCATTGGCATGGTTACGTATAAACAAAATGGAGAAAGAGAATGATTTCAGTTCAAAACAATCAATTTGAAAATTGAGTGGAATTTGCCTGGAATTCACAGTTAGAAGAAGGGTTTCCAGATTTGGCGATATTTGGCAACTTCCGAAATGCCCAAGAAACTTTTCGATAGAACGATTATTCTTCGAACTATAGAGATTTCCAGAAGTTTCTATAGAAAGACTATAAAAAGGACTCATCACTCTGTTAGAGGGGAGTTAGCGAATGGACGTAACACGATCTACGTTGAACTGTGATTTTCATAGCTGGTGTTTTGTTGTTGTTGAAACCCAGACCGTCCGACCTACAAGAAAGGTGTAAGGTAACTGTTTGGGCGGTCGGGAAGTGCCACCCAATTTAGACCGGAACCCAGTGGGGGAGGCATCCACAGGGACCGTACCCTCCTTCCCCTACCACCAACCTCTCGGAAGTACATTCGTACCCACGTGCTAACGTGATCGTACTCCGCATGAACACGGCGGCAGTTTTGGCAGTGGCTGGAATCGAACCCGGGCCTACCGAGTGCAACTCCACGCGCTAACCAATGGGCTACCGCGCCCTGCTGGTGTTTTGTTGTTGTTGAGACCCAGACCGTCCGACCTACCAGAAAGGTGTAAGGTAACTGTTTGGACGGCCGGGAAGTGCCACCCAATTTAGACCGGAACCCAGTGGGGGATTCATCCACAGGGACCGTACCCTCCTGGTGTTTTGTGAAATTATTTTCGTCAGTATTTTGAGAATAATATCGCTTAATCTATGAAATTAGTGGAGCATTTAAACGTTGTTTTTCTGTGTACTGTTCCTGTTTACGTTGTGCTTGTAAATAAACATAAGTTATTCAGAAACTTGGACTCGTTCTTGTATACTGCATATAAACCCACGATTGTAGAGGATACATACTTCGTAAAAAAATATGATCAATATTTCTGGTAGTATGTTGAAATGCGATATTTTAGAACAATTACTCAACGTCCTATGAGATTCACAAAAAGTAAATAGAATTTAAATATTCTAAAAGTATGTATGCATTTAAAATGTAATTTACTCAAGAAAGATGATAATAACATGTTGTGAGACCCTCAGTTTTTTTTTCTTTTCACGCATTTTCTTTCCGATTGAAAATTTCATTTTGAATGCACAAAGACTCACATTTATTTGGAGTTTGTTTATTTTTTATTTATATGCATAGTTTTTATCTCACAAAATTAATCATGAAAAGGGTATTTGACGGGTACTTAAAATTGCACCCCATTTGCAGCTTTAAAATAACTTTATTTCTCTATAAATGACTGAACTCAATTTAAAGCAGCGCCAAGCTTTCATAATTCCAAAAATCTGAAATATCTTGAAAACGCTTTCACTTGCTCAAGGAGAATGATTTTATTCTTCTCGTTATAAAAATTACTTACAGAACAAAAATGTATTTAATAGATTTAATCAAAATTATTTTTTTACTTTTGTTTTATTTTCGATTTTTGCGGACAAGATAAAAGCCAGTTTTAATTATCTGAAAAATCTAATCAGCACATATAACTTACTTGTGTACCAATTTTGCTGAAAGTTTGGCAGATAGTTTTTGTGCTTGAAATTATGCATTACTGGACGCATACGCCGTGTATTGCTCTGATGGACGCATGCGCATACCGTAAGACCAGAGGGATAAACGTATAAGACAGATGTCTATGCCATGCACTACAACAAATTGCTACTAGACGTAAATACAGTTATCTGCGCTGTTCCATGTTAGACAGTATGTTCTTTATACGCATACAAGCAGTATCTTTAGAAAACAGCGGATTTTATTGAAAACGCGTAGCAAATAATTCTTGGAAGATAAAATATATTTGTCGGGTAGTATATTATTTTTACTGTTATGCTATAACTTTTCTATCTTTACAATTCACAATAACTGTGGATAAGTAGTGTTGAGAGCAAAAAACACCAACTTGGAAGCGCAGCTGTTTGATCCCGGGACCAAAGAGTGATTATGCCATGATCATAGCGTTGTTCTAAATGCATCGCCAGGTCAAGGAGTTTAACACTGCCTTATGAGTTTTCGTTACATATGAAATTCATGCTTCTAAATGTTCATTAACTGTTTTCAAATTACAAAAATGGGATTGACTAACTCTTCCAAACAATTTGGGACAGATGACCACTTTCAACATGGGCAAAGAAGTTTAATTTTAAATAGTGAATTATCAGCGTCTTTGAAAGAAAACAGGTCACTTCTCTCGCCATGATTGTCTGTCTATCTGCGCCTCTGAATTACGATGATGAACTTATGTATGAACTTAATGAACTATATGAATTGAAATATATTTTAAGACGGCTTAACGGGTGGTCCCATCCAAAGGATTTTTGACTCAAGGACTACTGACACGGACTTTAACTCAAGGACTTTGTCTCGGATTGATAGAAAAAATTCGGAATTGCCTCAACTTTTCAAAAATTTATAAAAGAAATACAGAAGGTTGGAAAAATTGTATATCTTCATCTGTGTACATATAAACTAAGAAATAAAAAGTTGCTATGTGAAAATGCCAATGTTACAAGAGCAAAAACAATGTTGAAAATAAAAAACACCGTAGCAAAGAAAACAATAATTTAAAAATTGAAATAAGAGAAGGTCAATTGAAATAGTATTAAATGTCTTGATCTTTAGAGGTATTTAGGTCAATGCTATGATTTGGGCCTACCACGCTTTGGTCTCGGGATCAAAGTCCGGCACTGCCAAGTTAGATGTTTGGCATTGGTGACCGTGGTCGAGCAAGAAACCATCCTTAGATATATTATTTCACATTTTTAGCTTTCTGAAAATTCTATATGCATTGTAAAAATATACCAGGGTATTCCAAGAAGAAATTGAGAGAATAATTTAAAACGTTGCTGCACCCTCTTCATCGGGCACGGGATTTATGATCGATCGTGGCCTTATAATCGATCATTTTCTTCAACTTAACTCGCACAACGCAACTGCAACACAGAAACAACTTTGTTCGGTTATCAACAAATCACAATAGAGGGAGAACTGTAGCGAACCCCATAAGGTAGTATTAAACGCTTTGAGCTAGAGACGTCTTTAGCTCAACGCTATAATTCTCCAGGGTCAAATTCCGACATTGTCAAGTTACCGATATCACATTATCGCTACACTCTTTAATTCAAACTCTATTTTGGTTTCTTTTTCCGTTTTGCTTTATTAGCTTTTGGTTTCTTTTTCCGTTTTGCTTTATTAGCTTTTGGTTTAACAGCGGATTTTTCTTGATTTATATCATATGTCATATTACATATATTTTCTATCTTAGCTCTTATTTTTCCCGAAGAAAGGGACATCATTTTTCATTTCGAAATCAATCGATAATTATTTTTTTAATTACTCTGTTTTGCAAATAAACACTTGTTTTCATGAACATAAAATTTTGTTACAATGTGCTCATTTTTAACTCAATATTCAAAGAATGCCTGTGTGAAATAAACTACCTATCCGAGATTTCATAGGACTCTTCAAGTATTAAAACATTTTATTTAATAAAATACTAAACAGAGGCGACTCGTGAGGTGAAGCAGGTAGCTCAGGGTAAACGCTACTTCAAAGTTATCGCCTGAATGGGTAATTATTATTGTTATTTGGCGAATTTTCAGACTTGTTTGGCTATTTTTAGATAATATTTGACAACACTTGCACCAGTAGCGTGATGTTTCGATGATGTTTGTTGTTCAGGAGGAGGGGAAGTGTCGCCTCTGAATCTGCTTCACCCATTCCTTGAGCCGCCCCTGATACTAAAATCATTAATTCTCTAATCTCAAGTACTTTAATGCTTGAAATAAATATTTATTTCTTTATATGGTATCTTAATAAGGTAATAACTTTAGGAAGTCTTCGTTTTCAGGTATTATTGTCCCTAATTATATTTAATGAAGCAAAACCAGATATATATTTAAACCCCAAAACCGCAAAATACTTGGCTTTTCTAATTTCTTTAAGAACTCGACACATAACCTTTAAGATATGGACATCAATATTTCAAACGCAGAAAGCTTAATTAGCATAGAGTATTAATTTTTCTAATCATTAAATTTGTTCGGTTACTTAATCACGTTTCGGAGGGATAAATTTGTATAGCAATTCCTTTTGTCCTGAGTAATTAAATTTGTTGTGAAACTTACCATTGGCGAAGCGAAAATTAATTATGCATGAAAAGAAAAATTGTCACTTTAAAAATGTCATCGAACTCCGGATATGAACCAAATTGCAATAATTGGCTATTGTTTGGTTAGAGTGTATTGCTATTTCAAGTACCGTGGAGTTTTGTATTGTCATTGTTTGTTACATTTGCGAAATTTTCAAAAGTATCTGGCTATAAATATTACGCTCCATAGAATTTGAAACTTTAACAATGCTATTATTCTATATTTGCTCCTAGTTTTTCTTGATATTTTTTCTAGTAATCTTTGTCAAACAATAACTGAATGAATTATTATTATTTTCACTTTCCTTATATACATAGTATAATGTATAAATAAAGTATTGTGACGGGGTCGAAAATTCGAATTAGAGTTTTCGACGGGAGAACACGTTTCAAGCAACCCTGAACACGAATCAAGGGTTTTGGAGGTGCTGTGCGTGTGTGTGTGTGTGTGAAAACGATATCTCACGAACGAATGGAGCTATTCGAAGAAAATTTGGCACAAAAATTACAATCCGAGAATACTGGAAGCCTATTGTTTTGAAACGCAATTGAATGCTTAAAACCTCTCTAAATTTTCGAGTGAAATTTTTAAAAAAGTCATCAAAATATCAAAACCTTTAATAATGTTAAGCAAGTAATCCATTTCTTATGTCATTTTCCATTAGAAAACGATTGGCATAAACTTTAGGACGCTAGCATGAACCGTTCTCGAGATGCTGGACATTATTCAAATAAATTTATCAAAAAACCGTATTAAAATAAATGTTAACTATTGTGAAATATGTTAACTTTTCATATGTAATATTTTGCGATAAATTTGTTGAAATCATTCTCGGGGATCTAGCTAGCCTCATTCATTAAAAATACTTTGGGTAATACTTTTGACGCCAATAGTAATTTATCTGATAACAGAATAACCTATTTCTCCATCAGTAACGTTTTGGCAAAATGTTGGTGACGAATTTGTCGAAATATCCTCAACTTGCTGACTTTATTACCAAATGGACGAAAATGTCACCCAATTGATACAAATTTGCCAAATTGATGAAACCAACGCAAAATCAATGAAATGACGACAAATTGAGATCAATATTTTGGAAAGAACATACGAGTAGACTATAAGAATACCACATTTTTACGTCCGTCTGTCAGTAACGGTAGTCGAGCAATTTAGCGGGACGTCGTCATCTTAGCGACTATTTTAAATGTTGCCAAAGTGACAAAAAAGTCGCCGAATTGATAAAAATGACACCAAATGGGAAGTAATGTGTCGCAAATTCTAATTTCCGTTATAGGACAGGCATACCTTCTAGAATATAAGAGATGCTCTTCTTTCTGTCAATAATACTTGGTGATTCATTTGGCGAACTTGCAGAGTAATCTAGCAAAGTATCGCCAACTTGTATAACAACCAATATCGTCAAAATTAGAAAAATAGCGCTAAATTAATGAAACTGACGCCTAACTGATGAGTTAATTATTAAAATATTTAAATATATGGACTATATCGCTTATTGATGATGCTATCAATATTGATAATTGTTTATTCAGTGTTGCGCGAAATATAAGTTAACTGGGTACTTTAAAATAGTTTTACATGTTGATATCAGGAAAATAGTCAAATGTCCAATTCAACGTTAAAAACACAGTACGCGTGGATATTTTACATTACTTTTTTACTGTAAAATAAGTAAATTTATTGCATTATATAAGAAAAGTCATGTACTGCCCACAATAGATTTTCTTATATTGTAGTTCTTAATAGTTTTGTACTGTGCACACAAGATCTCAAGTAATACACGAGATAAATATACAAATTATATATATATATATACATTTTTTTGTAAATATATTCATTATTAACACTTTACAACATAGTTGAAAAGTGTTTATGACTTTGTTCATTATGTCTGTCTGTCTGTCTGTCCATTAGCACGATAACTGCCGTAAAAATTACTTAATCAAAATGAAATTTTAGTATGTTGTTCAGACGGTCTGTGGGACATATGGGACTATAAATGAATATTATCACCCAATTAGTTTTGGATTGAACCCGGGTTGAAAAAATGAAATACATTGAACCCTATAGGACCTAATTTTTCAAACATTTTTTAAGCGAATTTAAAATTCACAAATTGTTTCGAAAATTTTAGAGAATATTCAAATTATCCCATAAAATATATAATAAAAATTCCGCAAAATATATTCAGTAGTTTTTTAGATAAAAATTAAAATAATAATTACACCATTTATATAAAGAGATCACGTGACCATTATATAAAGAGATCACGTGACCCACTTCAAAATAAAATATGGCATCCATCTTGTATCAGAATCGTGATTTTTAAAGTTCTTTTTAATTCATATTTATTGTTGTATCCGTTCTAAAACCGCTTTATTTTTACTTAAATTCTGTGCATCTACATACTGAAACAACGCAATTACAATATATTCGAGTTTAAAAGATCATCCAACTTTGATTATTTCTACATCGAATCCTAATTTTCGCTTATGGAAAATGTAAACAGGAAATGATGTAGAATGAGTTGTATAAGAATTGCTGCATTTCTTTAACGCAAAATTATTTAGCTCATGTAGTTTGTAATATAGCTGATATGAATAAAACATTCATTGATTTTACAGAGAACCAGACAATTTTTTCGATGAAGATTTAAGCGCAGAATTAAATTACTTGTAACTCCATGGTCTTAAGTTTTTAAATAAAATAAATTATTACAGTAGTGTGATGAATAAAATGATTGCAAAAATGTTTATGAATGAAATGCTGCTTTTATATTGAGATCCAGGCAATTTATATTTCAATGACGTCATTTGAATTAAGTTCATTTGTTTTCGATGAAGTTTTCAAATATAAGACATTATTATAGTAGTATGATAATTTTTAAAATATTACAGAGGAATGTATCGCATTTCAGAGATGTGTAAACCAGGTAATTTCTATTTCAATTCCGTCATTTGAATGAAGTTCATTTTTTTCGATGAAGTTTTAAGTTTTCAAATATAATAAATTAATGTAGTATTGTGATAATTTTAAAAATATTACCAAGGAATGTATCGCATTTTAGAGGCGTTTATATAAAATTACATTGAAGTTGGAAAGTGTTTCATACTCAATGCTTTATGCATGATTGATCTCTCTTATGTTTAATCATGATAGGGTTGTGGATAATTTACGGAGCATAATTAAACACTATTTAATATGCAACGTATCATACAGTTGTTTCGAGGAGGCGTTGAATCCCTTTTCTTAGTCCCAAATAAACCACCAAATGCCAAATAAAGAAAATACTATGGGAGCACACAGAAGAAACGGAGTAGTTTATATACCAAAGACCGTGGATCCAGCGGCCCGCAAATTAGAAAAGAACAAAGAAAGAAAGAATTTACAGTCTACTTGAGCAGGGCCAATTAGGTAGCTGAATGATGAACAACTCAGCGAATCCGAAACATAAAACTAACTGACAAAAATGTTGGAATGCGCACATGTCAATAGAAATATCCCTACAATGTAAGGTATGCCCCAACAAGGTAAAACGAAATCCAACATGACCAAACGACACAGATAAGTTCCAAAAAGTTTAGCAATGAGAATAAAGAAAAAGTGTAAATTCACAGGGCCAGATCGCATACAAACTGTACTAGAAATTATTTAAATTGCTATAATTTATATGAATATTAAAAGAGCATTCATCCCCATACATTTTTGTATATTTTTATAGAAAAATATTCATAATATTGGTCGATATCCCAACAATGTCGAGCAATTGAAGATCTTTTAATATCCTTTCCCAATAGTTTTCCAGTTATTTAATGCAAAATTTATATTGGTGTTTAGTTTCTACAATATATAAAAGTAGTACTGTAAAGTAGTACTGTAAATACGTCAACGCTTGTAGGAAATGCCTCATGCATAGTAAGATTGGAAATATTAGGTTTATTAACATATTCAATCCCAATTTTGAAATTGAATTTTAAGATTTTTGAGAATTGATGGCAGATTTATGGAATACACTGTGTTTTTAAAATAATTTTAATAAACGAAGAACGTTATAAAATTTGTAATTTTCTTATGTTCATCTTTGAAGCCCTGGCAAAAGGAATCCAATATGTCTTCATAGACGATATAAAGTTGCGAGAAATTACGTTGCTTAATTTCTCCTTATTCTTCCCCCAATGTGTTTCTACTCATTTCTCTGACTACGGTTATTTTCGGTGAAATCTTTCCAGAGTATTTTCCCTCTATGTGAAAATATTTCGATAGAACATTAAATGAAATACATATGCAAAAAATTAATCTTTATAATGTTTGGAAAGTAATAAATGCGAACGAACAAATATTGTGAATACATAAAATAGATCACAAAAATTCCATTGAATACTATTCAATACAAAGACAAAAATCAGATGTGGACAACACATCACTATAACTACATAATACACTGACTTTATGTCTTTCACAGCGAATTAATGACGTGCAAACTCCAAAGCACAGATTTTCTACAGTCGAATATTACACTAACATATTACAATTTTCTAATAAGTAATAGATTTTTATTCTCTCATGCTATGTAATATAATATAGACAAAGTATTGTTTTCACGACAATTTTTGAATTCGAGATTTTGATGGCAATATATGTTTTAAGACCATCTGAACACATTTTGCCAATTTTTGGCGTGATATCCATCTGTCTGTCTGTATGTCTCTGGTCGATTCTTGTGTACACGATAGCGGCCAGAAATATTAATGGATTTTTACGAAACTTGATATCCAGATTTGCTATCAAAAAATCTAAAACTTGATAAAGTTTTTTTTTTAAATTCGAGCAAAAAATTTGGCCGTGGTACAATTCTTTAACACTTTATAACATAGTTGAAAAGTGTTTATGGCTTTGTTCATTCTGTCTCTCTGTCTGTCTGTCTTTAAGCACGATAACTGCCGTAAAAATGATTTTTACATTTAAATGAAAATGAAATTTTAGTATATTGTTCAGACGGTCTGTGGGACCTATGCGAATATAAATGAATAATATCACCCAATTAGTTTTGGACGGAACCCGGGTTGAAAAATAAAATACGTTGAACCCTGTGGGACCTAATGTTTCAAATATTTTTTAAACGAATTTTTAAAGAGAAAAGTTTTAGAAAGTTTTAGGAAATATTCAAATTATCCCATAAAGAATCTGAAAAAAAAATCAGCAAAATATATTCGGTAGTTACTTAAATAAAAATTAAAATAACAATTACACCCATATTATATGAAGAGATCACATGACCCATTTCAAAATAAAATATGGCATCCATCTTGTGTCAAAATCGTAATTTTTAAAGTTTTTTTTATTTATATTTAGTGTTGTATCCGTCCTAAAACCGTTTTATTTTTGCTTAATTTCTGTGTATCTATATCCTGAAACAACGCAATTACAATATACTTGAGTTTAAATAATCATAAAACTTTGATTACTTCTACAACGAAGCCTAATTTTCACTAACGGAGAATGTAAACACATTAAGCTGTAACATGAGTTGTATAAGAATTGCTGAATTTCTTTAACACAAAATGATTTAGCTCTTTGAGTCTGAAATACAGGCTATATGAATGAAACATTCATTGATTTTCCATAAAGAACAATTTTATAGCAGACTTCTGCGATAAAGTTTTAAGCATGGAGTTAAATTACATTTATCTCCATGGTTTTAAATTTTTAAATAAAATAAATTATTGTAGTAATGTGATGAATGAAAGTGTATGAATGAAAAGTGTATGAATGAAATATTTACAGCTTTTACATAGAGAACCAGGCGATTTATATTTAAATGACGTCATTTGAATAAAGTTCATTCTTTTCGATGAATTTTTGAGTTTTCAAATGCAACAAATTGTTGAATTATTGTGATAATTTTAAAAATATTACAGCTGAATGTATCTCATTTTAGAGATGTTTAAACCAGACGACTTATATTTCAATGACGTCATTTAAATAAAGTTAATTTTTCTCGATGAAGTTTTGAGTTTTCAAATATAATAAATTAATGTAGTATTGTGATAATTTTAAAAATATTACAGAGGAATGAATCGCAGTTTAGAGATGCTTAAATAAAATCGCATTTCAGTTGGAAAGAGTTTCATAATCAATGCTTTATGAATGATTGATCTTTCTTGTTTGCTCATGATATCAATAGCCACCTCGGGGGGAAAAGTTACACCCCGCTGAGGGACACACGCTTGACAAGTATAGTATCAAACGAAAGATTTTTCAAGCCCTTTAAAGTGAAGGATGACAAGCTATAATTGTAATCATTTTGACCCATGATACTGATTTTTCAATTTTTCTTGTAAAATTTAAAAGAAAAATCTACTAAAACTGGATTTTCGTTTCCTAAAGTCGAGTTGAATCACACTCCAATTCAATTTTCTAGAGATTAAACTTTAAAGGTTTTATGTATTTCTATTACTCATAAGTTTAAGTGAAATTCAACAGAAGTCCAAAATTACTTTCTGCAAACACTGCTACAATATTTTACATTCCAGCTGCCAAACAAGTGATTGATTGCTTGAATGAAATCGTCTTTGACAAAGCATATCAAAGACTGCACTTTCGAATGACAAATTGCATGTCGAACGATTTAGAACATTTTCTGAAAGAAAAATCAAACTACGCACATGAATGGAAAATGATTATTTTGTCAAACGATCAATAGAAAGAATTCAGTGAATTATATTCCAGAATAAATCATCCAGAAAGGAAAAAAATACGACACCAATAAATGCATTTTATATATATTTTTCATTTATAGCTTTTTTTAAACAAAATGATTGCACACGACATACACATTTTTAAGGAAGCTTGAATTTGTTGTTTTGTGCTCTCATTTCATCTAGTTTAGAAACATTTTACGTTTTAGTCTAGTATTTAACTCTGCTTATTGTACGTAGGATGAGCATAGTATTTTAAGATTTGTGTTCAACATCAAGTTTTGAAGAATAAATGCAGTTTTGATGGATATATATTTTTTCTTCACCAATAATAGTATTAGCAAATATTTTAAAATTTAAATAACACGAGTTTCAAAACATGAGAATTATAAAAGAATATGTTTTGTTTTTCTAATGCTCCACACAAGCATTCTAAATATGAACTATCACGATGTTTATTTTTCAAAATGTTCATATCACACAGATATACACATGCAGAACATTATTGCAAAATTCTCTAAATGTGTTTAGACGATTTTAAAATATCCATTTTCGTCGAAATTTTGATATTGGAAATTTTTGTGTAAATATACACTATACCGCACGTCGGCAACAATAGCATCACAAATTAAAAAATTTAGATTTGAGTTAATATCATATTTCGATATTTGGGGTTCAAAAATAGAATTTATGTAGAATGACATTTCCGTTGTTGCAAAACTCACCGCCAGAGAGCAGAATTGTCTTCATTTCAGTGAGCCAGTTTTGAATCGAATCAATCATGAACAGTGTCACTTTAGAGTTCATATAAAAGACTGGAAAATTAAACTCATATAACTTAGCATTAAATAACTTAACATTAAGTAATCCTAACACAGCATTTTCAGATGAAGTTGGCATTTTTCTTTGTCTTGCTGGCTGGCTGTCGGTATGCTTCTAAACTGAATATTTTAATATATAGATATATGGTGTAATTTTAATAATATTTAATATTTTAAATGCCGTTTTTGTCGCTGTCTTGTGGAGCAAATATTACTTTCATTTTCCTTGACAATTATCTTAAACACAAACTCTACAATTTTTCTACAATTTTCAAAATTGATACAGCTCAAACTCTCACTACAGAAAAATTTTACAGAAATTGCAAAATAGAAGTTATCCAGTAACTTTGGCACTTTTTCTACAATAAATCTACAAACTACAACGTATTGTGTAACGAATTTTTACTGCACAATTTATTTTGCAAATTTCATGAAAATATACATTTTTAATTACATCAAAATCACACTCGCTCCATTTTGAATCATTCAAGAAACTTGTGTATAATGTTATGGTATAGAGGGATTAAGAATTTACAATTTTTCAGTTTTTATTTAAATAATAAATCTTTCATAATACGGCTGATCGATTCTAGGATAATCACATAAAATAACAATTACTTAATATACCTCCATAAATGATAAATGGACGTAACATATAACTACAAATAAAACCAATTCGAAATTTAGCAAAAAAAAACATTTTCTTGCTCAGAAAACTATTTTATCAGGATGATTGCTTCTTACCAGAGATCTTCGAGGTGCTCGCGAGATTGATAAAATGGATTCGATTATTTTCACTGATTGTTATGACCCAGCAGCATGGAACTGATCTCTGTTGTTTCACTCAAATTGGATTTTGATTACAAATGGGGGATTTGGGCCCAGTGGAATAAGACCGGTACGGTTGCAGATGAGTTTTGATGATTTGAGGTATTTATATATTATTTCTAAAAGCTTTTGAACTGACATTTTAAATCTCGGTTAATACTTGTCGAAAAAACGCAAAATGGATATATATACTACCCGACATAGAAAATGCAACACCGCGAAGCTTTGGCTGTATAATTATGCAAATTGATAGACAAACGCAGCTGGTCGATGTATGCAAATGATCTGAAATGCAAGTAGGTCAAGTGATTAGGGCGTGGGATAAAAGGAATGGAAACGACAGATGAGAAAACAATTGTTACTATCTGTCGCCTACGAAAACCCATTGTTTTTCATTTCAGAAGACACGTGTTGTTGAAGAAACGCCCGGTCAATAACGCTGAAGTCCGCTTCAGCATTTGGACGATCGTGCGAGGGAATTAATTTTAGGCCTACATACGACCGGGTGGTCTTACCGACGTATCGCCGCTGAAACAAGCATAAATGCGTCCACTGTGGAAAGGATTTGGAGAAAATGGATTGAAGAAGGGCATGTGTATCATATCAGTGGTACAGGTCCATCCAGACGTACGTCAGCACGAGTTGATCGACGCATTCGAAGTCATGCGGTGACGGTCCCATAAACAACTGTCGACATTCTGCGAAATCTGCAGGGTACATTGGATGTTCCAGTATCAACGACAACAGTTTCTTGACGATTGGCCGAAATTGTCTTGCTCTTAAACCGTCCTTTACGAATACTGCCATTGACGACAAGACATCGACATGATAGATTGCAATGGTGTCGTGTCCGAATCCCTTGAACGATTGAATGGATAGCCGATCACCTCTGGTTCGTATCAGAGGCGCAATAACGGTATAACGATTTGTGGATGAATAGTTGTGGCCGGTTGCACTGCCTTACTTTCAGAGGTAGCAAATTGCTATTTTCCAGCAAGATAATACGGGACCGCACAAAGCAACCATCAGCAAACAAGCCTTACAATGTATCCAGGTGCTTTTTTGGCCTCCGCTGTCTCCAGATCTCTCAACCATCGAGCATGTATGGGACGTGATTGGCCGTTGTTTGACTGCCTTGGCCCCGCTTCAAACAGAGGACGACCTGTGGAGGATGGCTGAAGGCATGTGGTCATCCATCCCTCAAAAAACAGTCCGCATGCTCATTACATCTACTCCTTGAAGGGTTGCTGTTTGTATCGCCAGAAGAGGTGGTCATACTGCCTACTAATCACCCTGTCTATGTCATTACTGTATTGCATTATCCTTCTGGAATTAACATCACTTATTTATATATGCCATCTCTGCCTGTGTGTCCTTTATTACCACGCTCTTTTCGCTCTTTCATGGTGTTGCATTTTCTGCGTCGAGTAGTTAAAATAATGAGGCTGTAAATATGAGTAATATTTTGCATTTTATTGTTCGGTAGATTCTTGTTAACTAGAAAGAAGAGCCTGTCATAAGAGGGGGTAAAGTTGCGAATAACCCACCATCCGCTATCCAAAAAGTTACAAAATATCCGTTTTAGACAGATAGATATAATTCACTATAATATTAACGAGATGCTTGTGACTTTAGGTACACCCCACTATCTAAAATGAGATATTTTTACATCGCTCTTAAAATTTGACATACATATGAAGGTTTGCTGCCCCATTAAGGTAAAATTATAAACATCCATGCATTTAAAGCTCTGATGTGGTGAAAAAGAATGGGTGAAATGCAATTTGTCAAAAACTGATAAAATCATTTAAACATACGTAGTAAGACATCCAACAAAAATGTACGGCAAGGCTAAGACAAATAAACCAATTTTTTAATTTCGTTTTGAATGATATGAAATTATAGTAAAAAATACTTTCATTTTTATTACTTTAAATTTCTAATTAAAGAAGACATCTAACACAATTTTCAAAGATACGTGCAATGAACCCAAATATAGGAAATACAAAAAAGATGCCCAACGTTCCTTAGAATGAATGTTATTAAGAAACAATAACATATCTAAAAATTTTGTTTTCTTCTTGAAACAATAAAATATCTAAATATTTTTTTTCGCTTAGAAAAAATACCATTTTTGTAAGAAAAAATAAATTTGAGATTATATTTCGTTTTGTAAAAAATAATGTACGGTGTGTACGATGGTATCCATGTCCTGACATAAAGTTTTGATACATATTAAGATTCCAGACTATACATGCATATTTATATCGATTCGAAATCGACTCTATAATGTAGGGCTAAATAAAGTAGACATAGTGTACAAATACGATATCAAATGGCAAAATATCATAAATCCTATCCACTTAGAGAGGTGCAAGTTAAGGTTTTAGCAATGCAAATAATGATTTTTACAGTTTTTGTTTCAACTAGATTTATACAGTTTTTGTTTCAACTGGATTTATACAGTTTACGTAAAATGCATAAAACAAAATTACCATTGGTGACAAAAATTTTAATTTGTAATCATTATATGTTTCGAATGATATACCAATGTTAAATAGGAGCTACGAATTAATGATTAAAATAGTTTAATTTATTAAACATATATTTTTCTATACCAACTAAAATTTTCCATAAAATATAATTTAGATTGTTTCATTATCAAATAAACAAAATACAATTCTTTGGGAATATTAATAGAACTCTTACGATAATACCATGACACCATAAAAAACACTAAAATAAATTCAAATCCGTTAAAATGAATATTACATTAACAGCAGCAGAATCCACAGGTTAGAATAATAAATGTTCATTAAATTTTACGACAACAATCACCTACTGTCATGGCAGCAATTTAAAAATAGATTACAGAATTAACAGTCAATAAAATAATGTACTTAATTTTAAACAAAATGGAATCAACATATTGGAAAACAACTGATACTAATTTAAACTTCTTTAAATGAGCATCTGATTTATGCTACATTAATACAACAAGTTTTACCCTTAAAGGAAGACCTCACATTTGCCCTCTTTGAATATATTTTAATACCATACAGGGTCCACACTGAGAAAAAAAGTTGAAATCGTCTCCCAGTAGCACAATCATTCCAGGATTTGCTGGCCAATTCGAAGATCTACAGTCCCATTCCCCATGACACCTTTATAACCATTAACATCTATAGCATAGTTCAAATTACTCATCACCCCATTTATTGTATACAGCAATCGCTGTTCTGTAAATCATTGTTTTCCATGGAATGAATGATTTAAAAATCTTGAAGTTCTAATAATTTGAGTTCGAATCATATGCGTCGCTGACACTAAAGAGGTTGTTTGTCCGACCCAGGCCATCCGACCTACCAGAAAGTGTAAGGTATCTATTTAAATGGCCGTGACAATGCCACCCAATTTAGACTGGAACCCAGTGGGGGCACTAAAGAGGTTATTTGTTTGTCCGGCCCAGACCACCCGCCGTACCAGAAGGTGTAAGGTATCGATTTGAATGACCGTGACAGTGCCACCCAATTTAGACTGAAACACAGTGGGGGCACTAAAGAAATTTTTTGTTTGTCCAACCGAGATCATTCAAACTACCACAAGGTGTAATGTATCTATTTGAATGGTCGTGACAATGCCACCCAATTTTGACTAGAACCCAGTGGGGCACTAAAGAGGTTATTTGTTTATCCGATCCAGACCACCCGACCTGCAAGCGACGGCCATTCAAATAGATACTTTACAGGAAAGTGTAAAGTATCTATTTGAATGGCCGTGGTAGTTCCACCCAATTTAGACTGGAACCCAGTGGGGCACTGAAGAGATTATTTGTTTGTCCGACCCAGACCATTCGACCTACCAGAAGGTGTAAGTATCTATTTTAATGGCCGTGACAGTGCCACCCAATTTAAATCGGAACCCAGTGAGGGGCACTAAAGAGGTTAAAGTTCATCGGTACTTCGATATATTTTTCAAATCTTTGGTTTCGTTTAAAATAATCAGATCTGGATTATAAAATATGAATCTGTAGATTTATATTCCATCATCTATTCAACTGACTACAATGACTTGCCTAGATAAATAATGAATATTTGAAATAACTATAGATTCCCCCATTTGAAAAAAAAATCATATACAGCAATTAATCTCTATGATTTACTTCAATAGGATAAATAAATGAAATATATAACCGCAGATAAATCCAATTCCATGTTTGGCGAAAGCATTTCTCCTCCCAAAAATATTTTTTACGGTGATTGCTTCTTCCCGGGGAGCGTCAGGGTGCTCACGAGATTGATAAAATGGATTCCAGATTATTTTTCTGGATTGTTATGACCCAACCGCATAGAACTATCGTTCTACTTTTGTTTCACTGAAACTGGCGTTTTATTACAAATGGGAGATCTGTACCGTGAAATAAGTCTGATGGGGCACAACAGATGAATTTCAAAAGCTAACAAATTTAGAATTTTCTAAAAATAGCGACCTTCTTATGATCCAATATGTGTATAGAACCAATTGTATTGTAGTGCCCAATTAAATGAAACATAGTAAATATCGTAGCGTATGAATTGAAATTAATTCAATAAAATATAATACTGATTCTTTCAAGATATACTGTGCTTATTATAGGACAAAATTGTATCATTAAAAGAAATCATGAAATATACTAAACCAGGATAGCAATTTATTATGATTCGTTTGATTGTAGTGAGCACATTTAAGTGTTTATCATTTCCACGTTTTACATAAAAATAACGTGTAACATACTGAAAGCTATACATATTTCATTTTTATTAATTATGTCACCACCTTGAAATAAAACACAGATAGAATGACTATTGCATTATCATTTTTAACATATTTACATATTTTTTTAATTTCTAATATGTTTAAAATCTTCTCCACAGACCGCCACGTATCCGGACTTGTTAACCTTTACTAGGTCATGCATTTTGATTCAAGTGAATTTTTAGAGTAGTATTACTAATGGCATACACGAGCACAATCAAGAAGGTCAAAGTTCTATGCCTAATGTCTCCCTATGTCCATTTTCAACTTAGATTAAACCTTATATCTCCCTCTTATTCTATCAATTAAAACAATCACAGAAAATTCCCTTTAAAAGGCCCAAAGCTGTATCATAAAATATATATCATAATGCTGTATCATAATGCCTCATGCTAAAAATAGACGGTCATTATTAACAGGCGTTTTCTTACGTTTATAGCTGTTATCTATTTTTCATCCTGAATTAAGAAGTAATTTTCTACCTTCGAAATCGATTGATGCTTTTAAATAACTATTTATGCTGCTACTTACGAAGCATTTTAATTACATCAAATTATAAAATTGTAGAGCATGATTTAATAAGTTGTAAGACATTGGAAATAGAGGACAAACGGGATTCTTAACTCAAAAATACCAGTAAAGACAAATAGTTCTACATCGCAAATTGACATTGCGGAGCAAATGCACTTATTTTATAAAATTATGGTACTAGGAAAATATTTATTAAAACTATGAATTATAAACTCATATAACTTATTATGCACTCATATAACTTATGTACATAAATATTCACATATATCTTCTTCAAATGCCCACCGTCGATTACAATGCACATTTGAATTCGATATATATATATATATTTCGTACTTTATTAAGCAATGCATGTGTCAGTGTTGCATTTTCATATATTCCTTATGTCGATTCCTACAATTATACAATGCACTATAGTAGCTTTTACATTTTTTTTTCTGTCTCATTTGTTTCTGATATATATTTCCTATTTTATAATTTTCCACTAGAGGCGCTATAATCATGTATACTTAATCAAATGTAGTCCAATCAAATGTAGTTATTGTATTTCAAAACATTTGTATGTGCTTTCTATAATGAACTTTCAGATATTGTACTTCAGGACTTTGCTTGAAGTCTGGAAAGAGAAACACTTAGGAGTGCTTTAGGACTTTCATAGGAATCCCGTATAGTTTGATTTCAATGTAATATTAAATTCCGTTAACGAAGCAAAATGAATATTTTGTTCTTTTTACTATCCCTACATAGAATAATGTATGGGGTAAGTATTGTGAAAGGGTGGAAAATTCGAATTCGATTTTTTGACGGAAAAGCACGTTTCAAGCATACCTGAACGTAAATCGAAAGTTTTTGGGGGGCTGTATTTGTGTGTGTGTTTGGGTGCGATATTGGTTGCGATATCTCGCGAACCAATAGAGCGTTTCAAACATAATTTGTCACGATTATTATAACCCTGAAAGCCTGTTGATTTTAAATGCGATAGATCGTTCAGAAAAGCCCCAAAATTTTTAGTGAATTTTTGAAAAATATCATGGAAAAATCAGAACATTCAATAATGTTAAATTAATAATTATTTTATACGTAGCTTTTATTCTAAAACGCACGACACAAACTTTAGAACACTAGCTTAAAACGTTCTCAAGATTTTGGACGTTTTTAAATAAATGTATCCAAAATATTACATAAAATTTTCATCAAATATGTAACACTTGATGACAAATTTGGCGACTAATTTAGCAAAATCAACAACTTAGCGATATTTTAATGCGCCAAATTGACGAAAATGCCGTCAAATTGGCAAAAATGACGCGTAAGTTAAGAAAATGATGCCAAATTGATGAAATTATAATAATTAAAGTATTTTAATATAATACAATAAAGTATATTGCTCAGGAGATGTTAGCAACACTTCCGATTGTCTGATTATATTTGCAGGAAATGTAAGTGAATTTGGTACTTTAAAATAATTTCACAGGTTGTCATCCAGAAAAGCGTCAAATCTCAGTATACTTTTCAACGTTAAAAATATTGTGCCGTGTACCTTGTCCATCACAATTTCGCATTAAAAGAAATAAAATCAATTAAAATAAAGTGCATTAAAAGAAGTAGAGCTCATTTTGTAGAAACATGCTGCTCACATCAGATCTTATTTATGCATTGTGGTTCACAATAAAATTTAAGTATAATATCAGTAAAACAAGAAAGATCAATCATGCTTAAAACATTAATGATGAAACACTTTCCAACTTCAATGCAATTTTATTTAAACAAGTCTGAAATGCAATACATTCCTCGGTAATATTTTAAAACTTATCACAATACTACATTAATTTATTATAATTGAAAACTTAATCCGTCATCGAAAAAAAAGGAACTTCGTTCAAATGACGGCACTGAAATATAAATTGCCAGATTTAAACATAGCTAAAATGCGATGCATTCCTCGGTGATATTTTTAAAACTATCATAATACTACGATAATTTATTACATTTGAAAACTTCATAGAAAACAACAGAAATTCATTCAAATAACGTCATAGAAAAAATAACACGCCTGGATCTCTCCATAAAAACAGCATTTCATTCATAACATTTTCCCATTCACTTTATTAATCACAATACTATAATAATTTATTTTATTTAAAAATTAAGACCATGGAGCTACAAATAATTAAACTCTATGCTTAAAACTTCATCGAAAAAAATTGTCCTTCTCTTTGTAAAATCAATGAATATTTCATTCATATCAGTTATGCAGACTCCATGGGCTAAATAATTTTGTGTTAAAGAAATACAGCAATTCTAATACAACTCATTCTACATATTTTGCCCTTTACATTTTACATAAGTGAAAAATAGGCTTCGTTGTAGAAATAATCAAATTTGGATGATCATTTAAACTCTAATATATTATAATTACGTTGTTTCAGTATGTGGATGCACAGAATTTAAGCAAATATAAAGTGGTTTTAGGACGGATACAACACTCAATATGAATTAAAAAGAACTTAAAAAACCACGATTTTGATACAAGATGGATGCCATATATCATTTGGAAGTGGGTCATGTGATCTGTTCATATCATGGTCACGTGATCGCTTCATATAAGAGGTGTAATTATTATTTTTTAATTTTTATTTAAAAAACTACTGAATATATTTCGCTGAATTTTTTTTATATATTTTATGGGACAATTTGAATATTACCTAAAATCTTCGAAGCAATTTGTGAATTTTAAATCCGCTTAAAAAATGTTTGAAAAATTAGGTCCCATAGGGCTCAATGTATTTCATTTTTTCAACCGGGGTTCAATCCAAAACTACCTGGGTGATACTACTCATTTATATTCCCATAGGTCCTACAGACCGCCTGAACAACATACTAAAATTTCATTTTGATTAAGTAATTTTTACGGCAGTTATCGTGCTAACGGAAAGACATACAGACAGACAGACAGAATGAACAAAGTCATAAACACTTTTCAACTTTGTTGTAAAGTGTTAAAAATGAAAAGAATACGACTTTTTACTGTTTTATAAACGTGCTACTTTCACACTATCTTTAATTATTCTTGAAAATTAAATATACATCTTTCTTTTTCACACTTCACAACAACCCGACCATTCAATCAGATGCTCTAAGTCCAAGGACGAGCCGGATGGTCTGGGCTTTCGACACTTCACAACAACGGGCGCGGTAGCCCATTGGTTAGGGCGCTGGAGTTGCACTCGGTAGGCCTGGGTTCGATTCCAGCCACTGCCAAAACTGCCGCCGTGTTCATGCGGAGTACGATCACGTTAAACATGTGGGTCCGAAAGTCCTTCCGAGAGGTTGGTGGTAGGGGAAGGAGGGTACGGTCCCTGTGGATGCCTCCCCCACTGGGTTCCGGTCTAAATTGGGTGGCACTTCCCGACCGTCCAAACAGTTACCTTACACCTTTCTGGTAGGTCGGACGGTCTGGGTTTCAACAACAACACTTCACAACAAAGTTGAAAAGTGTTTATGACATTCTTCACTCTGTCTGTCTATCTGTCTGTCTGTCTGTCTATCTGTCCGTTAGCACGATAACTGCCGTAAAATTTACTTAATCAAAATGAAATTTTTGTATGTTGTTCAGACGGTCTGTTGGACCTATGGGAATATAAATGAATAATATCACCCAATTAGACTTGGATTGAACCCGGGTTGTAAAAATGAAATACATTGAGCCCTATGGGACCTAATTTTTCAAACATTTTTTAAGCGGATTTAAAATTCAGAAATTGCTTCGAAAATTTTAGGTAATATTCAAATTGTTCCATAAAATATATAAAAAAAAATTCAATGAAATATATTCAGACTTTTTTAAATAAAGATTAAAATAATAATAACACCTTTTATATGAAGCGATTACGTGAACATGATATGAAAAGATCACCTGACCCACTTCAAAAGGATATATGGCATCGATCTTGTCTCAAAATCGTGATTTTTAAAGTTCTTTTTAATTCATATTGAGTGTTGTATTCGTCCTAAAACCACTTTATTTTTGCTTAAATTCTGTGCATCTACATACTGAAACAACGCAATGACAATATATTTGAGTTTAAATGCTCATCCAAATTGGATTATTTCTACAACGGAGCCTATTTTTCACCTATGTAAAATGTAAACAGCAAAATCTGTAGAAGGAGTTGTATTAGAATTGCTGTATTTCTTTAACAAAAAATCATTTAGTTTATGGAGTCTGTATAGCTGATATGAATGAAATATTCATTGATTTTAGAAAAAGAAGGACGATTTTTTTCGATGAAGTTTTACGCATAGAGTTTAATTACTTGTAGCTCCATGGTCTTAATTTTTAAATAAAATAAATTATTATAGTATTGAGATGAACGACATGAATGGGAGATTATCTATGAATGAAATGCTGCTTTTATAGAGAGAGCCAGGCGTGTTATTTTTTCTATGACGTCATTTGAATGAATTTCAGTTGTTTTCGATGAAGTTTTCAAATATAATAAATTATTGTAGTATTATGATAATTCTAAAATTATTACCGAGGAATGTATCGCATTTCAGAGATGTGTAAACCTGGCAATTTATATTTAAATGCCATCATTTGAATGAAGTTCATTTCTTTTGATGAAAGTTTAAGTTTTCAAATATAATAAATTAATGTAGTATTTTGATAAGTTTTAAAATATTACCGAGGAATGTATTGCATTTTAGACATGTTTAAATAAAATTGCATTGAAGTTGGAAAGTGTTTCATAATCAATGCTTTAATCATGATTCATCTTTCTTGTTTTATACAATAAAACTGTTCAACTGTAAATCTAAATAACTGCATTATTTTTCTTCAATTTTTTCCAATACTCAAGGATACACAATAGTCAAAAATTAACGATATTCAAGCATAGGCGAGTTTTAAAATAGCATCCTACTGAAAATCATATTATTCTTGTGTGCAGATAATTTTTATTTATTATCAAGATAATACACCTTTTCTAACATTAATCGTTTCATTTCAAATTGCAAATTTTATGACTTTAGTAATTAATTTTTTTAATATTTTAAGTAAAATGGAAAATTTTTAGATACGATGAAACCTTACAACTCGAAATCACAGATTTTCGGTTTTTCGTCATTGATATCTCACCTGGGGCTTAATTATTGGATGCCATATTTGTTTGAAGAGAGAATTTAAAAGACGGGATTAAATCAAACGCATCTTTGCAATCTTGAAATTATTTTAAATCTTCTATTTAAATTTGAAATGTATAAGGTAGACATAATTGAAGTAACTGTAACCAAAGACTTATGAAAATGTAGCTATGCAGTCAAACTGCATGAAAATATACCCTATCAGCCATGCGGAAAGGATTTTATGAATATTAAAATCTTTATTATAGATTTTATGTTAGAAAAATTTTATGAAGATAAAAAATTTTATGTGATGCCAGAATTGTAAAGTAATTAAAAATTAAAATCATCATTGATAGAAGTATAAGTTACAATTTATTATGTAATAAAAATAAAATTCGTCATTGACAGAAGCAAAAGTTGCAAGTCACTGTATCATTGTTCATAAACACCAAGGAAGATACAAAGTATAGATTGATAGTCTGTCTGTCATAACAATACTTTATCCAAATATTCATGACAAAAAATTAAAAAAATAGTTATGATACTTAGGAATATATAAGAATAATACTTCAGAAATATACTAATACATATTGAATAATAACACATAAGAATCATAATGAGGAATATTGAATAATAACACATAAAAATCCTACAGTTACCTTACACCTTTCTGGTAGGTCGGACGGTCTGGGTCTCAACAACATAAAAATCCTAGTGATGAATACTGAATCATAATACATAAGAATCATATTGATGCATACTGAATCATAATACATAAGAATCATATTGATGCATACTATTGATCATAATACATAAGGATCATGCCGAAACGGGGGTCTTGCCCAATTAAAAAGAGCCCTCACTCTTCCCCTCCGAAAGTCATATTTTGAGTTTTGAAAGGAGAGTACATAAGGGTTGGACGGATTCAGAAAACGTGCAAGATATTTGTGTAAAGCTAAGATATTAAAAATAGGATACGTTTATGAACCTCCCAATGCACTTACGTGCAACGATAAAATACTTAAGATACGTGCCGGATTTTTTATATACTTGAAGTTGAACACTAACAATATTCTACATATAATCATGTTAGTAATTCTGATCTTCACATGTGATAACTACAATTATATTAAAAAAACACCAAGTTCCACACACTTTCTATGATGATAATAGCAGTTCGGAGTCAAAGCAATTGCATGTTAATGTTGTTTGTTAATGGGAATTAAAGAAATGGTTTAATTTAACTAAAAAGATGTAGTTATTAAACGGTGTAGTTATTACCCATTACCTTATAGATAAAATTAAACATTTTGCTGCAGAATTCAATGGTGGGTTTTGCAGGCTGGAATCATAAATAACGCGGCATAAGATTAAAATAGTGAGAGTAAATTTAAGCTTTAAACATGTATCATCTGATTAACTAATATTACTATTAATGCAGTAATAGATTAAAGTTAAATACCAAGGTAAATAAATTTAGCAGTGATTGTTGTAATTATATACCTAAAATGCATAATCTTGAAATAGGTTTAAGATAAATAAACTAAAACTTTAAACGGGATTGTGATCAATAAACGTTATCAATTTTAGGAGTTAAATTCCCAAACATAGCTACATGATTGCCATTGATTGTATTAAACAGAAGCCCAAACAAAGTACTTTACTTTGCATAAGAGCTATCGTGTTTTTTACAAGTATATACAACTAATAGTTCCTCGCTGGAATATAAATTCATAAATTGTCGATTAGAAGTTATATATGCAAATCTTGTTTATTTCTGATACCAGCAATGTTAAATTCGACCCTGACGAAATTTTTGCAACAAATATTCTTTTGAGAGAATTTTCTTCCGCATATCCTGAGAAATACGCCAAGTACTAAGTATCGTTGCATTGAGGCTTCTAGGAGCCGTAACGCAAGGGATATGGCAATAGCTTAGTGTTGTGGAAAGAGGGGTCTCCAAAACGCTCTAAACAAAAGTACCACCATTTAGTTACCACCATGAAAAATTAAACTTTTAGAATATTTTTCTGAAAGGAAAACGTAGGAACAGAATTTAAAATATATATATATATATATTTTTTTTTTCAAATGGTCAGGCACTTTGACCTTCGTCATTCGCCTTTATTAGAGCGGCCAGATGTGAACCATTTAGCCGTCCATTGACGTTGCCCCAGGCGCACCAGAGGGGACGGATCACATTGCGCCCACAACACAAACATCCATGCCTGACGTGGGGCTCGAACCCACAACGTGGCGGTCGAGCGATTTCTACGGAAACGCCTGCCTTAACCACTCGACAACCACGTCGGCTTAAAAAAATATATAAATATTCCTTTTTATTCTGATATCGGTTGTGGAACAAATAGAACTAAACACTATGAAATATGAATGTATGAGAAAATCGGGTAGAAACTTTGCATTAGATCTACTTTGGATCTTTCACAGTGAAATTATTAGTATGTTACATAAAAAACTGCATCAAGATCATTTAATTAGTCTTCAAACCTGAAGTATTTATATTATAATTGAACTCGTTTTTATATTTCCAGACCCCCCCCCCACACACACACAAGCCTTCTGAAGACATAAAAGAAGGAACCTTTGCACAATTATAGTATCGTGTAACCTGTGTCTACACGGAGTACGGGGACATTATATCTGTGAGTCCGAAAGTCCATCAGAGGTTGGTGGTATAGAGCAGGAAGGTATAGTCCCTATGGATGTCTTCCCCACTGGGTTTGCGTTAAATTTGATAACTTTAGAGCATGATGTGATCTGCCCAGTGTGGTGCACCGGGGTGACTAAGTATAACGGCAGCGCTTCAGCCTCTGAATTTGCGAATAATAAAATATCAAATAACTGGCGAATGTCGTGATATAATATTGAGCATGGAACAGAATCTAACGTCGACAAAGGCGGATTTTTGATTCAATCCCCCGAAAGGCGGAAAAAATGAGGTCTTTTGAAAGACATTTATGTTCCTCAATGGCTTAGAAAGCTAAGTATTTACACCCTTATATTGAGCAGAACGTAAAGAAGTCGGAATTTTTTCCTCGCGGATAAAATAGGAGGTACCAAAATGCCATTCCAGACCGCCCAGAAGCCCCAAATGAACTAGAAGGCAAAAACGTTGCATACTTATAGCATCAGTCACAGAACAGAAGCTAACTGGAGCAATTTTTAATTAAAGTGATAATTTTCTAAGTAAAGTGCCGTATCTCGTTAAACAGAGTACAACGTATTAAAATTTTTCATCTTATTTCTTAAAGAGTTTCCCTGTCTTTGACAGGATTAAATATTAGTTTCTAATAAACAAAATAATTAAAAGTTATTTCTTGTAGAATTAATATGGTTATTTATGCAACTTTTCTGAAATAATGCCAAATTAATTGACTTCAAATATATGTTATACAATATCCATAATGTAATTATTTCATATAATACCCCATTGTATATTTTTTATTCAGTTTCATCATAATGCCAGGAAAATAAAAATGTGGTTTAGCAATAGAAAGAACACACAAACAGTCTGCCAACAATGCCCTAATAAAACTAGAACGTTGTTTGGCTATTTTAGATCCAATTAGACGAAGGACAATAAAACGGGATCAATACTTCGATGCTCGTCCAAAACAAATGCTAAAGTAATCCCTTACTTTTACTTTGCGGTTGTAAATTGTTGGGGTTAGAAGAAAATCCTAGTTGGATTTCTAAGATATCACAGAGCAAGAATGATAGTGAATTTATAGGGAAAGTGTTTAATTGTAAACTAAATGCAAATTAAAATATCAGTTTGTTTTATATTTAATAAATGACATTTTATTTTTTCTGATATCTTTTAAAGTTGTATTGTAGAAAATCCAGTGAAATTTCTCAATTTCAAAGTAAAAATTCGTTACTTTGGAGAGTTTTGAAATATTTTTATTTTGAATAAATGTATTTAAAATGTAGTAATTTATTTTTGTGCTTTTATAGTAATTTTTTTGCTGATGATACCAGTTTATTTTTTTGTTGATGAAAATATTCAAACCTTTCAATCCAGTAAATAACATTTTAGACTAATTTTCTCAAAACTTCCTAACTTTAAACACTGAAAAAATAAGTATGTTCTTTTTGATTGGAAAAAATGATTTTTATATGATTCGTGATATTAATGATATTTATATAAATGGTTCCCACATTCATTTTTCTTCCGACGTTAAGTTGTAGAGCTTGATTCAGCAGAATGAGTTAAAATGGAATAAACATTGTGACTGTATGTCTAATAAAGTAAGAAAAAAATTATATTAGTTAGAACAAAATTACCTTTTTTCTACCTAAGACTGTTTTAATTATACTCTACTACAGTGTAGTTTTCCCTCAACTATTCTATTGTAATCATGTTTAAGGAAATACTACTACCAGAAGCATAAAGAGGTTTCGCATTTTAGAAAATATGTATATTTCGCGTCTTAAAGATTCCTTTGATTTGAATATTCATCAAAATGATACATGTTCTTGCTATAAAATTCTGCCCACCACTAAGATTTTTCACTATTTTTTGGCTTTGTTTATGTTTCAAAATATTCATCATTATCATCATAGTAGTATATTTTTCGCAAAGTTTCACGGTCATAATTACAGTACTCGAAATAGAAATCAAATACTACCCCTTATTTCGTACTAATAGCTTATACCTAAATATAAATTCTACTGGTTCAAAATTATGGAATTCTTTTTTCCACCTTTATTAAAATCATTGAACAAGGAAAATAGTTTTAAAAAGAACTTACAGTTGCTCCTCTTACAAGTTTGATCGGTTTTTTGATATATTATTTATTTGTTTGCTACTTTCATTTCTAATAGTTGTTTCTCGTCTATTTTGTAGAAAAATGTTGTACCGTCAGTGACTATTAGTTTTATTCTAAGCGTGTTGCCAGTTTGGTTGGTGTTGTGAGTTGTGTTTAGGTTACGACATATGTAGGCACTTATATAGGCACTTGTTATATATTGATAAGCTTTAATTTGTGTTTATCAACCCACAATATCATAATTTACTCGTTACAATCAATACTCGTTATGTACAGCTCAAACTGATTTTAAAGTAATAAAAAGATTATAACCATGTTAACAGCAGCATAAAACACAAAAATAGGAGTGTCAACCAGTTTTGAAATCAATGCACATACTCATCATTTGAAACAGACAAGAAACGTAGTATTCACTTCGGAAGGTTGCTTTCTTGTCTGTTTTATGTTGAATTCATATAAGTAATAAATATTAACTAGGCCCTTTTAATCAACAAATTCACACATGCATAATAGACTATATAAAAATAAAAACAAAATATTTATTTGATGTCCAGTAGCATTGACTTTGAAATCATTTATCATTGGGTTTTTTTTATATCCATAAAATATCTTAAAATTACATTGCAGATAAAAGTGAAAAATAACTTTATTATACTCTTTTACACATCTATTTTTTACACTTTTCATGGATGTTCACAGCGACGATATATATACACTGCATCTTGTCTCATTATCTTAACGAGATGTAGCTTCTCCCCTGGCACAAAAAAAACACAGTAAATAAACAGATATAATTTTACTCCAAATTTAAGTAAGGATCTGCTTAAAGTTTTTAAATAAAATGCGCAAGATAATTACGAAGTGCGAACATAGCAGAGATATTAATGTTCTGCAAAAACTTTTTAACGATTAGAGCTTCTGTTATTTACTTAATGAATCTCTATAATAGCATTTTGAAGATAAAGTATTTTTATTTGGCGACTGAGAGGTTATTTACAATGAAAATTGAAGGAATAATTCAATAATTAAAATCTTTTCGCAGCTGTATCAGAAAAAAATCTTATGTATGGAGCATGTGACTCATCCTACAAATGATCCTATTTTGATACAAATGATCTAAAAAATGTAAAACTTTCTTATTTACAAATGCAAAAGCGCATCTGCCTAAATGGACAGATGAGTTCTTTCATTTATTGGTGCTGATGTTTCGTCTTGTTATCTTAAAGTAGTGAATGTTCTTTGCCTCTGAAACCAGTTCAAACTTTTAATCAACCTCGTATTCTGTAAAACTAATGCAATTATTTATTTTGATGCCTGATTCAGACTAACTTTTATATTATGCAGTGAAACTCAATATCTGTACAGACTTAAAGAGTAGAAAGGGAATATTGAAAGAAACATTTTTCGTCAATGAATAATTTTATTTTTCTTATATATTTTTGCCACTACAGAAAGATTTTGACGTTCACTATTCTGACTCGCTGTATTAACAAACTAAATTCTCTAAATACGGAATAATGAAAAGCGTTTTTCTTTTGTGAACCCGCGAGGCTTTAAACGTACATACGAAGTTGTGTTTAGGTTGTGAGGTCTAAATAACCTTTCGATTAATATTTTCCTCAGTTTGCATTATAATTTATGTTTACTTAAACTAACGAGTTTAACTGGTTCGGTTGACAGACCAATCACACCAAGCTAATCAGCCTTTTCTGCTTTCCTAAGGTACAGTAAGATGATGTTTTGGATCATGAGAATTTCAGATGCTTCTTGAGTAGTAGCTGCGTGAGTAGAAGGTTCTTGAGTAAAGTGTTTCTGGATAGAGGGTCTTGGAATGAAAGAATGGTTATTGAATAGACAATGAAGGATTCGAGTAGTGAGTGGATGGAAACCCTATTCAATACAACGATGACTAGGAATAGTCTAATATTCAGGGTGTAGCCGCAATGAAGATAAAATAACAGAATGTCGGGGTAAGCATATAAGCTTTGTAAATTCGTATCCATGTAACTATAATCACCAGCCTAATATATCGTAGTAAATTGTAGATTTGTAAATTATTCTGGGCCCTGTACAATAACAATCAGTATATATGTTGTTCGTTGCTTTAAACAGTAAGCTACTGTAATTTCTGTCAAGTCCCCAGTAAACTGAGTTATATTTAAACAGTACCGTCCTGTGTTATTCCCTTTAGATCGAAAGGTCGAAATATCAAGTACTCTAAGTTTGATTTAAGTCACTTTTGGTAGATTAAGAAAAAATCCTCTACAAAGATATGTAAAGAGGATAAAGAGGCATTTAGGTCTTTACAAGGTTGCGGTCGAAGGTATATTTAAACATTTAGGGTGTAACATATAAAAATGTATTGATGTTCAGATGTTTAACACTGGAGTTAAAAGTAAGCTTTAATTTGTGCTTATCAAATCACAATATCGAAATTTGTTCATATGTAGTGAAAGTTATGTGTTGGAAACATTTTTAACGTAAAATCCGTACCCTTTAAGTACAGCTGAAACTACTTCTAAAGTAATAAAAAGAAGATAAACATGTTAAAAGCAACATACAACACAAAATAATAGGGTACACCTCTTTTGAAGGCTGTAAACATGCTTTTCTTCCTCGGAACAAACAAGAAACGTAACCTTCACTTCGGAAGGTTGCTTTCCTGTGTGTTTGAATCTGAATCCATATCTGTCACAAATATTAGCTCCATCCCTTTTAACTCATAAATATTCCCCCGTGCATAGTAGACTAGGTTAAGATAAAAACGAAATATTTATTTGAAATCCAGTAACATTGACTTTGCAGGCATTTACCACTGTTCTTTTTCATATCCACAAAATATCCCAAAATTGTATTGCAGATAAAAGTGAAAAATAACTTTATCATGCTCTTTTATACACCGATTCTTTTTTCACTTTCCACGGAAGTTCACAGCGACGATATATATATACACTGCATCTTGTCTCATTATCTTAACGAGATGTAGCTTCTCCCCTGGCGCAAAAACCCAATAAATAAACAAATATAACTTTACTCCAAATTTAAGAAAGGATCTGCTTAAAATCTTTAAATAAAATGCGTGAGATAATTACGAAGTGCAAACATAGCCGAGATATTAATGTTCTGCAAAAAGTTTTTAAAGATTAGAGCTGTTGTTATTTACTTAATGAATCCCTTTAATAGAGCTCTGAAGATAAAGTATTTTTATCCTGTGACTGAGAGGTTATTTACAATGAAAATTGAAGGAATAATTCAATAGTAAAAATCCTTTCGCATCTGTATCAGAAAAAAATCTGATGTAGGCAACACATGACTTTCCTTATATAATGCAATGAATTTACCACTTTTACAGTTAAAAAAAAGGTTATTCTTATAGTAGATACTTATATTCTTTCCAAGATATTGAATTTTCTTCAATTAGTCGTCATTTTCATTGATTTAGCGTCGTTTTTATCCATTTGGCGAGATTTTCGTTAATTTGGCAGCATTTGAAAAAGTCGCCGAGTTGGCGACATTCCGCCAAATTCGTCGCCAAAATCTCGCCAAGCGTTATGGACGAAGAAATAAGTTATTCTTACAAGTTATTCTTCTAAGTTATTCCTATGATGTCGCCAAATTTATCGCATCCTATTACATATGAAAAGTGAACATGTTTCTCAATAGAAGATATTTTCTTTTTATTTTATATGACTTTTTGATAATTTTCTTGAAAATGTGCAATATCTCGAGAACGGTTCATGTTAGTGTTTTAAAATTTACGTCAATCGTTTTCTAATGAAAAATTACATAAGATATGTCTATTTGCGTAAATTTATTAGCGGTTTTGATTTTTTGCCGATTTTTTCAAAATTTCACTCGAAAATTTAGGGGGTTCTGAACATCCGATTGCATATAAAAACAATAGGCTTCCAGTGTTTATGTATTGTGATTTTTGTACCAAATTTCATTCAAATCGGTTCATTCGTTCGTCAGTTATCATCTCCACAGACTCACTGACACACACACACACATACTTTCACACACACGCACTTTCACACACACACACACAGACATCACTTCAAAAATGTTTGATTCGTGATCAGAGATGCTTTAAACGTGCTCTCCCGTCGAAAACTCGAATTCGAATTTTCGCCCCCGTCACAATACTTTCCTTATACATTATGTATATAAGGAAAGTAAAAATCTGATGTATCGAGCATGTTACTTATCCTACAAATAAACTTATTTCGATACAAAGGAACTAAAAAATGTAGAGCTTCCTTATTTACAAATCACAAACGCATCTGCCTAAACGGGTAGACACGTTCTTATCTTTATTTGTACTGGCGATTTGTCTTGTTATCCCAAAGTAGTGATTGTTGTTTGCCGCAGAAACCGATTCACACTTGTAAAAAACATTTAAATTGCTAAATGCCACCCAGGCGGTGAAATGGATAGCGTCTTCGGCTGCTGTCTTGAGGGCTCGGGTTCGAATCCCGAATAAGGCATGGATGTTTCTTGAGGATAAAGTCAGTCTTCCGTCTTCTGGGTCCTCGTCAAAATGTGAAGCTGCACCCCCACCGACCTTCGTCAGTGATGCATTCTTGTAATAAACTTTGTTCTCTCGTCTTGTGCCTTTCTTCGTTCCTTCCTGCTTCCTGCGTCACTGGTCCTGAATCGGCTGCGCCGAAACAGGAAGTCATCAGTAACAACAACAACAAATTGCTAAATCAAACAAGTGTTGAGATAATAGAAATTGTGAAAGCAAATGATATAACTAAATTAATACTAAAGTGACGGGGTAAATAAATTAAATTTGGTTAAAATTGTGGTTTAAATGAATAAATCATAAATAAATGAAATGTGTTAAGTAAATGAAAATACATAGCTAATGAAAGGCTATTGAGTGCTAATAAAAGCATTTTTGTTATATTACAATGCAATGAAAAGTTACGGAAATCATGTATAGTGATTATATGAAGATAAGCGATTATATGAAAATTAAATAACCGACAGAAGATTCTACATATTCAGATATGTATAATACAAATGAGATTATAGCTAGAGTGCAGTTAGAGTCGTTAATAGACATACAAAAAGTTCTACAGAGATGAACAGAATATAGATGAGAACATAGATCAGAATAGTTAGAGAATGTAGTTGGAGTGCGGTTACAGACTGGATGCAGACATGTATCAAGTTCAGCAAAGGTGCATAAAGAGATGCATCAAGGTTCTCATACAGTGCAGTCATAATAGATATGCATTAAGTTCCACACAGTTGCAGATAGGTGCAACGGGCGAAATTCAGATGTGCATCAATAAGAGGCCGTGGTCACAGAGAGATGGTGAAACAAACAAGTTTTGTATTTTCAATCCAATGCAGGCCAAACGTCTAAAGACAGAAAGAAGGTATGTGCAAATCAGATTATAAAATATCATAGTCAGCTTAGGAATTTACGTATGCCTGATCTCACATGTGCAGTCTTCTCCGTAAGTATATAAGCACCTTGTAATCTAATTATGATTATGAGGTGCTTAATAAATATGTAAGTAAAAATGGGTAAAGTTAATTGTTTAGTTTTATGTTGATATATTTCATTCCAGGAACTCGCATTAAAGATTATATGGTGGGTTTCAAAGCTGCACAATACAATGTTTACGATTGACTATACGATGTGCGATCATGTTCTAAGCTTAATTAAATATGTTTCTTAAATGGAAGCATAACTTTGTTTCTAAATGTGCACCACAGAAGTTATTTATTTTGATATCTGATTCAGACTATAGTTTGATCGAAGTTTTATATTATACAGCGTTGTTCGAAAATATCTGTACAACCTTCAATAGAAGATAGGGAAAACTGAAAGAAACATTTTTCGACAATATTCAACAATCGACAACTTTCAACAATTATTCAAACAATCTTTATCAGCAATAATCCCATTATTATTTACAAAGCTATAGTTTGGCAAAGATTCATCAAGCTGAAATTGATTTGTAATCTTCAACGTCAAGAGGTTTATGTATGTAATTCTATCGTTAAACCACCTTTCCTCTGTTGAATTGTTCAGTTGTTTATTAGTACGTTCCATGGGAATGTAATCTTGGATATGTTGGTTAAATAAAGTTGAAAAACCATATTTCTAAACGAAAATTTTCAAAGTCTGCAATTTCTGAAGAACATTCTTGGGACTCTAATCATTTTTTGTTTGATTTTTCTGAAGATTTCATTTTTTCTCTTAATCCCATTTTTGAATTCGACTTCCTAGAAAGATTCTCCATTGTTTCTCAGTCAAACTCCCTTATTAAGAATAATTGTCCTTTATTCTTCTTTGCTTGGAAATATCTCGTTTAATATTTCAATCTTGCTTTCTTCTTATTATTTTTACCATACCTATCCTTTTCAGAATTTCGTTTTTTACGAAGTATTTGCCAACGATGGTTTTTAGATACCAAATAATTTTAAGTTTGGCTTATTTTTCGTTATGTTTAGAATTTGCTGTTTATCCCACTAGTTGGGTCGACTCATGTATAGTGGTGCTCAAAGAAAACACATCACTCACATATTTCGGCGACATTAATGGAGCAAAGGGAAAGTAGCGCCTCTCCAAAGTGATGTTTAAAATATTTAATATTAATGAATGCATTGAAGAGGATGGTATGCAATAATGTGCAAACATTATTTATTGAGGAATATCTATGTGTAAAATATTCCGATGTAAGGAGAAATATGTGGCATTCTTATTTTATTGAATGGCATTCTTATTTTATTGAATGGCATTCTTATTTTGTTAAATATTTAATAATAAGTAGATTTCATAATTTAAAAATGTATTTTGTTAAATTTTCGAAATGACATAAATAAATGTCTACTGTTCCATGATAGTGGATAGAAGGCGAGGATACTTGGAATTTTCAAATAAGGGTCATTTTTACCTTTTTTTATTTTCTCTCGCCGTTGGCAACACCATTTTCATACTTTAGTTACGTTTACTGTTCTTGCGTACAAAGGTGTTTGTCCCGACATAACTGACTTAGTTATTCTAACCTGACTCTCCGCATATGATATCATAGGGATTAGAAAAGTGCGCATTTTGTTCTCAGGCTCTCAAGAAGAATCAAACTTTTTGACTGTGACTTTCACCTTACCCTACCGACGTCACTATAGCTACTTGAACGTCACTGGTTCCTGTGGGCACAGAGCAATTTAAAATATCTGCGCAAGTTGTTTACGGCTGGATATTGCAACTTCAGAATTAACAAACAATTATCGACTGTAGTAATGTTGTTGTTGTTGAGACCCAGACAGTCCGGCCTACCAGAAAGGTGTAAGGTAACCATTTGGACGGCCGGGAAGTGCCACCCAATTTAGACCGGAAACCAGTGGGGGAGGCATCCATAGGGACCGTACCCTCCTTCCCCTACCACCAACCTCTCGGAAGGCCTTACGGACCCACATGTTTAACGTGATCGTACTCCGCATGAACACGACGGCAGTTGTGACAGCGTGTAAATTTAGCGCGCAAACCACCGGGCTACCGCATCCGAAATGTGGCAACAGCACGCGGTGTTCCCAGGTCGACTGTAGTAATGTGAAAATGTTCTGTGTTTTGGCAACGCCTCTTAAAGTTTACTCTGGACCGTGACATCAAGAATGACGAAATCAAATTCACATGAAGTCAAGCTAAAAATCTTTTGATTCGTTGCAAGCTTACTACCCCCCCCCAACCTTATATTAAAATACCTTACACCAATTGCCGATCTAGCTCTCAGGAGTGAATGCTGCGTTTTTTGTGTACCCTGACAAATAAGGCTACTTCTTGCCTTTGATATCGGTCTTCAAAACCACGATTGTTTAGTATTGTATGCTGCTTTTAACGAAGCTAATTTATTTTTATAATTTTGGCAACAGTTTCAGCTGCACGTATTTTATTTGCCATGATTTTAAATGATGTCGAGTGGAGATGAAGTCTCTCTCTCTAAATATCATTAATACAAAAAGTGAAATAATTTTATAAATTTAACTCTTGAACCTCCATTTAAATCGTGAATTTTATTATGACACATTAAATCGTTAAGTTTTACATCGAAACACTACTCCCAGTTCAGCATAATGGAAAAGTTAGTTCTTCGAAACTCAATCACTGTTTCTGAGAAGATACATTGTATCCTTTACTAATCATGTTCATTACTGAAGGTCGAGAGGAGATGCAAGTTCTTTTTCATGATATACGCCGCCAGGCAACCAAGTAGTGGGAGGGAAAATGTGAGAGAAAATAGAATAAATTGCGATGCTAAGACATTTTGCGCAATATTTTTTGTTTCTTTGCGCTAAAAATAGTTTGAGTGGGATATGATTAGCTTTATGCTTTTGCTAATGCACTGTTAGGAAATAATGTACTTCTAAATAGGCAAAATACTTTTTCAGATGTCAAAGTGTTAATCTTTGTTGATTACACATTTTTCCTATGATATTATTTTCATTAAAGAATTTTTCGTAAAACATCTATATCTCCTGACCGAATTTAGATAGTGATTATATGATGAGTGATATATATTCAACATTAAATTCTATTAACGATAAGAGTATTCCTCAGGAATTTACATATTCGGTTCTTTTTTCCACTCAGGGTTCAACAACTTCCATTTTTCTTAAAACATGCATTTATTGAAAATAAGTATATATAGGGCTCAGATGATGACTGATATGAATTTGGCATCGAATTCTGGAGATGTTAGATTTATTTACTAAGGATTTCCACTTCCAGTTCTTGTTCAACTTTCGGTTCCAAAGCTCTCTTGAAACATATATTTCTCACAATTGCATAAATAGATAGATCATAGATGATGACTGATATGAATTAAGCTATGAATTCTGTAGACGGGGGGTTAGTGAAGGTTTCCATCTTCGTTTGGGAAAATATCACTTTCGAATTTTTCGAAATTTCGTATAACTGTACGAAATAAATGTACAAAACAGAATAAAATGCGTAATAGCTCCATCACAAATACATAAATACGCATCATTGATGTATGTGTGTGTGTGTGTGTGTCTATGTGTGTGTATGTGTGTGTGCGTGTGTGTGTGTGTGTGTGTGTGTGCGTGTGTGTGTGTGTTAAATTCTGTTGTGTTAAATTTCATGAGATAAAAAAATACAATAGTAGCTCCTATTCACCACCGGTTTATCCATTATAAGATGTGAATATTTACAATATAATGAGATTCAGAGATAACCACTACATAGATAACAATACCCGGAAGTAGATAAAACTAAACGTTATGTAATGTATTTACGGGTCAACCAGAATTGAGGACTGGTCCCTGGCCCTCCTAAGTGGATGGATAAAATTTCATAAAGCTTGACTCTGTGTTCATTTGTTAATGTTCCTTCATATGTAAGACTCAAGGTCATCTACAAAGATATCAAAATTGGGCTCTTTTTGTAATATATTTAAAAATTAACTTTGCATTTCATGATAGATCTGGGTAAGATCTCAAATGCAACACTTAATCCGGTGTTAACCCACAGATTTTTGAATCCACCAAACGCCAGAGACGCTCCTTTGCAAGAAGTGTTCCAGAAACACCAAGACCCACCTATATTTATTTAGCAAACGGAGATATGTTGTTCCTGTCCGTAGTATATTTGATCTGCGCTTTTCAACCTTTTAACTTGTTTTTATCCGTTTGGGTTAAATCGCATCCTTAACAATCGGATATCGCGACGCAGCTCGCCTTTGTGTAACAGTTGATCATCGATCAAATACACATTATTCCCCACCGCTATCTCTCTTCGACGTCATTTAGCGCGGCATTTTTCAAAAATTCAGATTCTGAAATGCCTGACAATGATTTCCGAGCTATTGTTGTGATGAAGAGGACGCACTTTTCTCCATCTCTTTTCCTACTTGAAATATCATTTTCTGTCTACATTTAAATTTCTTCCAGAGGTTAAACTGATATTTTGCAGACCAGAAACTCCGTAAACTCTAATCATTGATACCTGAAAGTGGATGAAGCTGGTAAAGCGATAGGAGCTGGTAAAGCGATATAGAAGCTGGTAAAGCGATAGAAGCTGGTAAAGGGATAGAAGCTTGTAAAGTGATAGAAACTGGTGAAGTGATTGGAAAGGATGAAGCACCAAAACATGCAAGACACAGATGAAGAGAAGTGGTGCAGAGAATCGTTATAAAATAACATTAAGTATGCATGAGGACATCACGTGCATGATAAGTAGTGCGACTACCAACATACTTGAACGACTTCAGAACTGCTGAAAGATTCAGTTTAGCTTCAGGGGCATATAGGGTATAATAACATTTTCTCAAAATCGAAATTTTAATTATAAGTACTTAATGAATTAAACAAATTTAATAATAATTTTCCCATCTGTGATCTCATCTCTAAATCCAGCCCATTTCACTATGCAGCAATTTTATTAAAGTTGAAAAAAATAAAGTATAAATAATATATAAGTTAAATGAAACTATGCATAATTAATTACCTCTTTACAAATGTCATTTTCTTACAGTGGAATGTACATATTCACATGTTCGGTATGCATCAGTATATTGGAGGGTTATAACATAACGCAATACCTAATGAGTATGAAAAATAAGTTTGGCATATTGATTACTAATTATCTAGCATCACATAATGATACTCTTTAAAACTTGAATTTAAATCCACATAAATTTATTGTTGCACTTAATTGTCTCCTAATAATCTTATCATGTTTATTTATTTTAAACTTCCTTTCAGAACGTCATTAATATACGACTACATAACTAAAGAGATAGATATTCGATCATAATTAATACAAATATCTATATTTGTGACAGTAAATTTAAGTTAATATATTGTTTACAAAATATACCGTCTTGTATTTTTTTCAAAATTATTTATTAGAAATATATTCTTTAACACATTAGTGACCAAATAAATTATCGGAGATTCATCATACCGTTTTTATGAAACATCGGTACAGTAAAATCCTTTGCACATCAACTTTCTTTTGAAATCATATCTAAAACATCGACAATACCAATTCAACTCGCTTAACCTTCTCTAGGAATGCAATCTAGGTCGAGGTTCACTGTATCTACTTCTCTACCATCAAAGGTTCAAAACTTTCTTTATACAGCAATTTATTGTACTGCGCAATCAGAAGATCTCCGTTTCTGTTGCAATCCATACATTAAATCTACTTAAATCAGGAGCTCGCTACAGATATAAAGCTCAGAGTTGGAAAACAAAAGTATGATTTTAAAAGTTTTCTTCGTTTCACATTTTTGTACAAGAAATTTCTCAATTTCTTTTCCCTACATACGTAGGCATAAGGAAATTATGGCGAAGGAGTAAAAAATTCAAATTCGCATTTCGACGGAAAAGTATGCTTTAAGCATCACAAAACTAGAAAAGAGTGGATTTTATTTGATGTCTGTGTATGTGTATGTTAGTGCGTGTGTGTGTGTGTGTGTGTTGTTGAGACCCAGACCGTCCGACCTACCAGAAAGGTGTAAGGTAACTGTTTGGACGGCCGGGAAGTGCCACCCAATGTAGACCGGAACCCAGTGGGGGAGGCATCTACAGGGACCGTACCCTCCTTCCCCTACCACCAACCTCTCGGAAGGACTTACGGACCCACATGTTTAACGTGATCGTACTCCGCATGAACACGGCGGCAGTTGTGGCAGCGTGCAAATCTAGCGCGCAAACCACGGGGATACCGCACCCGAGATGTGCCAATAGCACGCGGAGTTCCCAGGTGGTCACCCACCAAGTACTAACCGCGCCCGATGCTGCTTGACTTCGGTGATCTAACGAGAACCGGTGTTTTCAGCACGGTACAGCCGTTGGCATGTGTGTGTGTGTGTGTGATAACTTACAAAGAGACCTAATCTGACAAAATTTAGTAGATAAGTCACTTGTGGGTGGCCCTTGTACTGATTAGATTTGAGCATAATTCAGAAAAAAAAAATAACCTGCCAGTTTTGCGAAATGGCCCACAAAAATCGTCGAAATTTAAAATAAAAGACTACGTGAACTCAAATGTATCAATTAAATGCCTATTTAACAAGTCATTATTGAAGGCGAAAAGAATAACCCTATTCCTCTTGGTCTAACCGTTTCCGAGATATTTAAGTTTTCGAATTTTTAACATTTCAACTTTGAAAATACGTCCAATCGCTAAATAAAAAAGTAAACTCAATTAAAACTGCTAAATCAGTGTTATTTAAAATAATTATCCATATTATTTTGAGCAATTGAATTCAATGTAAAGAATTGTGACAGAAAAGTGTGTCTGTAGGGAAAGTCTTGTGCAACCCCAATCAGATTTTTTATGTTGCATTTTCTATAAATTATACATCGTTGAATATTAAACTTCATCTTACACTTCACGTTTCAAATAGAAATGCACGAAAAGAAGAATATTTTTTTTTTCTTTCATACATTTTTTTGTTCAAATTCTGTACTTCATTTTTCAAGTGAACACTTCACCAACGTGGGCCTCATATGGATTGTGGTAGAAAAACAAATGCTTCCGAATGTGGAGCATAATACACTGCAGTAAAAAGGACATTCTCCCGTTGAAATATCGATAGTTAACAAGGGAGAACTTGCACCCAAAGTTGCATTTTTATGAAAGTTTCAAAATTTCGAATTTTTCTCTTCACAGTAGTTTGGAACGTATATTAAGGAGAAGTTTAAGCAGACTATCAAAAAATTTTAAGCGAATAGAAGAATAAATAGATGATGTACTTAGAGCAATAAAATGTTTTAATAAAACAAAATTCTGTAAAAAATAAATGTTTCCAATACATTCTATTTATTAATAAATATTTCAAATTATCTGTAAATATTAACTATAAATAAATTTTGTACTTATAACAAAAAGAAATGTTTCAGTGAAACAAAATTCTGTGAAAAAAATTAATTTTCCAATACATTCGCTTTGTTAATAAATATTTCAAATTATCTATAAATATTGACTATAAATAAATGTTGTACTTGCAACAAAAAGAATGTTTTAATTAAACAAAGTTATGTAAAAAATAAATTTCTCCAATACATTCGCTTTATTAATAACTATTTCAAATTATCTATAAATATTAACTGTAAATAAATTTTGTACTTATAACAAAAAGAAATGTTTTAGTAAAACAAAATTCTGTAAAAAATAAATTTTCCGGTACATTCGCTTTATTTGTAAATGATTCATATTATCTATAAATACTTACTATAAATAAATGCTGTACTCACAGCATAAAAAATTTGTTTTCATAAAAGAAAATTCTCCAAAAAATAAATTATCCAGTACATTCGCTTTATTAGCAAATACTTCAAATTATCTATGAATATTAAATATAAATGAATTTTGGACTTGCAACAACAAAAATTGCTTTAGAAAAACCAAATTCTATAAAAAAAATTTAATTTTCCAATGCATTCGCTTTATTAGTAAATATTTCAAATTAGGAAATTTTATTTGCATACACTATACTAACGATTTATAAGATTAGTAAGGACAGTTCCAAATATTTTTACTTTACAGAATAGTTTTATGGACAATGGACATCTTTATTTCGTATCTCGTTTTAAGATTTTGCGATTTCGTCTTTCAAAATAACGTTGTGCTTGCTCCTCCTTAAATATTAAAACATATTAATTTTCCTATTTTTTTATTAAATTTTGTTTTATGGATAAGAAACTAAATGCCATTAAAATAAAGCAATAAAATATATTTACATACGAATAAATCGCAAAACAGTAAAGTGAAAAGTTTTATTTGAGGTAGTTTAAGGGTTTTTTTACTTTCTCTGCAATACATGGTAATGTATAGGGAAAGTATTGGAATCATGTTGAAAATCGCAACTCGAGTTTTCGAAGGATCTACACGTTTCGAGACCTCTAAAATACGAGAAAACTATTTTTTGCGTAACGTCTGTGTGTGTGTCTGTATGTGCGTCTCTCTGTCTGTCTGTGTGTCTGTGTGTCTGTGTGTCTGTGCAATGTATATATCCACTCTAACTCAAAAACTTATGGACCGAATTTCATAAAATTTGGTAAGTATGTCACTTGGGTATAACCCTGGTGCTGATTAGTTTTTGGTATGATTCATAAAAACAGAACCCGCCTGTTTTGCGAAATGGCCCGTTAAAATTTCATATGTCCGCTCTAGCTAAAATACTAATTGACCAAATTTTATAAAATTTGGTAGATAAGTTACTTGTACAATACTCCGGTGTTGATTAGATTTTGGTATTAATCGGAAAAGAACAGCCTGCCTTTTATTACGAAATGATCAGCAAAAATGTCATGTAGCTAAAAATGTCATGCAGCTAAATGTCATGCAGCTAAATGTATTTTAGCTAATGTAAACTTTAGCTAAAATACTAATTGACCAAATTTCATAAAATCTGTTAGGTAAGTTACTTGTGGGATACTCTGGTGCTGATTAGACTTTGGTATTATTCGGAAAAGAACAACCTGCCTTGTTTTACGAAATGGCCCTCAAAAATCGCGAAAATCTAAAAAAAAGTTACGTATGTCCAAATATATCAATTAAATGCTTGTTTTATACGTAATTTTTGATGAGGAATAGAATAAAAACAACTCTATTACTCTAGGACTAACCGTTCTCGAGATATTTGAGACTTTTCGCATTTAGTTATGCCACTTTTGGGAAAATGTCCAATTACCAAATAAAAACAAAGATTGAATTAAAAATTGCAAAACAAATTTAGTGTTATTTGGTTCAATTAAACTCAATTTAATGAATTATTAAAGAAATAAAGAACATATGAATTTGCGTCTGCAGAGAAAGTCATGTGCTATCCACATCAGATTTTTTCTTTCTCTGCACTATATGGTAATGTATAGGAAAAGTATTGGAATCATGCCGAAAATCGCAACTCGGGTTTTCGAAGGATCTATACGTTTAGGGACCTATTAAATACGAAAAAAACTATTTTTTAGCATAACGCCCGTGTGTGTGTGTGTGTCTGTGTATCTGTCTGTCTGTCTCTGTGTGTATCTGTGTGTGTGTGTGTGTGTCTGTCTGCCTGTCTGTACAATGTATGTATCCACTTTAACCCAGAAACTAATTGACCGTATTTCATAAAATTTTATAATTAAGTTACTTGTGGGTGATCCTTGTGCTGATTGGATGTTGGTACGATTCGAGATAAAAGAACCAGTCTTTGGTTCAGCATAAATTGCTGTATCCACTCTAGATAAAAAAAACTAATAGACCAAATTTCACTGCTGATTAGATTTTGATACGATTCGTAAAAAAAGAACCTGCATTTTGTGCAAAATGGTCCTCAAAAATCGTCAAAATCTAAAATAAAAAACTACGTATGCTCAAAAATGCACCAATTAAATGCATATTTTATATGTAATTTTTGACGATGAAAAGAGTAAGACCAACTACATTACTCTAGAACTAGCCGTTCTCGAGATATTTTAGTTCTTTCGAATGTTTGCTACGCCGGTTTTGAGAATACGAACTGATTAAATATTACCAAATGAAACCCTTAGATGAATTAAAAGTGCAAATTCAGTGTAATTTAAATTAATTATTCATGTTAGTTAGTACCATTAATCATAATTTAAAGAATTATTAAGGAAATAAAGAGAAAATTAATTTGTGTCTGCAGGATGTCATGAGCTTGTGCAGGGTGCCTGCAGGGAGTTTTGAGTCATGTGCTGCTTGCTCACATCAGATTTTTTACAATCAATCATAAAATATTAGATTTAATGAATCGCAAAACATTAAAGTGAAAAGCTTTAAGGTTTTTTAAGATTTTATGGGGGTGGGGGTTAAGTCTGGAGAGAAGTATGTTTACAATTCATAAAAATTGCTGGCTAGAACTGTTAAACTTCTTTCATTATTAAAAAACGCAGCATGAAAAACAATTTTTCGTTCACACTTTTTTTTGCTCCAATTCTGTTTTAGATTTTCAGACTGCGTACTTCCCCCGTAAGTGGGCGTCATACATGAACTGAAACAGAAAAGGGAAATTTTTCGATTGAGAAGAACAATAAATTAAAGTAAAGAGACAGTTCTTCCATTAAAATATTGAATGTTAACTAGAGAGAACTTACACCCGAAGTTGCATTCTTATAAATGTTACGCGTTTCGGCTAGTTCCTGTAGTGGTATTTTCTCAAAGCTTTATATGGAACCAGGGTTGGATTTTACAGATCAGTTTGATAAATAATTCTAACAATAGTGTAAGGGAGTATACTAGGCAAAAATTATATATAGATACATTTAGATTTACTTATTGTTTCATACTTCTCTTTCGTTTCATGATTTTTAAAATAAATGTTTCAAACCAGGAAGTTTTAAATACATGATTTATATGATTCCCTGTTAATGTAATAGATATTCTCTATGCATCCCGGATAAAGACAGGTATATCTGATAGTAATTAATAATTAACATTTGTGATAACTTTCATAAATTCAATCCACCTTTCAAAACACCATACACGTGAGTGGAAATGTTTCCTATTCACAATCCACTAAAACAGTGGACGGGAATTGATTAAATATTAAGCTTCCTTCATCACTCCTAAACATTTTGCATGCAAATACGCAGAATGAGAAACACTTTTTCATTCACACTTTTTCTGTTTCAAATCCGTATAGATTTTCAGACCGAGTACTTCCTTTAAATGGACTTCATATAAGAACTGAAACTAAGAAAAGAAATTTTCCGATTGCGGGGCGCAATAAATTGAAGTAAGAAGGAAGTACTTCCGTTGAAATATTGATGGTTAACTAGAGAGAACTTTCACCCGGGGTTGCATTCCTATAAAGCTTTCACGATTCCAAATATTTTGGCTGGTTTCCGTAGTTTCATGTGGTATTTTCAAGAAAAGCTTTATGTGAAACGTGGTAGAATTTTAGTGATGAGCCTTATTAAATAATTCTTGCATTTGGCGGGATGCAGGGTATTAGAGGAAAACTATATTTATATACATTTAGTTTCCCTAGAATTTCTTTAATTATTTTTGATTTCCCTTAGACTATTTTGTCGATAAAAGTTTTAAACCATAAATTTTTACTTACGTCCAAGATTTTGATGATTTACTCTCAATACAATCTACTTTTTACCGCATATTTATGTGTTAATTCGCATATTTACATATATTACTGATGTTTAACGTTTATAAACAAGGATAACACATGCTACATAAGCTTCAAAAGAAAGACTATTTCCTGAAGTTATATATTTATCATTCAATTTTTAATATTTTTTTGTAGCCATATTTGAAGGTTTAATACATACACGCTCGAAACAATATTGATTTTAGTTAATTCGTGTTTGTATAAGTAAATTTATCAACAGAAAATTTCCATTGATATTTTAAGAGTAATGTTTACTATTGTACTCTTTCTCTTTTATGCATTTTGTCAATTAATAAAATATTTTTGTTGAAACGTGGCAAATAGAACTAAAAATTCATTTTAACTTAGTTGACTAATTATCCATTGCAAAGAAATGAATATAAATTCCATATAAAATACTTTTTTAATTTTTTTATAAAAATTTTTAAATGCATATGGATGTATAATGTATATCAATGCAGATTAGAATTATTGTCTATGACATTGAGCATTTTTCAAATGTACAATATACGAGGCATCAACATTATACATTTTTCAAATGTACAGTATTACTGAAAGTATCAATATGATATACAAATTCTATTAAGGTACAAAGAATTTGTATTCTCACAAGTAGCAGTTATAATCATCGTGTATATGCAAAAAGTATTATAACAGAGTCGAAAATTTAAATTCGAGTTTTAAATATATGTACATGATTTTTGCGTTCTCAAAATCTAACATTTTAAAGGTGTGTACGCATGCATGTATCTATGTACGTATGTGTGCGTTACACGTTTTTGACTGTAGGTAAAGTGCAAAGAATTTGTATTCTCATAAGTAGCAATTATAGTCATAGTGTATATGCAGAGAACAACAGGATCAAAGATACGAGCCTTAAACGGATTTGCATGATTTTTGCATTCTCGAAATCTGACATTTTAAAGGTATGTACGTATGCATGTATATATGTACGTATGTGTGAGTTACACGTTTTTGGCTGTAGGTAAAGTGCAAAGAATTTGTATTCTCATAAGTAGCAATTATAGTCATGGTGTATATGCAGAGAACAACAGGGTCAAAGATTCGAGTCTTAAACAGATTTACATGATTTTTGTATTCTCAAAATCTAACATTTTAAAGTTATGTACGTGTGCATGTATCTCTGTACGTATGTGTGCGTTACATGCTTTTGACTATAGGTCTGTTTGTGACATATGTCTATGTTTGTGTACGTTATATGTTTCCTCAACTCTTCAGGCGAGATCTCCAACGATCAACGCTTCATGTAGTCTAAGAGACTGAAGTCTAGTTGTGGCTTTGCACTACAGGAGTCGAATCTGGACGTTTGATTAAGGCCAATCAGGCAAGAGCTCTGGCCCGGTGTTGATATTTTGCATTTTTCAAATGTAAAATACATGAAGCATTGTACCTCAAATGTACGATATTACTCAAACTATCTGCCTGATATTTAAATTCTATTAAAGTACAAAGCATTTGTATACTCATAAGTAGCAATTATAGTCATAGTGTACATACAGAGAACAACAGGGTCAAAGATTAAACGGATTTACATGGTTTTTGCAACCTCAAAATCTAACATTTTAAAGGTATGTACGTATGCGTGTATCTATGTACGTATATGTGCGTTACACGTTTTAGACTGTAATTCTATACGTGACATGTGTGTCTGTTTGTGTGCGTTATACGTTTTTCTCAACTCTTCAGGCGAGATCTCTAACGATAAATGCTTCATGTAGACAAAAAAACTGCATTCTGATTTTGGTTTTGCACTACATTGGTTGAATACGTACGTTTGAGTAAGACCCATTAGGCAACAGGTCTGGTCGGGTGTTGAACCCATATTTATTGCAGCAACTGTAATTAAATTGCTTTATTCGTGGTTGTAGAATAAGCATACATATCTCAAAGAAGTTGACCTAAATTTGCAATGTCTATTGAGACATTCCAAAAAAAGCATCAACGACGTTCAGCATTTCGACGGTATCTTGCTTTTGCAATGTTTTTGCATAACGTGCCTTCATCTTGCTCAAGAAATCTGAAATGGATTTCCAGACTTCTTAATACGAAGCCACAATCTCTATCTGCTATAGCTGATCATTTAAAAATGTCGTGGACCTTAATAGAAATGTTCTGCATATACATAATTTTATTACTGTATTTGTCAAATTTTATCGTGGGAACAGCTACGAGCTCTTAAAAGAAGATTACCGCCAAAATATGTCACCTTATGAAAATCCATTTAAAATATGTAAGGAAATACAATACTTTCAGTTAACTCAATGATAATTATAGTGTGTCTATTAACCATTCGAAGGTACATGGTTCGTATTTCGACAGGGAATTGTATTCCTCACGCAATATTTAGTACATATTAATATATATATTACGGTTAAAGTAAAAATTACTGTTAGTATTAATAATAACCGGTAACTATTAATAATAACCACGTCTTTTGGTAAATGTGATAAATATTGCATATTAATCACATTTACCGGTAAATATTAATAATTACCAATGAAGTTTGGTCATTGTGACTAATTAAGTATGATTTATTGAAACCCCAACTCTAATGTAATTTTTATGTCATACTAAAGGAAGTGTATGATATTAGATACATTAACAGTTTAGTTAACAATGAAATTTAGTCAATGTAAAAAATGCTTTATAATAATGGTTACTGTTATTTGTAAAATACATTCATTATTTATTACAACTAAGAAATTACATTACACACAAACACCTTAAGGAGACAAAAAAATTGTAAACAAATTACATTACAAATACAATAAATGGAAATCTCAAGCTAAACGCGTTGAAAATGATGATATTAACCAAACTTCATTGGTAATTATAAATAACAACTGGTTCATATGGTAAATTCTCATAAATTACCCACTTTAACCGGTTTATTTCTTTAGTATTAATAATAGCCAGTTATTGTTAATAATAACCGATTAATCACATTGACCGTAACATATATATGTTTGTTGAAGACCCAGACCGTCCGACTCATCCTAAGGACAAGAGCAACCATTTGGACGGCCGATATATATGTTTGTTGTAAAATTTTGTGATAACAACTGCATCCTCCAAACACATAATATGACACTTTTGAGGATCATATATTAACAGTGTTTATGTTACCGCTAAAGCTCGAAAGCCGTTAATGTGCACATTACCTAGCTAATCTTCAGATTAACTGATTTGCTCCGTTAATATTCGGAAGCAAGAGTTTTCGCATTTTACCTAGGCAATGCGTACATTAACGGCTTCCGTATCGTTAAAGTTCAAAAGTTGGTTTCTCTCATTTCCTTTCCCTACTCCTTCCCCCTCTTAGTTTGGTTTCGCCAGCCTCTTGTCGTCGCCGGTTGTTTTTACTTCTCATAATTTGCGTCGGCTGCCAGTGCGTAGCATAGCTAATTCTGTTTTCAAATTCTGCCTGTTAGCGCGTATATTTGTGTCGTGATTTTTTTAAAGCAGATAAATTTTTGCCGAACTAATTTGTTGATTGTTTGATTGTATTAACTTGATTCTTTAGAAACGTTGCTGTTGTTCCAGAAAAGATCTTCACTTAAGGGAGTGCCTAGTAGATAATTTGCAGATTATCGAGGTAATTTGCAGATTATCTAGGTAATTTGCAGATTACCTAGGTAATTTAAGAAATTAAACAATTTTCGGCACTTTAACGGATCACCCTAGTTAATCTACACATTACCTAGATAATATGTAGAACAACTGATATCTGTACTTTAGCGGTAACATTTACATAAATACGCTTATGTAAATACCTAACGAACCTCCCCCCAAGCACGTATTTGTGATGCAACCCCAAAAGAATTGCAAGACATCCCCCCCTCCAAAAATATCATTAATATAGATCCTAGTAAAAGCTAGAATTAATCTGTGAAACCTGAACAAAAGCGATATTTTGCTGCATTTACTAAACTCATATGACAGAGTGTAATTACTTTACGATTCACTGGTTCGTTAATTATGACAGATAGACAGATTCAGTTCTATAAAAATATTTTTGTATTAACAGATCGAATGCACGCACTAAAATTGTTTGCGCAGAATTCCCTATAATACGTCCTTTTATACTATCATACGCAACGATCCAAACATTTTTCAATACATTTCTTTTTTAATTTAAATCTACCTACTCCCTTCCCCTCTCTATGATCTGTACCTCATTTCTGAACAAAAACAAGAATGTTTTTCAAAAAGCGAAACCGTCCCCTTCATAGCGTCTCTTTGGCAAATGTAAAATCTTATAGCTCGGAATGAAATCTCTTGAGCCCACTCTGGACAGCCAATTAGTGATACCACAAAAGATGAACATACTCTCCTGTGTCATATAAAATCCCCCATCTTGTTACTAGACAGCGTCAGGCGCTTTTGATAGCTCTTCCAAATCATAGCCGAATGTAAAAAGTAGCAAAAAAGTTTTTGAAAGAAATTATGAACTATTTTTTTTTAAATTAAAGAACGAACAATATTTTCCAAATATGTTCAAGAATCCAAATATGATTATCTAAAATATAGATGGACGATTTTGGATACATTTCGTAAACGCAAAAATTAGATAACGTAAATTAGATATATTGTAAGGTAATAGCTCTAATCACACAAATAATTGCTGAATTAATGTTGCAAGAAGCATATAAGCGGAAACAAGACTGTTTGAATGGAAACTAGTGTTTTTATAAGAGTATAATATAATGGAAACCAGTGTTTTTGTAATTCCGTCCCAGTAGCTCAACGGTAGAGCATCGGCTGGCCAGTACGAAAGTCAGTGATTCGATTTTCCATTGGAGCAACAAGGTTCTTTACAACGAAGCCCGAATGAATCAACCCTGTACATTAGTGTAAAGATGCCAAAGGTCTGAAAGTTATCCTAATACGATTAACACGGATTCAGTGGACTCTGGTATATTGAGCGCCGATTTCAAATCGGAAGGTCAACGACAAAGCAGGATACTAGCCTGGATAAAAAAGATAGTATCAGGAGACTAATCTGAGATAAAAATAGCAGGAGGTGGTCCGTCAAATTATCAGTTGCATGTCAATTTGACATTTGAGGGTGGAGATTGCTGCAAAGTCCACTTCGATGATAAGAACGTACAATTCCATCCCAGAATCTCAATGGTAGATCGTTGGCTGGGCAGTACGAATATCCATGGTTCGATTTATAGTTGAAGCAACAAGGTTCTTTACAATCGCAGAGAGTGTAGTTCACAATATTGAAAATTTACCTACAACCACAAAATCTCGATTTGGAAATAGTCAATCGTGATTATGGTTAGAAAAGTATTTTTAATATTGTATAATAGAGGTAATACTTTAATGGCGTAAGAGTGTTTGTAAAGAGTTATAGTCTACGGCTTGTTAATAACTTAAGCGTTTATTTGTTAGAAAATAAATGGGGTTTTTGTACATTAAATGAAAGGAGTACATATAAGGTATACAGTGCATTAATGTCAACGAGAAAAAGCTGCTGATTTGATTGTTATAAGTCATAATTCACTATCATAAAAGCGTCACCAAAAACGTTTACCCCGAGTCGAGTTGAGTTTGGATAGTGTTTGAATAGTAGTTGAGAACGTTTGAATCAAGCATATTAGTTTGGTGTTAATACTGAACTCATTAATGCACTGTGTACCTCATGTGCACGTTTTTCATTTAATGTACAAAAGCGGCATTTCTTGAAAGTTTATTTTCTAGAAAATAAACGCTTAAGTTGTTAAGAAGCAGTGGACTATAACTCTTTGCAAACACCCTTACGCCATTAAACATTACCTCTATTATACAAATTCTAAAAATACTTTTCCAACCATAATCATCTCCGTCATGAAACATTAGTTACATAAATCACAATTCGAATGTTTTCTGCTGATTTCTGAAGATCTCGTTTGGATAGGTGGTTCGCCTGTTCTGTGGCAGATGAGCCAGAGGGTATTCCAGTATTAGAAAAGAGAATCGATGATAGGGTAGGATGGAATAATGTGTTGTCCCGAAGCACTTAGAACGACACTTTCTTCGTGATTTTAACAAAAACGTTTCTGATAAATGATATATATATATTCATTTAATATTAGGGATATTAGAATATTATCTTTTGATACATTAATATGAAAGTTTTTCATACTGAATGACACCAAAAAGCTATGAAAATATACCGTACTACTGCAGCTGTAAAATATATATCGTACTATTACAGCTTTAAAATATATATCGTACTATTACAGCTTTATATATCTTATTATAGCTGTAAAATAGATATCGTACTATTACAGCTGTAAAATATACATTGTACTATTACAGCTGAAATAGACATCTAACATAATAAAACAGATATTTGTAAGCCTGTTTGTCTAGTGGTATGTCTGGTGGTCGCATAGCAAAAAATATAAGCGACATACAGGTCATAAATTCGATACTGTGGTAGTTCAGGTCAAGTCCCAAGGTACTTTAGAGGTTTTTTTTTCTGAATTGGGATTAGGTTTTTAGTTACTTTATGTTGAAGCGCAATCTTCAGCGATTTTTACACAAATCAGTCCTTTTGCGATCAAAACTATTCTACCAAATTTTTGTTCTTAACCCAATCGGAAAGATCAATGACTGTTTTCTCTAACAAGCTTTATACTAAATAAGAAGGACATTTTCTTCATATTTTTCTTTAAAAGACATCAAATTAAGCATATTTCAAGCAATTTTATCCGTCCTCTATCACGTCCGAGAACTGAAGATTTTGACATGAATATGGGGGTCACACCTTTGCATTCTAATAATGAAAACAATTTTGAAATTACTTGTTTCCTGATTTTTTTATACATATTTAAGTGGGTCTATAAAACTTGACATTCACACTTGAGACAAAGAATAGCAGTCAGCACTTCTTCCTCTCCTCTGCAATACAACGCATACATTCCTCCATAATAAATGATGTCATATGTAGAGACTGATCAGTTGCTATGGGGAAGTGTGGCGTCACATTTGGAGAGGAATCTTTTGCGATGGGGAAGAGCGACGCATTATATAGTCTTTGGATTTTCGCATTGTACAATTGGCACAATTGCGAAAGGGCTCCTGTTTATAATCTGGTCGAAATGGATAATACGTTCTATTTAATATATAAAAATTAAATCACTAAAAGAAATCAGAATGACTTTAATCTACTAAATGATTGTTTATAAAATTTATTAAATAAAACATATTTTTATATTTATGGAGTATTAGCTTGAACAGTTTTCGAGTTAATACGATTCATTTCTTTGGTTTTGAGATTTCTTGGTCTTGCGATTTGTGATTTCTTTTCTATTGTACTTTTTCTTATCCAATATGCCTTTTTTTCTTTTTATGACTTAACATTTCTTCAATGGGGTACAGTATCTTAATGCAATATAACGGACAGTAATGCAACATAGCAATGATGCAACATAATGCAATGCATGAACACAACACAATGATGCGACGTAATGCAATGATGCGTGAACACAACACAATGATGCAATATAATGCAATGATGCATGAACATAAAACAATGATGCAATATAACGCAACATAGCTTTGTAAAATTCATCTGATTCCCTGATTACCACCAGCAGTTCTAATAATTAAAATATTACTTAAATTACTAATTTAAATATTTTAAGTATTTAATTACTTTATTTCGAAATTTTTGTGGCAATAAGTTCGTATTTGATTTAATTCTTAGATTTAAAAAGAATAAAAGTTTTGATATAGTAAAAGTGATTAAAGTGGCTCAAATAAGATGGCTCGGCCATGTATATAAATATGGAGAGGATAACTTAGTCAAGAAAATAACTTTCCAGGGGCCAGAAGGAAAGAGAAGGAGAGGAAGGCCGTGTGCAAGGTGGCTGGACAATGTGGAAAAATGGCTGAGGAACGTTGGCGTCAATAGATGGAGGACAGTGGCGTCGGATAAGTCGAGATGGTGGAAACTAACTGAGACAGCCTTGGCTGGCAATCGGCTGTAAGAAGAAGAAGAACATTAAAAGTTTTGATTTTGTGAAAATTTAAATACATTTCAATCTTTAGGCTATTACATCCTTTCTTTATCTTGATAATAACTTAATGTATAACTTGAATGTATAACTCAAACATTGTCTAAACCAGATCTTAAATTTATTTAGCAGTTGTAACTTATTTCATGCTAAAGGCAAATAATTTGATTTTAGGAAAATGTAAATACATTTTATTATTTCCGCTATTACATCCTTTTTTTGTCTTGATGATAACTTAACGTATAACTAGAATGTGTAATTCCAACATTGTCTAAACAAAACTATAAATTAATTTAGTAGTTATAACTTATTTCATGCTAAAACAAATAAGTTTATATTCCTCTTGATCTGTTGTATTGATCTGAGTATCAGGTGTTTTTAGAATTTTCATTCATGTTCAATCCAGTTTAATTTAATGCCCTTAGAAAAATCAAATTTTATTTTGCAATTATTTTGACTTTATGTGGGTGTATAACTTAATTTCTTTATTAAGATTTAAAATTAATAATAGTTGGTTTGGTTTATCACTTAGAATTTTAAAGTCCGTTTAATTGAAATAGAAACAACTAATATCGTTTCTACAATCCACAAAATTCTTAAAATAGAGAATAATACTTTGAATTTTATAGATCATGCCATTTAAAAATATCGAATTTCATAATATATTTATAAGTATCCTAAAATTCTTACATCATAAAAATATCACGCCTGTCATATTGCAAACCAAAATATTCTCCAATAATAACCTTGCAACAGTATAGTTACATAAATTACTGACAGTGATAATTTCTGCTGCCTTCTGATAGGTGGCGTAAGTAAGTGATTCGATTCAAGCTTTATAGAAGACCCTCTGGGCATTTCTGTAATAAGAATAGTATGCTAGACAAAGAAGCGTTTAATCATGCATTGTCCTGAGGCACTAAGCATAACAACCAAATTCACTTCTTTATCTGTTTAGTAAATATGCTTTCATCAAACAATAATTAAAAATATCTCTATGCAGTTTTGAGAGTATTTTGTTTTTTTTTAGAAATAGCTGTTAAAATAATAAAGTTGATCTAAAACTTTGAATAAATGCAGTCTTGCACGTGATGTGAAAATATAACGTGTTTGCCATCAAAACTGTGAACAGATTCTTATCACAGAAATTGTCTTAATAGTGAAGCTAAGTTTTTTTTTTAATCAAATGGCCAGGCACTTGACTTCCATCACTCGCCTATATATCGGCCCGAAACGTGAACCATTTAGTCGGCCTGAGACGTTGCCCCAGGCGCACCAGAGGGGGGCGGAACACACTTCGCCCAATAACACAACATCCATGCCTTACGTGGGACTCGAACCCACAACGCGTCGACCGAACGTTCGCTTAGAAACGCTCGCCTTGACAGCTCGAACACCGCGTCGACTTGTATGGAATTTTAAGAGTGTATTAAAGAAAGATATTAAAATCCCATATATCATTTAAAAATAAATTCATTCCCCACCCCTTTTATAGGTGTTATATTATAAGGGCATTAAGCAAGATTTGAAAAAAAAAAAGAGGACACCCTCCTGACAAAAGTATTTTAAGTAGAGCAAATGAACTTACTGAATTAAAATGCATTATACCTCCACCTGGCTGCACCAATAACGTAGATCTTCAAATAGCGTACTATGGTTGCAATAAAACATACTTCAGTACCGCCCCTCTACTCTGTCCAGTCAAAAACACCGCCATTAAAGACTGAGAGAAAATAATATGAAATTCTAAATCAGTGGAAGGTAGACTCCTCCCCTTTTACATATATAGACTCAACATATTTTATTCCAGAATTTTTTGCTGAAAAAAATATATACACTATTAAAAACCTGTATTCACGAGTAAATACAAGATATTTTGTGAAAATTTAAACTTAATAAAACTGTGTATTTTTTCTACATCGTAACTCACTTTTTGCTGCTTCTGCACAAACTAGTCGAATGTAATTGTCTCTCTATATTAAAAAAATCTGATGTGGGCAGCATATGCCTTTCTTTATATAATGCAATGCATTTACTTCTTTCACAGTTAAAAAATGATGAAAAAATCAAAGGTAGTGTTTGTAACGTTGAATTGTACATTGGACGTTGTTGACCATTTAGCGGTTTTCCGGATGACGACATGTAAAGCTATTTCTTACTGAATTAACTTATATTTCACGCAACTCTAAATTAAGAACTATCAATTATTGACAGCATCCTCAATAAGCAATATAGTCCATATATTAAAATATTTTAATAATAAATTCATCAATTAGGCATAATTTTACTCAACTCGAAGTAATTTTTGCAATTTTGACTATACTTTGATTAATCTGGAGCTAAATATCGCCAAGTTGGCGATATTTCGCTAGATTACTCATTAAGTTTGCTATATGTATCGTTAAATGTTACAAACAAATGAGAAACACATATTTTATATACTAGAAAGTATGCCCGTCATATGACGATATAAAAATTTGAAAAACATTGCCTACTATTTAGCGTAATTTTTATCAATTTAGTGATATTTTTATTAATTTGGCGACACTTTCGTCAATCTGGCAATACTTAAATGAGTGGACAAGTTTGAGACATCTCGCCAAAATTTTTATTACGACCAGGCAAAGAAATGTGTTATTCATATAGTCATTTATTATGTTCTTTCCAGTATATTTTGATTTTTCATCAATTTGACGTCATTTTCATTGATTTAGTATCAATTTTATCAATTTAGCAACAGTTTCGTTAATTTAGCAGCATTTAAAAAGACTCGCCAAGTTGGAGATATGCCCCCACAATTCATCGCCAGAATTTCGCCAAGCGTTTCAGACGGAAAAATAGGTCATTCCTATAATAGATTCTTACATTCTTTCCAAGATATTGAATTCTCATTAATTAGCCGTCATTTTCATTGATTTGGCGTCAATTTTATCAATTTGTCAACATTTTTATCAATTTAGCGGCATTTTCGCCAATTTTGCAACATTTACAAAATTCCGCTAAGATAGCGATATTACACCAAATTCGTTACCAAACTTTCCACAAGCGTTATGGACGGAGAAATGAGTTAATCTTATAGTAGACGACTAACGGCATCCAAATACAAAACTATTACCTAAAGTATCTTCTCTCGTGAATGGAACGGGCTAAATCCTTGAAAATGATGGTAACAAATTTACAGCATAATATTATATGAGAAGTGAACATGTTTCAGAATAGTTAATATTTCTTTTTAATTTTATATGATTTTTTTATATATTTATTTGAAAAATGTGCAATATTTCGAGAACTGTGCAAATTCGAAATGTGCAATATTTCGAGTTCATGCTAACGTTCTAAAGGTGTCAATCGTTTTCTAGTGAAAAATTGCATAAAAAATGTTTATTTATTTAACTTTATTGAAAGTTTTGATTTTTTGATGATTTTTTCAAAATTTCATTGCAAAATTTGAGAAGGTTCGGTACATTTGATTGCGTGTAAAAACAATAAACTTCCAGTATTCACTGATTGTCATTTTTGTACCAAATTTCGTTCGGATCGCTTCATTTGTTCGTAAGATATCTCTCCAGCGACTCACTGACACACACACACACACACACACACACACAGCCATCATCTCAAAAACGCCTGATTCGTGTTCAGGGATGCTTAAAACGTTAATATTTAGATTTTTAACTAGTCAAAATACATAACTTTTTCAAAGCTTTATTTAAATATTACTTTTTACTTTACTTATATAGATAATGTATAAGGAAAGTATTGTGACGGGATCGAAAATTCGAATTCGGGTTTTCGACGGCAGAGGACGTTTCAAGCATCCCTGATCACAAATCAAACATTTTCGAGGTGATGTTTGTGTGTGTGTGGGGGGGGGGGGGTATGTCAGTGAGCCTGTGGAGACGATATCTCTCGTCGATATCTCACGAATGGAGCGATTTGAATGAAATTTGGTACAAAAATCACAATCCCTGAATACTGGAAGCCTATTGTTTTTAAACGCAATCGAATGTTCAGAACCCCCCTAAATTTTCGAGTGAAATTTTAAAAAAATCATCAAAAAATCCAAAACCTTTACTAAAGTTACGCAAATAGACATTTCTTATGTAATTTTTCCTTAGAAAACGATTGGCATTAATTTTAAAACGCTAGCATGACCCGTTCTCGAGATATTGCACATTTTGATTTATGTACCAAATTTCGTTCGAATCGGTCCATTCGTTCGTCAGTTATCGCCTCCACAGACTCACTGACACACACACACACACACACACACACACACACACACACATCGCTTCAAAAATGTTTGATTCATGATCAGGGATGCTTGAAACGTGCTCGAAACGTGAACGAAAATAAAAAAAATATATATTTCCTATTGAGAAACATGTTCACCTTTCATATGTAATACCATGTGATAAATTTGGTGACATCATTCTCGTGGATCTAGCTCGTTCTATTCATGAAAAAAGATACTTTGAGTAATATTTTTGTATTTGATCGCCAATAGTCATTTATCTGCTCTAAGAATAACTTATTTCTTCGTTCATAACGCTTGGCGAGATTTTGGCGACGATTTTAGCGGAATGTCACCATTTGGGCGACTTTTTGAATAGCTGCCAAATTAACGAAATTCTCGCCAAATGGATAAAAAGTGACGCTAAATCAATGAAAATGACGAGTAATTGTCGAAAATTCAATATCTTGGAAAGAATATAAGTATCTACTATAAGAAAAACCTATCTTTTTTACTGTAAAAGTAGTAAATTCATTACATTTTATAAGGAAAGTCCTGTGTTGCCCACATCAGATATTTTTACTGTAAAAGTAGTAAATTGATTGCATTATATAAGTAAAATCATGTGGTGCCCACATCAGGTTTTTTGAAATGGCAAAAGTTTTTTGACATGAATCGTAATTGTTCTTGACAATAATGTTTGCGAAACGCATCAATATTTAAAATATTTGACAATTATATTAAGAATTTTATTTAAATATTACATTTTTTAAATGGCAACAGCTTTTTCAACAAGGGTTCGTAATTGTTCATGGTAATAATGTTTGCGAAACGCTCTATTTGTTCATAACAACAATACTTACTTAACTCTATTTTGGTTTGTAAGAATCAACAATTATGAATTCAACAATTATGAATTCAACATTTACTACAATACTATACATTTACGAAACGTAGCTATATATTTTCCCATATTTAGCAGAAATTTGATTTTTGGTAAGCGATTAATTACATTTAAACTTGTATCTTATATCTATTATAAATATCCATAAACAATGACGTTTGCAGCGACAAAGGCAAAAGAAAGAAGGTTGAAAAAAATGTGCTCAAAAAACTGGTGCCTTCAAAGATTTTCCATTGAGCCATATTGATTCTGAGCAGCAATTATCAACTGAAGGACAAATAAGTCATAATATTGCTATAAATAACAAACTAATTAAAGATATACTATTACATGTAAGTTAATGTCAAGATGTCCCTTCAACATCCAGTTATGTTTGTGAATATGAAAAGTACACTTTGAAAAAAATAGAAAGGTATTCTACATGAAGAATATCCATCGAGGTAGTTTGAGAAAACTTCAGTGAAATCTAAGCATTTAGATCCTATTATGCTTCCTGGCTTATCCCTCATCGACTAAAAGTGGGCTGCATTGTAATGCTAAAAATAAATCTATCCATAGTGGATGTTCTTTGCAACGGTACACGATTAACTATTATCAAAATAGGAAACCATGTTATATCATAACTGGTTATAGAAAAAACACTATAGTGAATATACCCAGAATTTAACTGAATACATCAGAAAGTCACTCCTCACTACCATTGGTACGGGAGTTGACGAGCATATTCGACCAAGAAACATAAAGACAGTCGTACACTGGCCATATTTAAAGAGCTCAGAGAAATCATTTACAGAGTTGGTTAGAGTCACTGAACAAGGGACTCCTCAACGGGTGTATTATGCATGCGCAGCAGACAGCAAGAGAGAGGTCGCGAAGCGAGCATAAGAGAGTATCTCGACTCTTAAAGCGAGTTACGGGGATTGGCGAGTGTGAGCGAGCAGGGGCGGAGCCCCCTAGTAAAGTAAATATTTGTAAAGTTAACTTTGGGTGATTAATAGGAGTGTGGAAACCGGAGGTTATATAAATTATTAAATATACATTATTAGACTTTACCTTAAACATGATATTTTTTTTAGAATTTATCTCATTACTACGTACAATGCATTGTAACAGATTAAGAATACATATAAAATGTATATAACAATACATACAATGACCTACCTATTACAAAATCCTATTGGCCTATCTGGAATCAAAAATTGCTGGTTATAAATTAAATACGAAATGTGAGGGTCTTTTGTCAAAGCGAGAATTGTTTTCATAATAGTTAGTTATTTATTCTAAGACATATTTCCAAAGAAGTTATCATTATTACATAAATTAACAATTTAGCAAATCCATTTCATTAAAATTGTTGATTAAGAGAATTTACGCTATGATGACTCGCCCTTAGGTTGCTAACATTCATATTAAAATATTTAAATCTCAAACTGATATCCTTCATACGTAAAAACAAAGTGTAAATACCTTCCGGTATTGGAAACCTAATCAACCTAAATTTGTCAATAGAGGTTGATTTAGCGATATTCAGGTACTGTAACGCATGTTACTGTAACCCACTCCTTCGGAAATTCATTCCCTCCACAAAATTAGAGTGAATTCTTCTTGGCGTACTGCCCCTGGTCACCATTGGTACACCGCAAAGCGACCTGGCCTCTCTCTGCAGTGCAAGAGTTCAAGATCCCTCCAAACGGCCATGGCGGCTTAGAAGCGGACACCTCCGTAGTATGAAATTCGTGGAGGAGGAGAAATCTTTTTCTGCTTGTCCTTGCTCCCTTCCTGCTTCTCCTGCTCACTTCCTAGTTTGTATGGACGTCTCCTTGGGACAGTTGTCGGTTGAGCAGGAATTTGTCTGTGATTCTCTTTTGCGGGAGGGTCTTTTGGACTAGGTGTAGGCTTCCCTACACCAAGGGGATTAGAACACTGTAACCCACTAAATACCTTCCGGTAGCGGAAACCCAACTCACCTATATCTTCCGATAAAAGTTGATTGGGTTGCGGGTTATAACCATCTGCTCGCACGGGGAATTTTTATTTTAAAGCAATATGTATCCAACCATTCTTATAAGAGTGTCATCTAAGAGTTCCAGAAAAGTTCATTGAAAAGTTTCAGAAACGCAGTCTTTATTTCAGACACTTTATCTGAACTGAAATCAAAAGTCCGCCTGGTCTTGCTTTACAACAGATCCATTTCCTCAAAAATGCTTCACTGACCATGTAATAATTGAATTGTTATTAGTTTTAAAGCATGGATATTTATTCCGAAACTCTTTAGTGACACTCTCATAAAAATGACTAAAGAAATATTTCTCTAAAATAAAAATAATTTCCCATGTTATGTTCTTTGATTGATAAAAAAATGTCTGTAATTATTGTCCGGCGTGTTAAAAACAGTAGACGATACTTCTGATATATTACTTTCCCTACATACGTAGTGAAATATATAGAGAAAGTTTTATGATTGAAACTTCGAATTCAAATTTTCGACAGAAGAGACCGTTTCAAGCATCTCTGAATTTGAATCGAAAGTTCAGCCATTCATCTTACCACAGAGTGTAAGGTATCTGTTCCTTAGAAGATATTATCAATATTTCCAATTGTAAAATTATAGTTGGGCGAAATATATGTCAATTTGAAAATAATTTTGCATGATGTCATCCAGGAAAGCGCCAAATTTCAGTGTATTTTTCAACGTTAAAAACATTAGGACATGGATCTTGTCCACCATTATTTCGCATTGAAAGAAGTAAATTCCTTGCATTATGTAGGGGCTGTCATGAGCTGCCCACATTAGATTATTTGAAGGTATATTAGTACCACCTAACTGAAAAATATCTACTATTTTAATTTTTTCTGTGCATTACATGGTTTTAAAATTTGATATGGCGTGATTTTGCAATCATCATGTACAAAAGTTTTACATTTATAAATGTGATTCAGATGTATTACGTTATTATAAATATAACAAAACTCCTAATTATATATATTATATGATTATAAAATTTGATGCGCGTGATTTTGCGATCCCCATATACAGTAATTAATAATTTTTAACATTTTACAACAAAGTTGAAAAGTGTTTATGACTTTGTTCATTCTGTCTGTCTGTCTGTCTGTCTGTCTGTCTGTCCGTTAGCACGATAACTGCCGTAAAAATGACTTAATCGAAATGAAATTTTAGTATGTTGTTCAGACGGTCTGTAGGACCTATGGGACTATAAATGAATAATATCACCCAATTAGTTTTTGATTGAACCTGGGTTGAAAAAATGAAATACAGTGAGCCCTATGGGACCTAATTTTTCAAACATTTTTTAAGCAAATTTAAAATTCACAAATTGCTTCGAACATTTTAGGTAATATTTAAATTGTTCCATAAAATATATAAAAAAAAATTCAGCGAAATATATTCAGTAGTTCTTTAAATAGAAATTAAAATAATAATTGCACCTCTTATATGAAACGATCACGTGACCATGATATGAAACGACCATGTGACCATGATATGAAACGATCACATGACCCACTTCAAAATGATATATGGCATCCATCTTGTTTCAAAATCGCGATTTTTTAAAGTTCTTTTTAATTCATATTGGGTGTTGTATCCGTCCTAAAACTACTTTATTTTTGCTTAAATTCTGTGCATCTACATACTTAAACAACGCAAATACAATATATTTGAGTTTACCACTTCAAAATGATATATGGCATCCATCTTGTTTCAAATTCGCGATTTTTTTAAGTTCTTTTTAATTCATATTGAGTGTTGTATCCGTCCTAAAACTACTTTATTTTTGCTTAAATTCTGTGCATCTACATACTTAAACAACGCAAATACAATATATTTGAGTTTAAATGATTATCCAAATTTGATTATTTCTACTATTAAGCCTATTTTTCACCTATGTAAAATGTAAACAGCAAATTATATAGAATGAGTTGTATTAGAATTGCTCTATTTCTTTAAAACAAAATAATTTAGTCCATGGAGTCAGCATGGTTATATGAATGAAATATTAATTGATTTCATAAAGATAAGGACGATTTTTTTCGATGAAGTTTTAAGCATCGAGTTTAATTACTTGTAGCTCCATGGTCTTAATTTTTAAATAAAATAAATTATTATAGTATTGTGATGAATGAAATGAATGGGAGAAAGTTGTGAATGAAATCCTGTTTTTATAGAGAGATCCAGGCGTGTTATTTTTTCTATGACGTCATATGAATTAATTTCAGTTGTTTTCGATGAAGTTTTCAAGTATAATAAATTATCGTAGTATTATGATATTTTTAAAAATATTACCGTGGAATGTATCGCATTTTAAAGATATTTAAACCAGGCAATTTATATTTCAACGCCGTCATTTGAATGAAGTTCATTTTTTTCAATGAAGGTTTAAGTTTTCAAATATAATAAATTAATGTAGTATTGTGATAAGTTTTAAAATATTTCCGAGGAATGTATTGCATTTTCGACTTTTTTAAATAAAATTGCATTGAAGTTGGAAAGTGTTTCATAATCAATGCTTTAAGCATGATTGATCTTTCTTGTTAATTTATGAATTTATTTTATATGTATTATGTTTCTATAATCCTAGTTATGTACATTATATAATTTTAAAATATGATGTACGCAATTTTGCCATCACCATGTGCAATAAGTAATAGTTTTAAATTTTTTTAAATATGATGTACGTGACTATGCGATCACCATGTACCATAAGTAATAGTTTTAAATTTATGAATGTATTTTATATGTATTACATTTCTATAAATATAACAAAACACCTTAGTATGTACATTATATGATTTTAAAATTTGATGTGCGTGGCTTTGCAATCCCCATGTACAATAAGTGATATTTATGAATATATTTCATATGAATCATGTTTCTATAACTATAACAAAACTCTAGATATTTTTATCGATTTCGCATAAACCGCAACGCTACCTCTTTCCATCAGCTGTAAGCAACAGCTAAACATATTTACAAAAATTTAACAAAAGAGTGCATTAATGCTCTTTTCCACAAGTTCACATGGGAAAACTGAGACACACGACGGGAGTATAAATGTCATCTTAAACCAAAATGTCGCGTTTCTGGGTCTCGCAGGTGCCCTTAAGATTGCCCATTAGGAAATCTCCCGGGTCCTGTCTGCTGAGCCAATTAGTTATCACACAAAAGAAACCATACATTCCTGGTCGTCTCACATATTATTACTTGACACTGTAGGAGACATTTTCTGCTTCTGTCGGCGATACTTAAAAAAAGTGGTTGGACATGATAACTCGAGAACGAATGCAGAGAGTTTTTCTATACAGCTTAAAAATTTTGATAATTTGAAGCAAAGTTCAATGCAAATTGGAGCTTTCTTGAAAATAATAGGGGTTAAAATAAGTAGGCTTATTCATGGTCTTAAAACATACTCATGTCTACTGAAGTTCTTTGTTTCTTACTGAGATTACTCATATTCAACAACATATATTGCTCTTTCAGTAACAGAGTGGCATCTCTAAAACTTACAGAATGAACGGCTCGTGGCAACTAAAAACAAGAAAAATCAATCACGCATAAAGGATTGATTATGAAACACTTTCCAACTTCAATGCAATTTTATTTAAACAACTCTAAAATGCAATACATTCCTCGGAAATATTTTTAAAATTATCACAATACTACATTAATTTATTATATTTGAAAACTTAAAATTTCCTCGAAAAAAATGAACCGCATTCAAATGACGGCATTAAAATATAAATTGCCTGGTTTAAACATCTCTGAAATGCGATATATTCCTCGGTAATATTTTTATAATTATCGTAATACTACAATAATTTATTATATTTAAAAACTTCATCGAAAACAAATAAACTTTATTCAAATGACATCATCGAAATATAAATTGCCTGGCTCTCTCTATAACAGCGGCATTTCATTCATAAACTTTTTTCCATTCCTGTCATTCAGCACAATACTATAATAATTTATTTTATTTAAAAACTTAAAACCATGGAGATACAAGTAATTTAACTCTATGCTTAAAACTTCATCGAAAAAACTTCATCGTCTTCTTCTCTGTGTAAAATCACATTGATTGCTGAAATTGTTTTGCTGATTTTTTTTTATATATTTTATGGGATAATTTGAATATTTCCTAAAACTTTCGCAACAATTTGTGAATTTTAAATTCGCTTAAAATATGTTTAAAAAATTAGATCCCATAGTGTTCAATGTATTTCATTTTTTCAATCCGGGTTCAATCCAAAACTAATTGGGTGATATTATTCATTTATATTCCCATAGGTCCCACAGACCGTCTGAACCACATACTAAAATTTCATTTTGATAAAATCATTTTTACGGCAGTTATCGTACTAACGGACAGAGAGACAGACATACAGAATGAGCAAAGTCATAAACACTTTTCAACTATGTTGTAAAGTGTTAATAATGGTGCTTATTCAATATTGATTAAAAGCATTTACTCATGCGATAATGTGGTGAAATAATTTTATGAAGATCTTAAGGAAGATGGGGGCATATAAATTACTAATCGTTGTGCCGCATAACCCACCATTATTTCTTAGTATGAGCCCACTTACCATGATCTATAACACAAAACATTATGCATTTATATAAAAATTAGCATTTATTAACACAAATTATGAGTATAATTAAAATTACATATAGTTTACTATAAAACTACTGAAGGGAGAGAAGAGCACTCATATGAAACCTATCATCATTAATTTATTCGAAAGAGCAACCCTCGACTCAACATTTATTAAGATATGCACATACCTCGGCATGTTTATGGAATTATACTGTCTCATCTCTGCATTGATCCGCAATCATCATCTGACTCTGCCGTTGATCTGCATTGATATTATTCATCTGACTGATCTGCAATGATCTGCACTAGATGTCATTCTCTGACTGATTTTGCAAGGATCGGCATTCCTCTCACTGATCTGTCTGAACTCTTAACTTACAACTTTGACATTCTGACTATGGCTACTACTTTCTAGCTAACAACTCGCGGCTATAGTTAATAACTTCCTTTTTGCAGCAGCATTTCTTAAAGGCACGTCCGGGATTAATGTCACTAGTATTGGTATAACCATGATCATGAGGATCTAGTACCACTAGTTGGCCCAGATGAGATTTAGATGTTCCAAGAAGAAGTTGGGCAAGCATCGACGATTTATAGCTATTTCACTGATGACCTAAAATAGTTAGATCACAAGGCACGGTCAAATTTTGCAATTGATCTTATTGTTAAATGACGGAAATGTGCAAAGCTTGCTGTTTGGGTATCTGTCTATTTACGCAGCCAGCTGTTGCATTATTACTGGGTGATTATTAAATGTGTTAAGTTCCTGTATCAGTCTGTTTTTGCCCCTGGCTGTGAGGCCTTTTGCATCAATTACTACCAGAATTTGAAATTATGTCACTTTACTTAGCATATCAAAGATTTACTCAATCAGAGCCAAATAAACCTTTACAATGGAGCCCGAAAAAGTCTAGAAATCCAAAACTTTTCAATGTTAAAAGCATTGTACCGTTGATCTTATCATTCATTATTTCCTATCGAAAAAAGTAAAATACTTGCAATGTGTAGGGAAAGTCATATGCTGCCTACATCATATTTTTATATATTGCTTTGCAACAGTATTTAACTTAATTATACAAAGTATTTGTTACAACATAACTTTTATTCAAATTTCTAATAATAATGTCTTTCTCGACGAAGCTTTTCCATTGTAAATTATATTTAATAATTCTCGTCAACAGTTAAATTCATTGGGGAAAATGTCTCTAGTTTCTTTATGTACTAATACATGAGAAAGTAATAAAACTGCATTCCTGTTTTGTTTCGTAGAAAAATCTAAACTCTACGGAGATATTACAAGCACAGCAATATGATGGTCGACTCAAGCGTACTTTTATGGTGATTGGATTTTCATTAAAACAGCATTTATTTAAATTTAGTCTTTTGATAATTTAACATTATTTCGATCAAATAAAATTTAAATACACAAATGAAAAGAAAATTTATCAAACACCTTCGATTAGTTTCATTTGGCCAGTTAGTTTAGCTTCCGATATTTGATCCATTTTCACTGAGACTGCATACAATTTGAAAAATTACACTGCTACTTTAACTGTTTTTTTATTGTATCGCAATTAGAGTTAAATGCATTAACTTCAAATACTTTTAATTTCAAACAATCATGATTAATGTGATTAAAATATTTGATGGCTGATATTTGTTTCAAATAATTAAAATAATTATCTTTATTACATTCTAGTTTCATAAATTATTTCATTTCAAACAAAAACGTTGCAATCTTTGGTGAGCAATTAATTTATATATATGCATAGGTTAAAAAAGAAATATAAAATCTTTTCCGGCATCATTAATTTTTCGAGAGCTAAGCAAAATACTTAGAGATCCTCCAAAGCTTTATTTCGGTATCATTATCTTAATGAGACGGTGCATTGAACATACACCAAAAATGGAAGCAATTAGATCTAAAATATAATGCATATAAAAATTTACAATATACGATTATACCTGCAATTTCTAATTAACTTTCTACGATTTTTAATAATTACATTATTTTAACTGAATTTTATCGCACAAAATAAGGTATAAAATGAATTACATTAAAAAAAATACGCTAAATTTGTAGTTTTAAGAAAAATAACTTTTTGACTTGCTGATTTGGGTAAAAGTGCCAATAACAGGTTTCTGAATATACAAGGTAGGTCGATTGCGTTTCATCTTTAGTTTAAAGAGAATTTATATTTTAATTTCGAAGCTTTACGTTTACTTACGGAAAATAATTCTATATAAAATTGGCAACTATCGTCATCAGTATAAAATCAAAGTAAAATAAGATAGAAACCGGTTTCAAGATACTTCACAGTAAACAAATTTAGCTATTTCTACAGATATGCATTGTTAGTTTTAAAACAATATATTTTCAATGAGTATATCATAACCGTGCAATTTACAGCTGATCCATCAATCAGTTTTTAACGATAATTATCTATTGTGCATACCGTATATAATCGTGTATAAGATGACACACCCCAACCCTCCCTCACATATGTTTTAAACAGGTAAAATTGCATCCAAACCCGCGTAGAACCCAACTTTTGAATTTTACCTTTTTTTTAAATTTCTACAAAAATATGGAAAGATTAAAAGTGCTTTTGGAATATTATTTTACTTCCATATTAACATACCAGATTAAAAAGCATAAAAAAACAATTCTGTGTCAAAATCGTTACATAATTCCCGGACTACGCTCTTGTCGTCCTATACATTACCAGAATTATTCTCGGCAGAACTGTCTGCCTTTTCTTCATCACTATTGTTAATAATATAATTCCTTTTGTTGAGTTTTCTAGAATAATTGGATGCTCTCGTGATTTAACTAAACAATATATACTTTTTGTAGAGACTTTAAGAATAACTGGATCCACTTATGGTTTATCTAAAGAATAGCGTCGATCTCTTTGTAGAATTTTAAAAATAACTGAATCCACTCGTGGTTTAACTAAACAATAATGGCGTTGTTTTTGTAGTTTTTAAAAATAACGCAAATTCGCTCGTGGTTTATCTAAAGAATAACCTCGTTCTTTTTGAACAGTCTTCAAGAATAACTGAATCCACTCGTGGTTTAACTAAACAATAATGTCGTTCTTTTTGTAGAGTCTTCAAGAATAATTGGATCTACTCGTGGTTGATAATAGCATTATTTCTGTAGAATCTTCAAGAATAACATCATCCACCTGTAGTGCAGCTAAACAATAACGTCGTTCTTTTTCTTACAGTCTTCAAGAATAACCGAATTCACTCGTGCTTTAACTAAGCAAAAATCCACCTGTGGTACAACTAAACAATAACGTCGTTCTTTTTTTACAGTCTTCAAGAATAACTGAATTCACTCGTGCTTTAACTAAGCAAAAATACCGTTTTTTTGGTAGCGTCTTAATAACAGGATCCTCTCGTGGTGTAACTAAACAATAGTGCCGTTCTTTTTGTAGAGTCTTCAGGAATAACTGGATCCACTTGTGGTTAATAATATCTTTCTTTTTGTAAAATCTTGAAATTAATAAACGGATCCACTCATGGTAACCAATATTGTCTTTCTTTTTGTAGGAATAACTGACATTCTTAATTTAAAGATTCATTTTGACCCATTTCTTTTCATCTTATACGTTTATGTGGTATTTAAATTTACCAATTTTAAAGTTAATAGAAATGAGGGAGTTCTAAAAAGGAAATCATTTTCAACTTCTAATTGAATTTTAATGAAGTTTTAAATATACTTTTATATGTCGAATATATACATGAAACAGGTTAACTTTCAAAAAGTACCTCAAAATGGGGAATCATGGGTTTCCAAAAAACCCATTAAAAGACATAATACCTTGAATAATAAGGTCTTTTGATTCGAGTTTTTAAACTTCAATCAAAAGAAACGTCAATTTTAAACTTCAATCGACAGAACTTCCGGACGTGGATCCCTCAGTCGTGAATGGTGTAGAAATCGAAACTTTGAAGCTAATCTGAAGTCTTCGTTCGGTTTATAAAAGAAATAAATGTGAGAGTGTTTTAACAGTTTGACGATATAGTAATTATTTTGCAACCGTTAGGTTAAAGTATACTCGTCAGAGTTTTCATTTCTTTACAAGTATTCTTGACTTTCGCACCAAACAAAACAACTATGCTAATTATCAGATCGGATAAAAGTCGTTGCTAGTGCATGTTAGCATGCGACCCAGTCCGGAAAATTATAAAAAGACAAGAAAGAAGGAATTTATGGGGGGGTGGAAAGTGGTGTGTACACTTTATTTTCGACGGAGCTACTGAAACTATTGAGAATATTTATACCTTGTTGCACACTTATTTCGTAGTCATGCGAATTTTAGGAAAACCAGATGTGACATATCCAGAACTTTAAATAGAAAATTTTATGACCCCCCCCCCCCCATCATCTTCTCTCGAATTCGATGTTGGATCTATATCAGGCATTTTAAGCTACGTTTATAGCCATCTTTGAGACATACATATTTTAGGGGACGGTGGACGTTGGAATTTTTTTTTATTTATTATTGACTTAGAAGCATAAGAATTTGCATAAATATTCCTCTTAACATTATAAAATACCACTACATTTTTTTCAATTTTGTACTTTTTTTTAATTTAATTTTTTTAACGAAAATTTTAAAATGCTCCTTGCGTTGCATTTCTTCACATTTTTGATTAATTTTACATTGTGATCACTTAAAAACACATTATGAACAAATTTGGGTATTCATTTTTAAATCCCTTAAAAAGTTAATTTTTTAAAATATTTTCCTACTAAAATTTAATTTTCATCAAAATTTCGCATTTAATTAGGTTCTTATTCGCTTTTAATGATCTTAATAAGATCCAATTATAAAATGCATATCCAGTTTTATTAAAAAGTATGAAAGGTGTCTTCTTGTCAAATTTTATGCATCGCAAATAAAAATTAAGACGCATGGAGCATTTGAAAAATGTAAAACCTTTGAAAATTCCGACATACTCTTTAGGTAGTAGATAAATGATGGTTAATGCAATTCAAGTATATATATATATATATATATATATATATATTTGAAATGTAATAATAAGAATTATGTAAAAAAAAAAAAAAAAATACAATTCAAGTAATATTAACATCACCATAGAAGCAAATTCACGGCCATAATGACGATAAGAGAAAAGAACAGAACCTTCCCAAATTCGATGATTAATCAGAATAAAATTCCTCTTCAGGTCTGAGTATTTAATTCTAATTAACCCAAACAAATGCCTGTTTCAGATTAAGCAATAGTACATTACTATAAATGCTTAAACTCAGACTACAGACATCAAAAAATGAAAAAATGAAAAAAGGATACATTAAGAAAATTGTATTACCATGCGGCATGAATCCTTCTTCCTCACCACGTGTATACACGATCAACCTCAACAGCTTAATCTAGAAGCACCGGAATGAACAAATCGAAATTCTACCAGGGAGGCAGTACGAACGTTCACGGAAATACTCCCAAACCCGTCCAGTGAGTCTAAGCTGGAGAATGGACAAGCAATTCAGAATACAACTTCCCAAACATGCAGAACTGAATATGAATATGAATCAAAGATGAAAATTCCTACTAAACAAGTAATCCATAGGAAAACTGGATAATCGAGAATGCCACTATACACCATTATAAGGGCGCTCAAAACGTAGTTTCAATACTGACAAAAGTTACATTTTTTTTGCGAAAATAAAATTCAAAACATTAATGTTAATGCATCTTATTTTCCGATTTTTGATTTTTCTAATGTTTTTGACTTAGTTTATTATTTTTCATTTTTATTTATTTATATAGTTAATAAATAATTATATATAATATACACATATACATACACATATACACACATACATACATATATACACACACACACACACACACATACACACATATATATATATATATATATATTTTTTTTTTCCTCCTCTCTCTCCTGTATGTTAGTCACTATAATTGGGAATGATTTCTAGGATGTTATCGAGTGAAATTTGATACACTGAGTTGATAATTTTAATAACAAAATTGGGGGGGGTATGCATTATTAGCCGCTGTACTCAATAATTCCATAAAGTGCGCTAATTTATAATATTCATCACAAATTTTATTGATTCTAAGAGCCTGGTTTATTATAATATTTTTAAATACAGATATATGCAGACAAGAGTCAAAATGTTGAATTTTTGATGTATTAAATTTAAAATCCTGTCTTTTATCATACAAGTTTATAACCATATTACAATTTTGTAAATTTAAATTTAAATCTAAAAAGTTTGCAATATTTGTGTCATTATTACTTGCATTTAATTGTAAATTTTTTGGATAAAAGTTTAATACTATAGGGATATTATTATTTGGGGATACACATAAAATGTCATCTAAATATCTAAACATGTGCATATTATGCAAGCTTGGATTAATGTTTTTTTCATAGAAGAATAAATACAGATTAGCTAACAGTGATGAGGCACACCCCCCTTGTGGGATACCAACCTGTTGTTTAAAAATAGTACCACCATGTTGAATATAATTCTCATAAAGAGTAAAGTTAAGTAATTTTTTAAAAAGAAAATTTGAATATTTTAGGTTGATATTATATTTTTCAAAAATTCCTAAAATAATTCTATACAGATCATCTATATTAATATTATTAAACAAATCTTTGAAATCAAAGGTATAAATACTACGAATATTAGTAAGAGATTTCAAAACTGTTTTTTACAATATGACAATTATTTGAGATTTCATCTGACGAGGATACTTCATGTAATATCTTTAATAATAATTTTCCAGCATTAGTAATGTAAGAATTATGCCCACTGGTAATGGTTCGAAAAGCAACAGGGGATTTATGAAACTTGGGTACTAAAACAATATATGGAATGTTATTACAACTATTTTTTAGATGGATTTGCTTATATTTGGCTGATATTCTATTGTATAAGATTTTAAGGTTAGTTTTATGTAAATTATAGATATGATTATTAAGTAAGTGGGACTGAAGGGTATTTTTATAATAATATTTACATATAATTGAGTAGTTTACACTTGCCTTATCGACATATGTAATGACAAAATCATTTTGTATTTCTTTAATATCATTTTTAATTGAATTAAGTTTATATGAATTATTAATTTTCTGATTATATATATAATGATTTAAGTATTGCTCTATTAAGACTCTCCAAGGTTTAAAGGCTTCTACAGGGATTTGATATTTATAACTGATTTTATAGATAAATTTATTTAAGTCAAGAAATAAACCTTTACATATTAATTTATGTTTAAATTTAGTAGGTATACGGTACTTAGTACCCAGTAACATCAGTGATCTTAGTGCATCATAATTAATAATATTTAGATTTCCCGTTATAACATGCCCATGGTGTTTATCTACGAAGTCTTTGTATTTTTCTAAATGACAGTGGCAATATGACTCTTTATCCAATTCATAGTTTTGATTAATATCTACTGATTTGGCAATTTGATTAGAGTTGAAAATATAACGTCCTAGCGGTTTATCATATTTATAAGCAATTTTAGGATTTACATGTTTGACTGGAAAGTAATTGGAAACCGATTTTAAAAAATTATTTATCTTCAGATTATTTAATATAGAATTAGTAAAATTCAAGGTACAATATTCATTTATTTTAGTATTTTGTTTTGATTCGTCATTAAAGTTTAAGTCTGTGACATATAAATAACTATTAAGATTTTTACTTCTGGTAATGAGCAAATCATAGAATAAATGTTTAAAATGAACGTTATCAAATGCAGTACTTAGAAAAAGGTTATATACCATATTTAATTGCTGTTTTTTAATTGCGAAAATCCAGTTTTTACATTGTTTCCAATCAAAAGTAATTTTAAAATGTGCATGTTGCTGAAGGATGGCATTTTTTAGCTCAGATAATGATGGCAATTTTTTATTATATTTACTTGCTCTTTTAGTTCTTTTTGATTTACTTTTATGATTGTTGAAGGAATTATAAATATTATGGTCTTCATTAGGAGAATTAAAGGACTTTTTAACTATATTATGATGATTAAATATTTGATTGAGTCCATATGGAAAAATGGTTTTGTGTGCACAAATGAATTCATTTTCAAAAAACAATCTGTCATAGTAATTTTTTTGAATACACATAATATAAATATATATATATATATATACATATATATAAATAGTATAAAAAGAATTTTAGAATTGAAAAAAGAAAGAAGGCTTATCGAGAAGCTTACTTAATGGCGGTAAGGGGTTGTGACCTTACACCCCAGTTGTCAACATGCATGTCATAAATGCCGCGGCATTGCACTCCTGGACGCCAGCCCTGGCTGAAGCCAACCCCCGGAGTGACAATAACAATCATCACAAGACCGTTAAATAAGAAAAGTCCAATGGTAATATGAAGACCTTCACTGGATGAGGAACTAGTCTTTTAGACCACAATGACCTGTATATAACTTCGTGTTATCGTTCTGCGGTCCTGTTATGCATAGTATGCGAACTTTCATATGCTAAATGATATAAAATAGATTTTAACTTGGAACAATAAGCATTATTGTTACTGTATAAATTATCAATATAATGTAGCATAATGTAGCATAATGTAGCATTTTGATCGGACATTTCTACAGCAAGCATATCTACAGCAATACCCCATTCCTTTTATGCTACATTATATTGATAATTTATACATTAACAATAATGCTTATTGTTCAAAGTTAAAATCTATTTTATATCATTTGGCATATGAAGGTTCGCATACTATGCATAACAGGACCGCAGAACGATAACACGAAGTTATATACAGGTCATTGTGGTCTAAAGGACTAGTAGCTCGTCCAGTGATGGTCTTCATATTACCATTGGGCTTTTCTTATTTAACGGTCTTGTGATAATTGCTATTGTCACTCCGGGGGTTGGCTTCAGCCAGGGCTGGCGTCCAGAAGTGCAATGCCGCGGCATTTATGACAAGCATGTTGACAACTGGGGTGTAAGGTCACAACCCCTTACCGCCATTAAGTAAGCTTCTCGCTAAGCCTTCCTTCTTTTTTCAATTCTAAAATTCTTTTTATACTATTTATATTAATATCGTGTATAGTATATGTAGCTGCTTTGCGCATATATGCTATAACACTTCAATATCTTTAATAACTTCCATTTTCCATCTTATATATTATATATATATATATATATATATATATATATATATATATATATAAAATTGTAATTTCAATGTCAGAATGTAAGTAGTAACACATAATACACTATCCCAAAATTTTCTACAAAATACAAAGAAATAAAAGAAATTCAACCATAAAGAGGAAATTATAAAGCGTAATGCAGGTCATAAAGACAAAGACAATCAACAAATTTCAAAGGTGAGGAATGAAAATAGGAAAACAAAAAAATCAAGCAAAAAAGCTTGCACGTGGAAGAGCTTTAGGCTTAAGATAAGTTCATTTCGAAAAAATTCTTGTCAAGTCCATATATCCCTTCGAAATGAACACAAAAATGCTTGTTTCTGAAACACAAGATAGATTTTATCTATAAACTTGTGTTATATGGACGACTAGCATATAGATTGGAAAAATAAAGGAAACATAAATACCTTAAAATACAGTTCTTTAGTACAACCATGACGAGCAAAATATGACTAGACCAATGTTGCCATATGCAGAAATGAAAAGATGTGATTTGCTGTTGCCAAAGCGTGTAATAAAAATCGTACTGCGTAAAAGCAATAAAATGAGATATAAAGGTGAAAATATAATAAATTCAAGCGAATGTAGAAGTACGGCTAAAATAAGATACTAAGGAGAGATTATGAGAATTTTAGGCTAATCGAAACTTATTAACTATACCATTTACTAAATATGCTGGATATTTATAAAATTTACTGGTAATTTTGAGGTTATTAATGTGCAAAGCATGAAATTTTTTATCTGATAATCTATAAATTCTGAAAAGTTGATTAAGTATAATATTTCTAAACAATTGAATCAAGTTGCAGGTATATATATATATATATATATATATATATATATATATACTATTTTATGTAACTTTTAGAATAAAAAACTAATATTATACTAGAAAAGTATTATAGTATTTAAAGGTCCATGATTTGTTTCTTTACATATTTTAAATGCTTATAACTTCCTAAAAAATCACCATAGATACTAGCGGTTTTTTGCACCTGGCGCAGTTAAATGTGTAGAATAATGTCATATATTAACCTTTTGCTTACGAGTGGTACAGCGTCAATCCCAAGCGAAGAACCTCCCAAAACGACAAGTATTTGACATACCCTATCCCAAACAGTTCGATCCTCTTTGCAAGCATTGGCGTTCATGGACGCCAATGCCTGGAAAGGGGGATCGAACTGTTTGGAATGGGGTATGTCAAATACCTTCTTGGTTTGGGATTGACGCTCTCCCACCCGTAAGCAAGAAGTTAAAAAACTTTTAGTCGATTTTTGCTCATTTCAACGTCCACCGTCCCCTTTAAGAAAGTTTTGAACCAAAAAGGAAAAGACGGAAATGGAAATCCTTAGTGACCCTCCTCTCAACACCATCCGAAATTTGATACTGAAACCACATCAGTCATCATCTCGACTCTATTTATAGTCAATCCTGAGAAATAGGTGTTGCAATATTTTAATTCGAAATTATATATTTTGAACCGGAAGTTGAATACTTAGTGACCCCCAGTGTTAGTGAGCGTTAAGTACCATATTTCTTGATTCTTTCAGCCAGTGGTAATCTTGGATTTCAGACAAAGTGTTAGGGTGTAAAAACAACATATATGTATATACAATATGGATACAAGTAGTTTTAAAATAGCATGTATTAACAAATTACCAGAATGAATCCCATTTATTTTCGTAACTGGCCTGTTGACAAATTAAGGGAAAAGCGTCAGATAATTCTTACAAAATTTATGAAGAATATCTTCTGAAAAAAAAGCACATACAAGTATATCTACTATATATAATTCGTAGCTAACAAGATCGCTCTATATCTATTAAAAGTGTTATGTTTCTATCTGGATTATTTTGTACAATGCAAATCCTTAATATCCCAAATATAATGAAAATTATTTCTCACATATTAGTAGTTTTTTTTTGTAGAACTTATTCATCTTTTGATAATTAAAACAAGTTAATTATTTATCATTTCTCGAAAAGTGCTAGTTAGCAGAATGGTTAATTTGATCTTATTATTCTCAGACATTGTTTTAAGATATAACAAAACGTTTCTCCATTCCTCCCATCTAATGTAAATTGACTTTAACAACATTACGCAGTAGGATTCAGACGATTTCAGATATAATTCTCATATTGGGTAATTTGTTTCTCTAATTACTAATATATTAACTGATATACTAACTTATATGATGACATTAATGTTAAAAATGATAACAGTATTTATCAAATACTACTATTTTATGGTTGAACACTTTAGTTTTGTGTATTGTCAATAGAAATAATAATTTGATGTATACCGGACAACTTTTACTTCCACCTCAAATTAATATTTCTTAGTTATTTCTTTGTTATTTATATCCACGAAATTGAGATTTATTGCACAAAGCAATACATGAAATCAATATTTATTTCAAATTACAATGATTTTAAATTATTTTTTATTATACCCTTATTTTACCTGGAAATCTTGCGACATTATTAAATTGCATCCCCTGATAATGTGTTTCAAAGATTGAACATATCTTTAGAATATTTTATATTAGCGCGATTGCAGCAATTTTATTCTTGTGTTATCAACAATTACATAGAATACAAGTACTAAAATTATGTTGTTTGACATGAACTAAGGCAATAAAGCATACAGGCAATTAAATTTATTACTAGAATTTTATTGATTTATTTAATCACTTATTTCTGCTATTATAACTGAATATATTTCATTTTTAAATTCTGTAAGACAACAGTAGAAACAAATATCTATAAAAGTCTCACCATCCTAGACATGAATCAAACTGCATATTTTCGAACTGGCCAGCCGACATTCAAACAGTTGGGCTAATGTGACAAGGTCCAAAACTCTCGTCAAATGAACCCTATAATCTCCTCCCTCTGAAGTCAGATCAAAGTGCAATTGCGAACTTGAATTATCACCGTATTATCTGTTATTTTTATTCAAACTGGCGTACAGTGTGGTGCAGATGCTGAAACTGAAGTCATAATTCACAAAGTATGCTAGAACTTCATAGCTGGAACATTTTACGACCCCATCATCATTGCAGGTATAATTTTTTCGATTGATATTATAAAGATGTCACTGTTCCAGCTGGGTACCGAACCGCAGATCTTCGAACTGGAAAACCGATGTTCTAACCTTTGAGTTACTGGGACAATATTACAACTTCTTCTCGAAGTGGATCTTATAGAATTCATACTATAAGCTTTCACCCAGTTCTATCATTTTTGGTGTAATAACTATGGTTTCCTATCCAAGTATCTAAAAGACTTCAAATCTGATATCACTACGTTAAATTTCGCATGAATAAAAGTAAAAACTTGAAATTAGAAAATTTCAATGTTTCTTAAATAAAAGTGTTTATCTCCGTTTGGCGAAACGCTCAAAATAATTTGCTATGGGAGATAAGAAATCCCTTTTCTAACATACACTTCGTAATATGGCAACATTATTTGAGTGTTTTTAACCGATGTTGACGTTCAAATCAAAATGGTGAAAACGATACATTGACAGTTTTGATTTTCTTCCCAAAATATAATTGACTTTTGCTTCCCTAGGGACACCACCAGACAGGTAAAAGTAATTTACGATATATTCTTCATTTAACGACAAAGAACCTTTGGGCTAATAATGTCAAATCATAATACCATTTATCACGTCGATTATCTTTTGACCCTACGGCTGAAAATGTGCATGAAAGTATGTCTGTCCTATAATCACAAAGTGAGTTCCAAATCTTTGAGAATTGTTTCAAATACTTTGTTGCTGCAGGTGACAGACATCTAAGCGTGGCATAAAAGCAAATGTTTTCGATTTCTTTTTGAGTTATGAGTTTTGAAATGTGAAAGAATATAGAAATAAATGGAAACTACTTTTATGTGGTTAAGAATGTATTATAAGTAGCTACTATACTGTATGTAACAATACGTAGTTTTCAGAAAATTGCATTGTTAGAAGCATTTTTATAATTTTAAAAATTAAAATTAAACAAGAAAGATCAATCATGCTTAAAGCATTGATTATGAAACACTTTCCAACTTCAATGCAATTTTATTTAAACAAGTTTAAAATGCAATACATTCCTCGGTAATATTTTGAAACTTATCACAATACTGCATTAATTTATTATATTTGAAAACTTAAACCTTCATCGAAAAAAATGAACTTCATTCAAATGACGGCATTGAAATATAAATTGCCTGTTTAAGCATCTCTAAAATGTTATACATTCCTCGGTAATAGTTTTAGAATTATCATAATACTACGATAATTTATTATATTTGAAAACTTCATCGAAAACAACTGAAATTAATTCAAATGACGTCATAGAAAAAATAACACGCCTGGATCTCTCTATAAAAACAGGATTTCATTCATAACTTTCTCCTATTCATTTCATTCATCACAATACTAGAATAATTTATTTTATTTAAACATTTTGTTTAAGACCATGGAGCTACAAAAAATTAAACTCTATGCTTAAAACTTCATCGAAAAAAATCGTCCTTCTCTTTATGAAATCAATTAATAGTTCATTCATATCAGCCATGCAGACTCCATGGACTAAATTATTTTGTGTTCAAAAAATACAGGAATTCTAATACAACTCATTCTATATATTTTGCTGTTTACATTTTACATAGGTGAAAAATAGGCTTAGTTGTAGAAATAATCAAATTTAGATGAGCATTTAAACTCAAATATATTGTCATTGCGTTGTTTCAGTATGTACATGCACAGAATTTAAGCAAAAATAAAGTAGTTTTAGGACGGATACAACACTCAATATGAATTAAAAAGAACTTAAAAAAATCACGATTTTGAAACAAGATGGATGCCATATATCATTTTGAAGTGGGTCATGTGATCGTTTCATATGATGGTCACGTGATCGTTTCATATAAGAGGTGTAATTATTATTTTAATTTTTATTTAAAAAACTACTGAATATATTTCGCTGAATTTTTTTTTATATATTTTATAGAACAATTTGAATATTACCTAAAATTTTCGAAGCAATTTGTGAATTTTAAATCCGCTTAAAAAATGTTTGAAAAATTAGGTTCCATATGGCACAATGTATTTCATTTTTTCGACCCGGGTTCAATCCAAAACTAATTGGGTGATATTATTCATTTATATTCCCACAGGTTCTACAGACCGTCTGAACAACATACTAAAATTTCATTTTGATTGAGTCATTTTTACGGCAGTTATCGTGCTAACGGACAGACAGACAGACAGACAGACAGAATGAACAAAGTCATAAACACTTTTCAACTTTGTTGTAAAGTGTTAATAAAAAAGGTGTTTGTAAATATCGTCTGTAACTTATGTCGATTCTTTTGAATTGTAATTTCGAAATCCAAATATAGCAAAAAATGTATTCTTTTACTTCCTTACAATACATGCTAATAGTAATGAAGAGTTGGAATCCTGTCAAAAATCGCAGCCCGGGTCTTGAAAACTCTAGAATCCGAAATTATATATATATTATTTGTTGAGTGACGTGTGTGTGAGTGTGTATCTGTCTGTCTATCTGTGCAATGCATGTATCAACTCTAGCTATAAAACAAGTTGACCAAATTTCATAAAATGTTTTAGATAGGTCATTTGAGGTTTTCCCTAGGCTGATTATATTTTGGTACAGTTCTGAAAGGGATAATGTGACTCTTTTACTAAATGATCCTTAAAAATGTCCAAAATCTAAATTAAAAGGCTACGTGGGATAAAATATATCAAATAAATTCTTGCTTTATACGTAATTTTTGACTATGAAAAGAATAAGAGGAACCCCATAACTAACCATTCTCGACTAACCATTCTCGAGATATTGTTTTTGCGTATTTTTGCTACGTCGCCTTTGAAAATGCGTCTACTCACCAATTGTAAACGTAAATTGCAATAAAATTTTAATTCGATATGATTTCAAATAATTATCCATGTTATTTTGTGCTATTAAACTCAATTTAATGAATTATAAAATAAAGAAAGTAAAAAAAAAATGAATTTGAGTCTGTATTGAAATTAATGTGCAGCTCACATCAGATATTTTTATATTACTTGTGAGGAAATCCCTTGAAAAATTACTATCTGTTTCACAAATCTGAACATGTATCAAAAGCAAAAGTAGAAAAGTGTTTTCTAGAAAGAAACCAAAATAAGCATTCTTTATGTCATTTAACTAAAATACTTTAATTTTGCAAGTAAATAACTCAGTTCCCTGTTACTTAAATAAATAAAACCATTCTGACAAGAGACTTTGAATTCAATTTTCACAAATTCACTTATTTAAAGAATTTATTATTTGACGTGGTTGCAGATATGTCTCAATTATTTTCGTGACATTTAATTATAGTCTGAAGTTACATCGCTTGACTCTAGTTCAGAACTTTGAACTTTACATAAATTCTTTTGAAATTAAACAAATGCTCTTCGTGAAGACAATGTTTGCGCATTTAATTCTTTAAGCTTACGCTTCCACTGCAACTATCATGCTGATTTTTGGTTTCGATAATTTGTAAATTCAGCTATATTTATGTTTCATTTCAAAACTTTTAAATAATTTGTAATTTGTTTTGCCGATGCTGATGTCGCCTTTCACTGAATCTACTTATATGTTGGAATCACAGTGTAAGTATTGTGGCTCAAAATCTGATATTTTTATAATATCTGAAACATTATAAAAGTGTTGTAAAAAGGAACTATAATTAATTCAATTCACTAGGTAAGTGTAAGTCATAAAAACGCGAATGGCTAACACAAGGAACAGATTTTAGGAATTGAGATGGACCTCAGTTATGTAGAAATGCTAAAACGGATTACGCTGCGTTGTACAGATCCTACATAAGAGCCTGCTACTTAAATAATACAAATACAGATAACACCACTCAATTTTCAAGTCGCTTGTTTTGAAGTAAAATCATTTCGGCACTTCGTTTTTTCCATGAGTAATCAAGTCAATTATACAAAGCGGGCATAATATACGCTAAATAAGACTCTTTAATACTCCCTAAAATGTGCTCGATTGCCGATCGTTGGCAAAACGACGTGATAAAAATACTTAAAGTAGCAAAAAAATGAGTACAATTCATACAATAATTACTGTTTCAGCAAAGTTTCATCCAAATTAAGTTAAATTTTAGCACAGTACTCATAATGATAATATAATACCAAATTAAAACAAACAAGAAATATCAATCATGCATAAAGCATTGATTATCAAACACTTTCCAACTTCAATACAATTTCGTTTAAACATCTCTAAAATGCGATACATTCATCGGTAATATTTTAAAAATTATCACAATACTACATTAACTTATTATATTTGAAAACTTAAAAGTTTATCGAAAAAAAGGAACTTCATTCAAATGACGTCAATTAAATATAAATCACCTGGCTCCTCGGTAAGGTTCTTAACATTATCATAATACTACAATAATTTATTATATTTGAAAACTTCATCAAAAACAACTGAAATTTATTCAATTGGCGCCATCGAAATATAACACGCCTGGCTCTTTCTATAAAAGCAACATTTCATTCATCACAATACTATACTAATTTATTTTATTTAAAAACTTAAGACCATGGAGTTACAAATAATTAAACTCTATGCTTAAAACTTCATCGAAAAAAATCGTCCTTCCCTCTGTAAAATCAATGAATATTTCATTCATATTAGCTATGCAGACTCCATGAGCTAAATAATTTTGCGTTGAAGAAATGGAGCAATTCTTATACAACTCATTCTACATATTTTGCTGTTTACATTTTACATAAGTGAAAAATAGGCTTCGTTGTAGAAATAATCAAATTTGGATGATCATTAAACTCAAATATATTGTAATTACGTTGTTTCAATATGTAGATGCACAGAATTTAAGCAAAAATAAAGCGGTTTTAGGACGGGTACAACACTCAATATAAATTAAAAAGAACTTTAAAAATCACGATTTTGAGACAAGATGGATGCCATATTTCATTTTGAAGTGGATCACGTGATTTCTTCATAAAATGGTCACGTGATCGCTTCATATACGAGGTGTAATTATTATATTAATTTTTATTTAAAAAACTACTGAATATATTTTGCTGAATTTTTTTTTAGATATTTTATATGATAATTTGAATGTTATCTAGAATTTTCGAAGCAATTTGTGAATTTTAAATCCGCTTAAAAAATTTTTGAAAAATTAGGTCCTATAGGGCTCAATGTATTTCATTTTTTCAACCCGGTTTCAATCCAAAACTAATTGGGTGATATTATTCATTTATATTCCCATATGTCCCACTGACCGTCTGAAAAACAACAACATACAAAAATTTCATTTTGATTAAGTCATTTTTACGGCAGTTATCGTAATAACGAACAGGCAGACAGAATGAACAAAGTCATAAACACTTTTCAACTTTGTTGTAAAGTGTTAAAAATATATGACGAAATCTTTTTAATTCGCAAAGTTTGAAAAACCATGAACTAAGCGTACTTACTGAGCGATCAGCTAAAGAAAGAATATATTAAATTTAGCCAGATTGCAGAAAATGTGATTTTTGACATTAAAAATTCAATTACTTTTAAATTAATTCGAATTTAAAAAAAAAATCTCACACAGCTGCATTATCAGAGGACCTGAAGTACCTCTATACCGAATTTCGGCGCTGAAGCTTCGATTTTCAGCTGCGGGCGACATATACATGTACACAGACATATATTTTTTATTATGTGGTAAGATGATATTAACTATGAAACAAAATGCCATCACAGTTTAAAATTCTGCAATTTAAATTTGGGAGTATATGTGCATGGTGGATCTTCTAGTATCATTTGTGAGAGTGGTTGCCATAACTGTACGTCAACAACCGTCCCCTCTAATGCTACTGAAATTCGTGGAAAGTAGGAATATTTTGTTTATACAAACAAATATAATTCCGTCAATCCGTGCAACTAAAGCTTTCATGTGTAACTGAAAATCGTGGAATAAAGGGGAAGACGGTTACTTAAAATTTTCAGCTAAAAGGAGCAAAGTGTATTTTTTTTACATAAATTTATTTCATTCGACAACGAAGTTTTATATTTTTTCCAAAAAATGTTCGATATTTAAAAAGTGTAGGATGTGAGGATGTTTCATGCAATTTTTCAGAATTTAAAATTAAAACAATAAAGGTGGAAGGATTTTCCTGGAATGGCGGATTAGCAGGATTCTTCCAATCCGGCGGTTATGCATTTCAATTGGGATTCAATTGTGTGTATGTTCTCCATAAGCTAGCGTCGTCACTGTCTTAATGCCGAAAATCGGATGATGTAGATTTCCTCTTGTATTCCGTGGAATCACTTATCTGTACTTAACTTCTAGATGCTAAATGTTGTACATGCTCAATAATATTGTTTTGGATAAAAGAAATCTAGCTTCGAAGTTTAAACATAGTACAGTATAATTAACAGTACAGTGTGTGCTGGCCTGTGCGAAAATCAGTGGTTCGATTTCTGGTTGGGGCAGCAAGGTTCTTTACAGCAAAAACACACTAATTTAAGCACACACTAACATAAATACGCACTAACGTAAGCACACACTAACATTACAAACACACTGACTTAAACACACAATAATACTCACACACACACACACACACTAACATACATGCACACAAACTCTCAAGGATCACTTCAAATTTTTTTTATCTGAGTATAGGAAAGCGTATAACATGTTCATCTGTCGAAAACTCGAATTCCAATTTTCGACCCAGTCACAATACATTATACTATGTATGTGTCCCATACATTATACTATATATGTGAGAAAAGTAAAAACTCAATGACAAACTTTTTCAAAGATACATTTTATTGATTTTTCTATTTTCAATATTTGCATCATCATAATATTTTTACTTACACAGTAAAAATAAAATAATGCCTCTTTCAGAGTCACACAAATTCTTCATCAATAACAAATAGCGCACTTTCTCCAGAAGTTCGGCGAGTTGTCATTCTGCTGAAATACTTTGTTATTCAGTAGGATTTCAAGAAGTTGGTGAAATATCAAAATATCTTCTCCCTCGAATTTGAAGCCTAATGATATTCTGAAAAAAAAAATGTCTTACTTTATTTGTTCCGCATTTCCATTTCCCAACATCTTACTTCCCAACGGGCAATTTGCATGATTATGGTTTAAATTTATTCTACAAACGAGAGATATACTTAAGAACAGGGGAATGTAAACTTCATGCAAAATGAGATGATTCTTCCCACGTTACAGAAAATATGTTTTTACTTTCCCTGCAAACATAGTAGGATGCACTAGGAAAGCATTGTGACGAGGTTAAAAATACCAAATCAAGTTTTTGGCTGAAGAACACGTTTCGAAGTCTGTGTGGATATGATAATGTGTATGTATGTTAGTGTGTGTATCCTTGAGTCTAAAGACGCAATATCTCACAATCAAATAAAGCATTTTGAATGCAAATTGTCACGATTATTAGAATTAGCAAATATTGGAACCCTCTTGGTTTGACTCCGATCGAATGTTTGAAATACGACCTCCCAAAATTTCGAATGAAATTTAAAGAAAAACCGTTAAAAAAAATCAGAATTTTCAGTAATGTTAAATAAATAATGATTTTTTTATTCAATGAATTTTCCGTCAAAAAAACGAAAAAAAACTTTCTCACAATTCCAGAACAATCTTTCGCACAATTCCAATCAGTTTTTGACATAAATATTGTACGACAGCTTCGCCTTCTTATTAAAATCAATTTTTTAATTACTTTATTACCTAATTTTCTATGAATTTTAATTTTAAATCTCTCATAAATTTCCGAAGCTCTGATACCTGAAAAGCGAATAGAAGATTTTTCTCTCCAAACTAGTCATTATCCTTTCTTCCATACTGGTCACTAATAGCGTGAGGACAAGGTCCGTATATAGTTATCTATACCGACGTTGGCGTGAGGGATAATTGCAAAGTCGGATTCGAATAGGCGAATGTGATGTCACAGAATCTACAATGTTTGACATTCATTTGAGACTTTGGGGTATTTTTACGGCAATGAAACTGGTGCGATATCCAGGAAATTTTTAGCATTGCAAGCAAGCTTTCATTTAAAAGATAAACTGCGGTTTTAAGCAAATATAGCTAATTATGTGCGCCCGTGAACTTATTTATGATGTATCAAAGGAGTTTATTTATAGCATATATAAAGAGGCTATTTAAGACGTATCAAAATAATTTATTTTAGACGTATTCCGCACATTCAGAAATTGAAAGGCATATTTATGGTGAGTGAGAATTCGTATTAGGGCGTAGCGCACAGTGTGGCCAACGCATGGCTCAAGACGAATTACTCATTTGTACGGATAGATAAGGTGTTTTAGATGCTTATTTAAAACGTATTAAGTCCGCTTGGAGGGCTAAAGACAGTTGCACGTGCGTTAGAGCGGTGGGCGACAACTCCTTTTGAGAAACTTAATAAACTGATCCAAATAATTCCTGCTTTAGATCTCGGGCAAGACCGGGTAGATTTTCTGATTTAAAATCTGCGAAAGGAGTAATGCCTTACATAAATCTATAATGAGTAACAAAGTTACTCAATATGAAGTAAAACCGTAAAATATAACATAAATATAAAAATTAACTGCTAGCCTGTTTCGAAATCGAAATACAATCTTTTCCTTTAGAACCGACAAGAATCGTAGCCTCACTTAATCATGTCAGGTCAGCACCTGAGAATAGAACACGTGGCTAAATGTAGGAGAAAGTATGATGCCAACAATGCTGAAGAAATGGAAGTGGAAGAAATAAAACAACTGGCATGAAACTAGAATATACAAAGCCACACAGTAACGAAAATAGAAAATAAGGCGGTAAGAAAACGGATAGCAAAACTAAAATAAACACCAGAATAGTGATAAAATCCAATAAAGCAGTAACGAAATAAACCTGAGACGTTTAGACTAGCTGTAAATATAAGTAGAAATTGTTGAAAATGACGAGAAACCAATTATGATAAGCAAAAAAAAATGAAACTCAAAATGGAAAGAACCATCTAGTTTCGGAAGCCATATGAGTTAACAGTTTTAAAAACATTAAAATAATACTCTTAGCCAATATTATTATGTATGTAGATTTATATGTTTTTACTTGAATTTAGTTCTTTATTGAATATTTTTCTTATGGATAATTGGTAAATAAATATATTCATATCAAAGTTCACTTTTCCCGAAATAGGGCGCAGTGATCACTATATAAAGTAAAAATTCAAAACACTTAAACAGCATAAAATACTTAATTAACACGATTTAAAAAAATATTATAGTAAATAACAGGCATAAATGTTGTTCATTTTAAATATATAAGGTGTACAATATTTCCATTTTTAAATACAGGGTGGCCATAATTAAAGTAGATGATTAAGTATTTTTGATTTTTAAAAGGAAAAAAAATAGTTCGAATTCATGTCACCGCGAGTCAAAGTGGCGCTGTAAGGTCCATTTTTGGAGTAAAATAAGCATAGGAAGTACAGAAAGTTAAGATTTTACATGCATTTTGCAAAGGACATCACATTTACATTTTATACGTATTTAGTACATTTTATATTTACATTTGCATCTTACATTTACATACGTATGACATTAATTTTTATATTGGCATCATTTACATGTGTGATCCAATATGTTTTCCTTGCATATGTTCCAAAACGTGCATTCTCCGAACAGCATTCTCTACTGAAGAATGCAGCAGATCTCCATTGATTTGCTTTACGTGCAATGTTATTCGGTCCTTCAAAGTGGCTAAATTATCCACATACACTTGGTGTACCAAGCGCTTTACATGACCCCACAACCAAAAGTCACAAGGAATCAGATCAGGCGAACGGTATGGCCACTTCATAGGAAACGCTCGACTAATTATTCGGTTGTTGGTAAAATGCTGTCGTAGGACTTCCTGTACGCGCAATCCAATATGAGGGGGTGCTCCATCCTGCATATATATCATAGATTCAAGACATCCATGCTGTTGAAGTTGCGGAACAACAAAGTTCAGCAGCATTGTTCGATACTTCTCAGCATTGACGGAACATTCTGTACTTCCTATGCCTATTTTACCCCAAAAATGGACCTTACAGCCCGCGGTGGCAAAAATCCGAACTATTTTCTTTTCTTTTAAAAATCAAAACCACATGGTCTAAATAGTATTTACTGCAAATTTGGTTCAGTTTGGCCCAACAGTTTTCTCCCTATCAGACTCTAAACACCTCTACTTCAATTATCGCCACCCTGTATGAAGATTAAATATAAAGAACTTAATTGAAAAATAACAGAAAGCTTTATGTAATTAACAAATAAATTAAACGTAAATTGAAACATGAACAAAAAAGCGACAAACAAGTTGGTAGCTATTTCGTTGACAATATGCGTCCTATTCATCATCATAATATTTATCCTTATTGATGGCCACCTTTCTTACCTGGCCGCCATTGCTCATTACTTATTAAAAACTAATGTTAAATCAATAAAAAGCATCAAATATCATACTTACCATAAAAAGAAGTCCGCAAAAAACATTTTTAACATGTACAGCTTTATTAAACGCATATACTTGGTTCGAGAAAAGTCTAAAATTGCGTAATATCAGGCATATTGGTTTGTCTTATTTCCAATATGTGACAGCTTATTGATGGAAAATAGCGTATGGTCACTTTACCCATCCATCTACTTATTCTTGCGCATCATGCAATTTCAATAATTTAAAACAAAAACATAACCGCTAAATTTAAACCTATTTTAGTAAAATATTCAAACTGTTTTCCAACGATACAATGCTGCTTTCTCCATTTTCAAATTTATGCGTTATTATAAAGTTTCTATTTGCACTTGAAATGCAAAAAGTTATTTCACCGCCACGTAATCTCGTTATGCGTCACTAACAACAGATGTCCTCCTTATATTTAATAAAATATCACATCGCGTAAATGTTTTGTTACAGAGTATGACTTCATGAAGCTTGTAAAACAGCTAGATGGCTTCTCTAAAATTTTGCTGTTTAATAACATTCTGAGAACATTTTCAGTCATTTTCTCGTTTGCCATGTTCTATTTCACAGTATCTTGCTTTCAGTCTGCTCACTTTTGCACAATTACTATTCAAATATATTCTACAAACGAGTGGTGTACTTAGGAATAGGAAAACACTATAAACTTCATGCAAAATACAGCCATTTTTTGCCCGTTACTATATTCTAGTTTTTTACTTCGCAAATCAAATTGCATCCTACAATTTAATTGAATGCAAAGGGTAATTTAAATGCCTGAGAAGTACAGGGTAATCAAAAGTTTAAAAACATCTTATTTTTAAATCATATAATGTACAGAGAAATTGAAATAGTAGAGTTTTCTATAAATAGGTCACTCTAACATACCCTTTAAAAATATATCAGAAATGTCGTCTGCTGTTTTTAATACGTCAGATGATAATTACAGAACTTTTATTTTGTCAATATAAGAGCATGATGTTTTTCCAGAATCATATTTATGTAAGGAGTTCTCTAGGTGTTTTACAATATCCCTTCAGTCACAGGATAATCATTAATATTTTTCGTGTGACAGCACTGATTTTTATCTATGTAAGTGGCAACCGGTGGAGCTATAGCTTTCCGTAAAACGTGAGTGAGTATTAGACTTAGTTTATTTTACTAATTTTAGTAACAGCCTGTTCCATTCTCTTTTATTTTCTCGGTAATGATTTATCCTAGCTCTGGGGGTGCAAAATGGTCTTTTTGTCTATATATATATATATATATATATATATATATATATATACTCCCTAGTATATATATATATATATATACACTAGGGAGTCTTCCCCCTGCTCACTCCGCTGGCGCAACCCCCTTCGAGAGGCTTCATATCCTACTCACTGCACTCGCAGACCTCCCTTCATATCTATCTTTCCTAAAAATTCTACTTTCAAAAATATCTTTTCTATCCCTGCCTATTTTTCCACAGGAGGGATAAGCAGGGATTTTTCTTAGCCCACAGGGAATCCAAAAACTGAATTACTTGATCATGAGTTGGTTTTGCGAGCTAATTCATGCCAAACTAAAGTTTAAATCGATAAATGTTTTATTTCATCGCGTTATCCTATTATTTCTCTATAAATGTACCAAATTTCATATTTTTGGTATGCTATAGTTTCTACGGTGCGAGACAGGGAAATCGCTAGACATTCCTATGCGAAAAAAACATCACTTCAGAAGTGCATAAAAAGTAAAATAGTCTCAAAAACTACATCGAAGTTAAACAAGAAAAATCAATCATACATAAAACATTGATTATGAAACACTTTCCAACTTCAATGCAGTTTTATTTAAACATCTCTAAAATGCGATACATTCCTCGGTAATATTTTTAAATTATCACAATACTACATTAATTCATTATATTTGAAATCTTAAAATTTCATTGAAAAAAATGAAATTCATTCAAATAACGGCATTGAAATATAAATTGCCTGGTTTAAACATCTCTAAAATGCGATACATGCCTCAGTAATATTTTTAAAATTATCATAATATTACAATAATTTATTATATTTGAAAACTTCATCGAAAACATATAAACTTTATTCAAATGACGTCATCGAAATATGAATCGCCTGACTATAAAAGCGGCATTTCATTCATAATTTTTTTTCATAAATTATAATAATTTATTTTATTTAAGAACTTAAAACCATGGTGGTATATGTAAGTTAACTCTATGCTTAAAAATTCATCGACAAAACAAATGCTTTGCTATATAAAATCAATAAATGTTTCATTCATATCAGTTATATTGCAGACTCCATGAGAAAAACAATTTTGCGTTAAAGAAATGCAGCAATTCTTATACAACTCATTCTACATCTTTTGGTGTTTACATTCTCTATAAGTGAACATTAGGCTTCGTTGTAGAAATAATCAAAGTTGGATGACCATTTAAACTCAAATATAATATAATTGAGTTGTTTCAGTATGTAGATGCACAGAATTTAAGTAAAAATAAAGTTGTAGGATGGATGCAACACTAAATATGAATTGAAAAGAAGAACTGTAAAAATCATGATTTTGACACAAGATGGATGCCATATTTTATTTTGAAGTGGGTCATGTGATCTCTTCATATAATGGTCGCGTGAGCTCTGCATATAAAGGGTTGTTGTTGTTGAAACCCAGACCGTCCGACCTACCAGAAAGGTGTAAGGTAACTGTTTGGACGGTCGGGAAGTGCCACCCAATTTAGACCGGAACCCAGTGGGGGCATCCACAGGGACCGTACCCTCCTTCCCCTACCACCAACCACTCGGAAGGACTTTCGGACCCACATGTTTAACATGATCGTACTCCGCATGAACACGGAGGCAGTTTTGGCTGTGGCTGGAATCGAACCCGGGCCTAACGAGTGCAATTCCAGCGCGCTAACCAATGGGCTACCGCGCCCTGCATATAAAGGGTGGAAACTCCAGGCCGTCCGACTCGTCCAGAGGACTTGAGTAACTATTTGGACGACCGGGGAGCATATAAAGGGTGTAATTATTTTAAATTCTATTTTAAAAACTACAGAATATATTTTGCTGAATTTTTTTAATTTATTTTATTGGATAATTTGGATATTTTCTGAAACGTTCGAAACAATTTGCGAACTTTAAATGCGCTTAAAAAATGTTTGAAAAATTAGGTCTCATGGAGTTCAATGTATTTCATTTTTTCAACCCTGGTTCAATCCAAAATTAATTGGGTGATATTATTCATTTATATTCTCATAGGTCCTCAGATCTTCTGAACAACATACTAAAATTTCATTTTGATAAAGTCATTTTTACGGCAGTTATCGTGCTAGCAGACGGACAGACAGACAGACATACAGACAGAATGAATGAACAAAGTCATAAACACTTTTTAACTGTGTTGTAAAGTGTTAATTATAAGGTGGAAAATGAAAGATTAGCAGAACGAAAAGAAACAACTGAATAGAGAAAGTATGTAAAAACAAACAGTGGTGAAAGAAACCTGAGATTTTTGAACTTGATGTCAAAATTAAGTAGAAAAATGTTCTTGTCGATCCTGAAGAAGGAGGTTGTTATTCGTCTTTAAAACTAGTAGACCAGCCCATTTTTGTATTTATAGTGTATTTTAGAAAGTTTCAATTATTGTGTTAGTATGTCAACATTTTCTGGTAGATTACTTGATCAACAAATAATTTTAGAAATTGTCTTAAATAATGATTTTAAAAATATTTGTGAATAAAAGTGCGAAAACAGTTTGTATAAAATCAAAATAAAAGGAATCAAGTGGTTCCGAAAACTAAATGGCAAAAATTCACTAAAGGGCTTTAAAAACATTCATTCAAATTACTGTAAAACTACTAATTTATAAAAACATCGAAGACGATACGCGAGTCTATATGTGAGCCTGTATGTGAGATTGTATGCGAGTCTGTATATAAGACTATACACCAAGAAGGAAGCAAAGGATGGACCTGAAATTTTATTGATGGGAGGATACAGATGAATGATATACATGATCACAAAAACAGCGCTGCAGACACGTACAAAGGCAGCTGTAGTACATAGTCCAGTCATCCTCAATAGAGCGTCGCACCGCCTCGTGCTGCGATACAAGCAGCAATACGGTCAGACATGGTATCAAACAGACGCTTGATGTTGTCCTGCGGCAGACGAGTCCAACCTGTTGGACGTTAAGTTCCAAATCCTGAAGATTGCGGCAACGAGGCAGCTGGCGTTTCAACTGGTCCCCTATATGCTCGATAGGGGACAGGTTAGGGGAGCGAGCAGGCCATGGAAATGTCTGGACATGACTCAGGCAGACCTGGGCGACTCGATCCGAATGCCGTCGGGCATTATCCTACTGGAATTGCGCATCTGGAATCCTAGCAACGAATAGAAGCACATGGGACCGTAGAATCTCATCCACGTACCATTGGCCTGTCAATGTTCCAGGTACCACTACTAGAGCAGTTTGGCTGTCGTAAGCTATGGCTCCTCATTCCATGATGCCTGCAGTGGGGCTGGCGTGGAGCTCTATAACGAGGTTGGGTTTGGGGCGTTGGACAGGAGACCTCCACACCCGGACATGCTGACCATCGGTCCTCAAAACGAAGGGACACTCATCGGTAAACACCACACATCACCAATCTATAGCGTTCCACGTTGCTCTGGCCCAGCACCACTGCAAATGGAGCCGTCAATTTTCCCGTGTTAACAGCAGCACACATAAGGGACGCTGGGATCGCAGATTCACTTCCTACAGGCGTCTAGATTCGTGAGCACACAGGAGCCGTATCGCACACAGAAGCCGTATGTACCTGTATCGCTAATCAGGTCGCCCTGGGCTCTATACGTGCCTGTTGCACGATCATTCGATCCTCTCTACTCGTGGTATGCCTGGTCCGTACAGAGCCGGCCCTCCGTGTCTGGGTGGCATCCCATGATCAGTGTTCCCAACACCGTCAGACGGTATATTCCGATCCGAACGATCCACGTGACGGGCTATCCGGCGCGATGACCATCCTGCGGTTTTCAGTACGATGATCATGTCTCTCTCGAAGTCCGTCAATTGCATATATCGACATTTCTGGCGTCTACTCACCATTATTTTCACTCCGTACTCATACTTGCGTCGACCGAAGCTTCTCGCATGGATGATGCGTCGACTACACGCCTGTTTATAAGGCCGCTGCCTCATGCTTGCAGCGCCACTCACGGGTGTACGGTCATGTGCAATCACACCAGACTGAGATCATTTGCATACCAGCCCGCCCTCTAGCTATTTACATCATTTCGCGGTTGTACCATGTTTTCTTCTTGGTGCGCAACTTTCATTGTCCGTGAGTGTATTTACCTGTATGTATATTTTACCTGAACCTGTATGTGAACATTTTTTAAAGGGTTATATGGGGAAAACATGTGGAATCTAGGATTCCAGATAATTCCTAAAATTACTCAAAATCAACAAACAACTCCAAACAACCCTTAACACTATCTCATTTTAAATATAAATCCTAACTTTAACAAGGTTACAGAATGACTTGATCAATTCTAGAGCATCTCCGTGAACGAGTCCTGATTCAATTACCTCGAATTCAATTACCAAAACGATTTTATGGTATAGCAATCAATGTAATCAATTGGAGATAGATTTGCGAAAGGAATTTTAAAGTATCTAATGGCATTTTTTACTCTTTATCTGTTTCAGAGTAATCCATGTCATCTTTACTTTCTTGGATTAATGTGTTGTTTTCGTGTAAGAACTAATTTTCTGCAAATTGCAAAGGGGGAAAGAGGGCAAATTAAGAAAAAACATATAATATTTTGTCCAACTCTCTGTATATCTTTGATCTGTTAAACCAAATGTGGAAAACATATAGGCATGTTAAACAAATGTTACGATATATTTTTCCTACTGTATATAGTATATATAGAAAGTAAGCATATTTATAGTGTTACAGCTTTATTAATATTTAGAAGGTTTGAACCAGGTGCAACTCTAACTGTATTGCATAATAACTTCGAAAAAAATATGGAAAAATAGAAATATACTAAATATTGCTACAAAACCAGTCATTTTTACATTTTCATACTATGTAATTTAGCATAGAGAAAGTATTGTTTTCACAAATATTTTCGAATTCGAAATTTTGATGCTAATATATGTTTTAAGACCTGCTGAACATATTTTGACTAATTTGGAGTGATGTTCGTCTGTATGTATGTATATATGTATATGGTCGATTTCTTGTATACACAATAGCGGTCACAAATATTAATGAAGTTCCACGAAACTTTATATCCGGCTTTTTTATCAAAAAAACTAGAACTAGATAAAAAAAAGTAATTCGAGCGAAAACTTCGAAATTTGGTTGAAATTTTATGGTTTTTATAACATGGCAGTATAGAACAAAATTTGACACAATCAGACATAAAAGTGGTTATTGATGGATCAATGATAACGAGACTTCATCGTTTCAATCATTGTTGGGACAAATTGCCGAAATATTTTTTTTTTATCGTGACGTATGCTGTGACGTGTTTGTTCGTGACGTATGCTGTGCAATGTTTTTTTTTGTCGTTGTTGTTCCCTCTAATAAAACGCAATCAATTTACAGACCCCTACTCACGAATGACGAAATGCTACTGACAACTTTTGCTGACAACTTTTTGATTGGTTGCATGGCTCATAGCCCAACCTTATATAAAATAACCTTGATGGCGACGATCTAGTAGATATGTGTGTTTTATCGAGCTCGTACATAATTGCTCTGAATATGTGTATTTATTGTATAATGGAAGTTTAAAGTAGTGATAAATTGAAGACCTTAGGATGACGATTATATTGTGAGTACTTTTGATAGAAAATTTGATCTAGAAATGTATATGTTGGTAGTTTTTAAATTTGTGCTTACGTGGAATTGAATACACTCAAACCTATTTTTGTGCGGTGGATAGAGACCGCATAAAAGAAAACGCATAAAAAAAATCGCACAAAACTTCACGAGTAGCTATAAAAAAAAGTTTTCGCAACACAATTAAAAAGTATTTTTTTTATGCGTTGAATAGGGACCGCATAAAAAAAGTCTCACGTAGAAAATAACTTAAAACCTTACGAAATAACTAGGAATTGCTTTTTTAAACGAAATCAAGACACGAGGCTTGGCAGCTACTTGGAATCTCGCCAAACCTTTTGGAATCTGATTTAGAAAATACACATGCGAACATTTTTAAATATTTTATTTACATATGTACTTATTTTACACATACAAAACTTTTCAAAACGTATAACCATTATCCTTCGTAGTGTGACAATGCGCGAATTTTCTTGTGGTAAACTGGTTCAAAATCGCTTTCGTCACTTGAAGATACTACCTCGCACTCGTTTAGAGTTGACTTTTTTTCAGTTACCATGTAGTCGGTGATCAGTTTTTGCGACGACTGTTGTTTCACTAGACGCTTGTATATATATCGGTAGCCAGATGTACAAGATTGAAGCTCCTTATGGAATTTTGAAATTCTTTCAGAATTAGCATCGAAAAACTAAATGGCCGATCAAACCTACTAACTTTTTTTAATGATAACTTCGTCAATTATGTTCCAATTTGATTGAAATTTTCATATACCACAAAAAAAAATCGCACAAAAAAAATCACACCAGTAAAAAATCGCACAAAAAAACACCGCACAAAAACAGGTTTGAGTGTTTTGTTATATATGTGTTATATAAGATTAACATGGCGGCCAGGCCATTCGACTTAAACTTGGGTCTTATGAGTCCTACTGAAACATTGAACTTTTACCTTGAAATGACTGTGGCGCTTTACTATCGAGGGTATTATTGAGATAAAACCTCTTAAAAATAGTATTACATTAAGAAGAATTATATATTATTTATGTAGCCACTATAGACTGGCTGGTTTCGTCATTTCTGCCCTTTATTTCCCTTGCTGCGAGGCAGCTTTTTCTGTACTGCTGGTTTTGTGATACCTGGGGGTCCAGTAGAATTATAATGGTTTACTGGTACTTATAATACTACTTTTATAAAGTTGCGTTTTTGTACCAATTTTGGTACTCTCTGTAGAAATGTTTCTTAAATGTGTTACGCACTCCATGACGTAAATCCTAGCGATGAACGGCATCTTACAGAAGCATTGAACTATTGAACATGATTATTACCTTAATAGGGTTTAGTGCTTTACTATCAGGAATATTATTGATACAAAACTTCTTAAAAATAGTATGAAAATGAGAATAATTATATATTATTTACGTAGCTGCTCCAGGTTGACTGGTTTCGTCGCTACTTCTGTGCTACCTGGGGTTCCAGGAATTTTATAGCTGTTTACAAGGAATTAAAGTACCATTTTTACAAAGTTATGTTTTTGTACTAATCTTGGTGCTCCCTGTGGAAATATTTCCTTAGAAGTGTGACGCATGCTATAACGTGGATTCTTGAGATGAATGACATACTACTGTAGCATTTAATTATTGATCTCTGAATTTTACCTTGAAGGGACAGTAGTGCTCTAGTTTCAGGGGTATTATTGTTTTAAAAATTCTTAAAACTATTGATAAATTAAGGAGAATTATATATCACTTATGTGGCTACTCAAAGTTGATTAGTTTCATCGTTTCTGACCTACATCTACATCGCTGCGGGGCATCTTTTTCTGTTCTACGGATTATGTGCTACCGGTGGGTCGAGATTATTATAATGGTTTAATGGTATTTATAGTACCATCTCTACCAAGTTTTGTCTTTGCTTCAATTTTTGTATATCCTGTGGAAATATTTATTTGGAAATTTGACATATTCTATGACGTAAATCCTAGAGGTGATTGGCATCCTACTGAGGCATTGAACTATTGATCTTTGATTTCTTTGTGCTTTTCTATCAAGAATATCATTTAGTGGAGATATATATCTTAATTACGTTGTCACTTAATGCTAACAGTTTTCATAACTGGCTGATTTTGATGTTAATTCAGCAATGGATTAAATTATCGATTAGTTTTGACAAAACTTAAGGACAATTGATTATGACTTACAGATTTGACTTCAGTTAGTTCATTGTTTACTTACCTTCTTGTCTGAAATTTGACTTATTAATTAATGTTCCAGTTGTAAAGGTAGATTATTAGGATACACTTGGATGATAACCACACCCTCTCAGCATTGATTTGCCGACTTTGTTATTGACTATATTTGCCTGGATCTCGGGCAAAACCTTCATACATTAAATAATGATTTAATGTTATTTACTTAGTTTATATTACAATTCTAATTGAGTTTGATTTACAGTTATACATATAGTAATTAATAAGGGTATTATTTATACTAATTGTAATTGCACTATAGTTACACTATTGTTGATATTATATCTTAATATGACATATACCATAGCCTTGAAGAATCTGATTAGTCGCTTTGACCCGGAGGTTTTGGAAAAACTGTTTACTCTTGAGGATGATGATGCTTAGTCTCCTGGCAAATCAGCCCTGGGAATTATTCAAAATCTTAAACCGTGTTTCATTGAAAAGAAAGATAGCAAGATGGCAAGGTCGTTGCAGACGATTTTGTTCAGTGACTTCCTTCATCCACTTGTTAAGAACATAATCGAGCGTGCAAAAATTGCTAGGACGTTTCATAAGGACTTGGACACAGGTCAAGATGAAAATTATGTATATAAGATGAGAAAGCAAGAATTAGAGAGTGATACTGCTGCTGGCCGGGATAAAGACAATAACTCGCTTTCCAGGTTAGATGAATCACGCCTTTCTTTTAATACAATGAACGTTATTTTAGACAAACACTGTGAAACCATGGATGACCTTTCGAATAATAGTGCCGAATCCTTGGGGGCCTAAAAGCAGCCTTTGGTGCGTTGAATATACGAGGTTTGCCTCTGCCTCCACCCCGGTGAGTGGTGTTCGTTCTGACGGCCTCATTGAATTAGATCAAGCATGTCAAACTCAAAGGCTAACACGGGCCAAGTAAACAAGGTCTAAGTTTATGTGGGCCACCAAAAGAAACCCTTCAATTTTTATAGGGAAGTAGGTTTATTTTTAAAAGTACGGTATAAAAGAAAAAAATCTGGGATAGCGATGAAATCAATGTTTCTTTCCTGACACTTGGCATCTCTTCTCTACTACTATATTTTTTACTTCGGGAGAAATCTTGTTCGCAGGGGCTACTTTCAAAACTGAACCAAGGTGAATGTCAGTAATTGTTGATCTGACAGGTGACTTATTTCCTTTCATGAGTGTAAATAATTTCTCGCACTGAGAAGTACTTCCAAACATGGAAATAATCTCATATGCGAATTTTTGAGTGTTTTCAAACCTAGCTGTCAAGTATTTGTAAAATTCAGGCACACCAATTTCACTGAATTTTGCCTTCAAATCTAAATAGCACTGGATCTCGGTTACATCTATTTGCATATGATTAGGAACTAATTCTACATTTATCGAGAAAATCGAAGAAAACAAAAAAAAATTGTCTTCCAAAAATTTAAAATCTCCAAACCTTGTTTCAAATTCAGTTCTGAGGCTTAAAACTTTTCCTGCGTATTTTCGATACGATATAATTTCATCTAAACTTGATAAGTTGCATGTCGGAAAGTGAGTCAAATCTTCATTTCTCAACTGCGTTTCCCAAAGAGCTAGATTACATTTAAATGCTTTAACTTGGTCACGCATTTTCGTAATGATCTGATCTTTCCCCTGCAGTTTTAAATTTAAATCGGATAAGAGTTTTGTTATATCAACCAAGAAGTATATATCTTGCAACCATACTGGATCAAAAAAACTGATGTGGGCAACACATGACTTTCCTTATATAACGTAATGAATTTACCACTTTTACAGTAAAATAAATAGGTTTTTCTTACAATAGATACTAATATTCTTTCCAAGATATTGAATTTTCGACAATTAGTCTTCATTTCATTGATTTAGCGTCATTTTTATCCATTTGGCGAGATTTTCGTTAATTTGTCAACATTTCAAAAAGTCGCCAAGTTGGCGACATTCCGCCAAAATTCGTCGCCAAAATCTCGCCAAGCATAATGGACAAAGAAATTAGTTATTCTTACAGCAGATAAATGAATATTGGCGTTCAAATACAAAAGTATTACTCAAAGTATCTTTTTTCATGAATGGAACGAGCTAGATCCACGAGAATGATGTCATCCAATATATCGCATGGTATTACTGAAAAGTGAGCATGTCTCTCAAGAGGAAATTTTTTTTTTATTTTATATGAATTTCAGATAATTTTTTTGAAAAATGCGCAATATCTCCAGAACGGTTCATGTTAGCGTTCTAAAATTTATGTCAATCGTTTTCTAATGAAAAATTACATAAGAAATGTCTATATGCGTAACTTTATTAGTGGTTTTGATTTTTTGACTATTTTTTCCAAATTTCATTTGAAAATTAAGGGGTGTTCTTAACATTCGATTGTGTATAAAAACAATAGGCTTCCAGAGTTTACGGATTGTGATTTTTGTACCAAATTTGGATCGAATCGGTCCATTCGTTTGTCAGTTATCGTCTTCACAGACTCTCACACACACACACACATACTTTCACACACACACACACATACACACAGACATCACTTCAAAAATGTTTGATTCGTGATCAGGGATGCTTGAAACGTGCTCGTCGAAAACTCGATTTCGAATTTTCGACCCCGTCACAATACTTTCCTTATACATTATGTATATAAAGAAAGTAATAGGATTTTCTTATAGTAGATACTAATATTCTTTCCAAGATATTGAATTTTCGACAATTAGTCGTCATTTTCATTGATTTAGCGTCATTTTTATCCATTTAGCGAGATTTTCATTAATTTGGCAGCATTTCAAAAAAGTCGCCAAGTTGCCGACATTCCGCCAAATTCGTCGCCAAAATATCGCCAAGCGTTATGCACTAAGAAAAAAGTTATTCTTACAGCAGATAAATGACTATCGGCGTTCTAATACAAAAGTATTATTCAAAGTATATTTTTTCATGAATGGAACGAGCTAGATCCACGAGAATTATGTCACTCAATTTATCGCATGGTATTACATATGAAAAGTGAACATGTTTCTCAATAGGAATTTTTTTTTTTTTATGTGACTTTTTCATAATTTTTTTGAAAAATGTACAATATCTCAAGAACGGTTCATATTAGCGTTCTAAAATTTATGCTAATCGTTTTCTAATGAAAAATTACATAAGAAATGTCTATTTGCGTAACTTTATTAGCGGTTTTGATTTTTTAACGATTTTTTCAAAATTTCATTCGAAAATTTAGGGGGGGTTCTGAACATTCGATCACGTATAAAAACAATAGGCTTCCAGTGTTTACGGATTGTGAATTTTGTACCAAATTTGGTTCGAATCGGTCCATTCGTTCGCCAGTTATCGTCTCCACAGACTCACTGACACACACACACACACACACACACACACACACACACACACATACACACACACAGACATCACTTCAAAAATGTTTGATTCGTGATCCAGGATGCTTGAAACGTGCTCTCCCGTCGAAAACTCGAATTCGAACTTTCGACCCCGTCACAATACTTTCCTTATACATTATGTATATAAGGAAAGTAAAAAGCCCGTGTCTTGATCTTTCGTTATTAAGAGCTGACATATTTTTTCTTTCAAGTCCCAGAATTATTTAAGAATCTTGAAACAGGATAGTCAACATACCTCGGTATAGTAGGATAACCCGGAATATTCGCTTTCTAATTCACTTAATAAAGCAGAAAACTGTCGCTGATTTAAACCTCGAGGTCTTATAAACTTGAGAATTGTTTATAGGTGTTAACACATTTTCCATCTTTATTACCTTCATACATAATACTTCTTGATGTTTAATGCAATGCGTATGATGAATCTTGGAACCATCATATTTTTCACTTAGTTTTTTCGCAGTAGTGCCACGAAACCGTAGATTTTTCCGGTCATTGAAGGCGCTCCATCTGTTGCTACAGATGTCAATTTAGACAGAGGTAGATTGTATTTTTGCAATTGCTCATAGACACAATTAAAAATATCTTGTCCTTTCGTAATGTCACGCATCGGTACTAATTCCAATAATTCCTCAAAAATGTTGAAATCCGTGTCGCAAGCACGAAGAAACACAGCTAGCTGAGCTACTGCCCCAATGTCTGTACTCTCGTCACAGGCAATGGAAAGAGCTTCGAAATTGGATGATTTTGCTTTGATCACTTAAATTGCCGGCCAAATCGGTGACTATCCGCAACGATATTTCGAGACAAAGAGATTACTTGAAAAGCCTTCACAAACAATTCCCGGACAAACAATTTCTGCAGCTTTAGTTAGACATTCCATGATGAAATCCCCTTCGGTAAAAGGTTTTGAGTGTTTAGCTATCATCTCCGACAAGACGTGGCTTGCATGCACCGCCACTTCACTTTCTTGTTACTTTCCTTATATACATAATGTATAAAGAAAGTATTGTGACGGGGTCGAAAATTCGAATTCGAGTTTTCGACGGGAGAGCACGTTTCAAGCATCCCTGATCACGAATCAAACATTTTTGAAGTGATGTCTGTGTGTGTGTGTGTGTGTGTGTGTGTGTGAAAGTATGTGTGTGTGTGTGTGTCAGTGAGCCTGTGGAGACGATAACTGACGGACGAATGGACCGATTCGAACCAAATTTGGTACAAAAATCACAATCCGTAAACACTGGAAGCCTATTGCTTTTATATGCAATCGAATGTTAAGAACCCCCCTAAATTTTCGAATGAAATTTTGAAAAAATCGTCAAAACATCAAAACCATTAATAAAGTTACGCAAATAGACATTTCTTATATAATTTTTCATTAGAAAAAGATTGACATAAATTTTAGAAAGCTAACATGAACCGTTCTCGAGATATTGTTCATTTTTTAAAAAAAAAATTATCAAAAAGTCATATAAAAAAAAATTCCTATTGAGAAACATGTTCACTTTTCATATGTAATACCATGCGATAAATTGGGTTACATCATTCTCGTGGAACTAGATCATTCCATTCATGAAAAAATATACTTTTAGTAATACTTTTGTGTTTGAACGCCAATAGTCATTTGTCTGCTGTAAGAATAACTTATTTCTTAGTGCATAACGCTTAGCGAGATTTTGGCGACGAATTTGGAGGAATGTCGCCACCTTGGCGACTTATTGTAATGTTGCCAAATTAACGAAAATCTCGCCAAATGGATAAAAATGACGACTAATTGTCGAAAATTTAATATCTTGGAAAGAATATTAGTATCTACTATAAGAAAAACCTACTTTTTACTTTCATTATATACATAATGTATAAGGAAAGTATTGTGACGGGGTCGAAAATTCGAATTCGAGTTTTCGACGGGAGAGCACGTTTCAAGCATCCCTTATCACGAATCAAACATTTTTGAAGTGATGTCTGTGTGTGTGTATGTGTGTGTGTGTGTGTGTGTGTGTGTGTGTGTGAAAGTATGTGTGTGTGTCAGTGAGCCTGTGGAGACGATAACTGACGAACGAATGGACCGATTCGAACCAAATTTGGTACAAAAATCTCAATCCGTAAACACTGGAAGCCTATTGTTTTTATATGTGATCGAATGTTCAGAACCCCCCTAAATTTTCGAATCAAATTTTGAAAAAATCGTTAAAAAATCAAAACCGCTAATAAAGTTACGCAAATAGACATTTCTTATGTAATTTTTCATTAGAAAACGATTGGCATAAATTTTAGAACGCTAACATGAACCGTTCTCGAGATATTGTACATTTTTCAAAAAAATTATGAAAAAGTCACATAAAAAAAAAAATTCCTATTGAGAAACATGTTCACTTTTCATATGTAATACCATTCGATAAATTGAGTGACATCATTCTCGTGGATCTAGCTCGTTCCATTCATTAAAAAATATACTTTGAATAATACTTTTGTATTAGAACGCCAATAGTCATTTATCTGCTGTAAGGATAACTTTTTTCTTAGTGCATAACTCTTGTCGAGATTTTGGCGACGAATTTGGCGGAATGTCGCCAACTTAATGATAATCTCGCCAAATGGATAAGAATGATGCTAAATCAATGAAAATGACGACTAATTGTCGAAAATTCAATATCTTGGAAAGAATATTAGTATCTACTATAAGAAAATCCTATTACTTTCCTTATATACATAATGTATAAGGAAAGTATTGTGACGGGGTCGAAAATTCGAAATCGAGTTTTCGACGGGAGCGCACGTTTCAAGCATCCCTGATAACGAATCAAGCATTTTTGAAGTGATGTCTGTGTGTGTGTGTGTGTGTGTGTGTGTGAAAGTATGTGTGTGTGTGTGTGAGAGAGAGAGCCTGTGAAGACGATAACTGACAAACGAATGGACCGATTAGATCCAAATTTGGTACAAAAATCACAATCCGTAAACACTGGAAGCCTATTGTTTTTATACACAATCGAATGTTAAGAACACCCCTAAATTTTCAAATGAAATATGGAAAAAATAGTCAAAAAATCAAAACCACTAATAAAGTTACGCATATAGACATTTCTTAGGTAATTTTTCATTAGAAAACGATTGACATAAATTTTAGAACGCTAACATGAACGGTTCTCGAGATATTGCACATTTTTCAAAAAAATTATCAGAAAATCATATAAAATAAAAAAAAAATATTTCCTCTTGAGAGACATGTTCACTTTTCAGTAATACCATGCGATATATTGGATGACATCATTCTCGTGGATCTAGCTCGTTCCATTCATGAAAAAAGATACTTTGAGTAATACTTTTGTATTTGAACGCCAATATTCATTTATCTGCTGTAAGAATAACTTATTTCTTTGTCCATTATGCTTGATGAGATTTTGGCGACGAATTTTGGCGGAATGTCGCCAACTTGGCGTCTTTTTGAAATGTTGACTAATTAACGAAAATCTCGCCAAATGGATAAAAATGACGCTAAATCATTGAAATGACGACTAATTGTCGAAAATTCAATATCTTGGAAAGAATATTAGTATCTACTATAAGAAAAACCTATTTATTTTACTGTAAAAGTGGTATATTCATTACGTTATATAAGGAAAGTCATGTGTTGCCCACATCAGATTTTTTTTTCTGTAAAAGTAGTAAATTAATTACATTATATAAGGAAAGTCATGTGTTGCCCACATCAGATTTTATTACTTTAGTAAACATGGTCTGTTGTTTTTTCAGTTCCAATTTGAACTCTTTCAACATCTCTGGTCTCATTAATCCTTCGTAATTATCATATTGTGATTTATGTTGTTCATAGTGACGTTTAATGTTATATAGCTTTTTTATACTTATAGCATTATTACATATCAAGCAGATTATTATATCTTTTATTTCACAGCAAAGATACTCCAATTCCCACTTTTCTTGGAAATACCGATGTCAGTCAAAAATGTTTCGTCTAGTTTTGCTACCACCTAGTTTCGATAAAGACATAGTGAATACAAAGTGCTAAAATATATGAGTAATCGTTAAAACAAAATAATAAAACATTTTCAATAAATTTAATAGGGGATGTATTTTCTAATATTCATAATTTGCCTCACTACAATGATTCAAAACATCTTCCATCCATCTCACCAGTCATCGACTGCGAGCTTGCATTCAAATGGAACGTTTTCGTATGGAACGTTTATATTTGAATTTAATTTTGTACTACTACATAGCGTTAAATGCCCATGTGAACAACTCCAATGTATTTTGCAGATACTTGACCTTGAGATAGGGGATCCAATGATTCATTTCTCCATCTGGAGCCGTGAAACATGGTTTTGTAACATAAACAATAAAGAGCACTTCTCGTAGTCTCTGCTATTTTATAATTGAGTTTCCGGTCTCGTTTTTCTTTTAGCTTAATGATTTCGTTGGTGAATCATAGGAATATAAGAGAATATTTTCTATAAGTTTGGGTTTTAGAGAAATGTGCAGCAGTGGAATTATTTGGTTATTTTGGACAAAAGAATGGCCGTGACAAGACGTTTTCTTTCTGTTAATAAATATGTATAATTAGAAATTTTAAACATTAAGCTACGAAAATTTTATCAAAACTTTTTGCACACACTGTTATATAGACTGGGCCGTAACGATATTCGTTGTGGGCCTCATGCGACCCGCTGGCCGTGATTTTGGCATGCTTGAATTAAATGATCAGACGGTAAAAGGACTTGTTTACCCACTGGGAACCGGAGAGGGAACTCTTTCCAAACAAGCTATTATTGTAAGGCCAGTTATACTCGGGGCTTCGGAAGTTACGAGTCAGGCTTTATTGAAATCCATGATGGTCCCTAAAAATCTAGGAATTGTTATAGATAAAATGATGATTGGAGTTCCAAAAAAAGGAGTACTGTTGGAAGTGTCTGAGGACTCTTCAGCTGCCAATTTAATGCCTGAATTAACTGAGGACCATTGGCTAAAAAATGGATACATTTTTTAAAGGCCCGACCAAACAAAAGTCCAAGATCATCTTATTTAATATTGAGGAAGGGATGAATGTTGATGATTTAATTGATATGGTGACTAGTCCAAATCCCTGTTTAAAAGGAGCTCGTGGAGAATGGATTTTTAAGTTTAAATTTCGAGCAAAGATGGGGATTTTATTATGTCTTTGACGTCGCACCTGCAGTGTTTAATGTTCTTTCTTCACAGGGATATGTATATATGGGATGGCGCAAGTACCGGTGTAGGGAAATTTTCAGTGTACTCCAGTGAATGTATTGTAGAATATCGGGTCCTATGAACAAGAATTGCCCAACTGGAGTTAAGTGTTTAAATTATACTGGGGATCACCCTCTCTCTGAATGCCATCATTCAGTAAAGTGTATTAACTGAGAAGCTTATAATAGGTAAAAAAAAGGAGAACTAAGTGTTTCGTACTCTTACCGAATCCACCAATGTCAGATGTTCGAGATTGAATTAAATAAATATAAAAATCTTGTGGATTAGGGAAATTAAGGATACTTCTATTTAACTCTTATTATCTGTACCCCGATTAGTTAAAGGTTTGGTATTAAAAAAATTTTATGGAGGATCCTATATTTTATTCTTTGTTTAATGTTCAAACTTGTTCAATGTCAATTTGTAAATATTTATATATTTTGTTTAGGGGTAAATTAATTATTTTTGTCCTTCAGACTTTGCTTCCTAGAAACATTTTCTCATTCATAGTCAATCAGGTTTTCTGAATGGATGCGTTTTAATGGTAACAAAAGAGGCTTTTATTATGATAAAATTGATTTTACTAATCTGATTGGCTGTATTAGCTTAAGTTTGACTGAATTTAAACTTTGATTGCTATCCGATCCAGTGGTTGTTTTAGTCTAAAGTTCAGTTTATAAATAGGGTTATTCTTGTATTCATATTCTTGATTATAATTAATGTTTTTCGATCCATTGATATTTGTTTTTCCTTACTTGGTTAGTATTCACCCTATTGAGGATTTGCTTAGTTTTTATTATTGTTGGTTGGTTACGTTGGCGTCTGGCACGTTGACACCGGCTTCGATCCGAACAAAGGGGTGTCTATGGGTCCCGCGTCCAATCCTTGTTTTAATATTACAGGTTTGCTTTTGCCTTCGGCACTATATAGTTAGCATTAAATAAATTTTGTTTGTATTAGGTATCGTTATATATATTTGGCTCTAGGGTTTTGGATAGTTAGCTATTCTATAGTATTCCGCTCGCCTGAACATTGGGTTTGGCCTTAACTAACTTTCGCCGATTGGTTTTGATTTAATTTTGTTCAATGAATAAATTGAATTCGGAACATTGGCCCGTCATTTGCAATGTTTTTAAGATTCTAAACTTAGGTTTATTATTACTAATTAGGGCCTTTCTTTTATTTTTGAAAGTGGCGCTTTGTTTATTTTTACCTAGTACTTAAGTTTTGTCCAGATATTTTTGTTTTCAGGCTTATTGTTAATGTTTTTAGTGTATGTATTTCTATATTTTGTACTATTTACCGAATTAAAGTGTGAGACCAGGAATCATTTATGCAGTTTTGATATTTACGACTATTTACAACGAAAGAAAACGCGAACTTATAGGCGCCATTTTATGACAGTCTTGGCCCGAGCGGTCATGACCCCAATAAATTCACATCACACAAATTGCAGGTGTGGTTGGGGAAAAAGATCTCCTAGGACCAAGGCTTAAACCAAGCATCATTGGAAACTAAAGTGGCCAATGATGCAATGATGATACGTCGCACTGAGGAGCAATCAATTAGAGAACGGAGGACGTATCTGGACCTCAAGTAAAATGATGTGGCAACAAGCAGAGAATTCAATGACATAAGAAATGGTGCAAGATGAATGACAAGACAAATAGTGCAAGAGCGTTGATAGAAAGAATGATTGTCCAGAAGTGAGAGAGAGCTGTCATGGAATTCAAGCAGTGTTGCTCATAAGAAAAATGATCTTCTAAAAGAAGCAGTGTAGCGGTTATTTTGAGTATGGAGAATGTGCTAGAAACAGAAAGCTGACTCTAAATGTCAGAAAATGAAGAAATGTCAGAAAATGATTTTGGAATAATATTCTAAGAGCTGGCCTCAAACGGTGCATTTTCCCCTCCTTAAGTGTTTATTAAAATTAATGTAATTTTAATCATAACAATAATATGTGTGAATAAATAATATTTATTTTAAAAGTTAAAAACGTAGAATTTAATGTAGTGTTTTAATTAATGATTATATTTTAGGAACTCGTGCAAAGAGGTAATGGTGGGTTATTGCGGCCACGAAAAAATGTACGAACTATTAGATTCACGACCACGTTAATTCTGGGTAATTTCTTAGTTATGAGCGTTAATATTGAAAATTTTTTCACCAATTAAAGTTTAATTATTTAGAAGAATTGTGTTTATATATTTTGAATTGGTATATTGTTGGGGATTCATTTGCTTTGGTTTTTCTTTTTTATTGGGAATCTCTTCTGAATCTCTATTTATTTTATTTTTCTACAGGATGGGGGTTTTATCTTTTGGGTATTTATTTATTTGGTGTGATTGTGGTTGCCATGGTATATTAATATTTGTTTTATTTGTATAAAATTGACTACGAGATGTATACATTTAAATAATTTTATTTGTTTAATTGTACGTGTCATTTTGTGGATATGTTGTAACTGTTAATGTAATTGCATTTGTATTCAGTTTCGTATTTGGAAGGCTATGAAAGCCTATACTACATTATTTTTCCTGACGATTGAGCGATGGATTTGGAACCCCAGCTATGTAGTATTTTTTAATTTAAATTAATTTCGTTGGGTGCTGTTGCATCGCCATCCTGGTGGTGGTACGGGTTACCCGGCTGGTTTCTTTGCGGGCGGACCTCTGTCCTGTTAAATTGGCGCTTCGACCGTTTCCGTCGGATTTCCTTGTGGGAGCTGGTGGCGTCTAGCCCCACCCGTACAGCGTGTGGCCCTGGTGTCCCCTTGGTGTTCCCAGGGATATACCCGCTGTGTATAGGAGTCGGCGGCTGCTTCTGTCGAGCGGAATGGGATGGCCCGTTGTTTGTGTTTTGTGTTGGGATCTATATTTACTCCCGGCCACACATTAAGTAGCTCTAAGCCTTCTAACGAGCTGTGCGGTCTAGTTCGAGGAATCCGCTGAGTATCTACCCCAGTTTCCGATGAATTTGGAAATTGGCCGCAAATACATAGCTCCTCTCCGTCACCTGGAAGAGTCGGTTCTTGAACCACCTGATATTATTTATTCCCAGGGGACAATCCCACGATGTGTATGTCCCCTTAGAAGAGGCTACAGAGTCAATGCGCAAACGTCGAGGGGAACCAGTGACAGGGTTCTATATAAGCGTCCGCTGTTTAAATAACATATTTAAGCAGTCACCTCAAGCGCAGACGATTTTTGCCGTCTCCGTAAAAGACCACAGCCGAAGCAGTGACTCCATTTAAATATTACAGTTCAATTACAGTATCGCCGCTTCAAGCGGCTTCATTTTTTCTATGCACTCTGCCAACGTGTAAAGCAAAAGAAAAGGAAAAAAGCCCTGCATTCGCAGAACAGTTCACCGGGAGAACAGCTAAACGCCTTTATTTGCGGTATGTACAGCAATTTTATGCTGTTGCTTAACCGTTTGCTTACTGGTGGGACAGCGTCAATCCGAAACGAAGATCCTCTAAAAAAAACAGGTATTTGACATACCCTAACCCAAACAGTTCGATTCCCCCTTTGCAGACATTGGCGTCGGCTGATCTTACTTTTTGAATGGAACGAAACCATATAGCCAGATAGTCTAAATAATATAGTACCAGATAGCCTAAGAAATGCAACTTTCGTCGTATTTAAAAAAAAATAGGAAAAAATTGCTTTATGGATTCAACTCAAACATCGTTAGAAAGAACGTTCCTCGATCTTTTCAATGGTATCAAGATGTAATAAGAAACCGATTTGTGTGAAAATTGCTCAAAATCGTGTTAAAATAAAACAAAAAAGTAATTTGCATTTAAAAAAATATCACCTAGGCTCATCATCTCGAGTTCTCAAGTACCACTGTATCAAATTTCATATCTGTGGACTGCTTAAATTTCTTTATTATGCTAGATTTAAAGAAAAGCAATAATTCAAGTAAAGATATAAACTTTGAAAGAGTTATATTTTCATTAATAAATATATTCTAAATTCTTCATTTTTATTAAAATTCTCAAAAAAATCTTTCAATTTGCCTTTTTAAGGCACGTCGGTAACATTCCTATACGTAATTCACGAAAGAAAGATCCACCTCAAGAAGTTTCGCCAAACTTTGGGAAAATCGCATGAAAAGGACTGATTATTCGGAGTATTATGCCTTTTAATGGATTTTTAGTTCTTAAAAGCTTACTATTATGGGATACTTTCCGTATTTCGACAATTTTCTCAGATATTCTTCACCTAAAAATATATTTGAAACTTCATTAAAGTTCAAGACGCGAGAAAATAATGATTTCTCTTTCAGATGACATTCTTGCTTCTTTCTGGAATTAAATTGGCAAATTAAAATACATACAATATAAGAAAAGTTCTTTAACAAAAGTCATGAATGCGGTGGTTAAATTTATCAAGGATAATTCCTTTCATTTTCATTGTGTTTTAGTGGGTATCCCAACTGGTCGCAAACCAGAAGATACATGTTTGAACCCTAGTTCTTTATCGTGGTCATTCGGAAAAAAATAATATTTTATTCTTACAACAGCCTAAAAAGTTGATTGAAAGCAAATACAGCCTTCAAAAGCAAGTAACTTTTCGATTATTTAATATGGAATGGTGAATGCCATTGCTAATACTGAGTAATCAACCTACATAAAGTTACCAAATATTCATACAAATAAATAAAGTCATACTGTTATTTGAATTGAATTAACATCATGTAAATTGAAATTCATCGCAGTTAACTAATTTGTTGGTCAAAAAAGAAAAAAAACAATTGGTCAAAATCCAAATCAAAATACATTCGAAATTTAATTATATATTTCATGGAATAAATGACTAGTGACAAATTATCTGTCGTTAAAATACAATCTCTCGTTAAAGTGTTATGCAAAAACGTATGAGATACAAAAAAATTATCTTATAGTTTAAAATGAGAAATTGATGAATTAAAAAAGAAATAAATTAATTTATTAAATTAATAGTCAGACATAACATGGTAAAATATGTACTTTAGTTCACACATCTTTATATGAAAATACTCTCTTTGTTTTTATAAACACATTTTTATCTAAAACCTTTTATCATGGTCCAGGATTCATTCCCCAAGTTCCCAAGATTAACTCTAGTGTTTCTTTACATCAGTTTGAGAACAACACAAAAGTAGTTAAACGCTCATGAAGAACCCCTTTGTTTCACAGCCGTATGCACTTTATCTGCGATCAAAGGAAACAAAGGCGAAAAAGTGCGGAACGAAATTGGCCACCCGAGTACTACTAATATAACAAAATAGTAATCAATGTTGCATCAGCTCAAGTTGTCACTTAAAACGATACTTTAGTCTTATCGATACCGGAAAGATTTCGATATCAACAGTAAAAGACTATCTTGTAGGGATGAATGCTTTCAAAAATTTGTGTTTTCTTATCTATTTCCTTATTTACAGGTTTTGTCATATAAGTAACTGGATTGTGCGTCTGCACTCGACTTTCTCATATAATCATATTCCATGTTGTTCAGGTCTACTTCTATCATAATCAGCATCAGAATGCAAAACGTATTTTTTAGTTAATCTTTCCCAAAATTTCGCAGAAATTCTTTCAAAAAGTGTTAATTTGTTTAGTGTTCAGTTAGATTGATAAGCGATCCAAGACTGAGAATGTGGACGTAAATTCTAACAGCTGTGTCGAATGTTGGGGAAATTATATTTTGTGAAAGATTACTTTGGAGTAGGTAATCAGTACCCATAACATTGCAATTGTTAAGCTTAGGACTCAATAATCCACCAATTTTACCAAGTATCTTACCATATCTATCTATACACACAGTACTCATGAAAACCAATCTTTATTCCATTATCTCATTTCCATTGGCTTACTTCTTTAGTGTGATGTTGTAATTTTGCTTAATTGGCTGCTCTGGATTTGATGAACTCGTGTACGTCCTGGGCGAAATCATTGTTCATGCCCAAGGCACCCTCGTAATTTCGATGAAATGGATTTATTTGAGTCATAAACTTTCCTGACCAAGACTGTCAAAATTGTCTTCACTTGTCTACGCCTTTGTTTGATAGAAAATACCAAATGTGAAAATAGTGCCTAATGATTTCACTTTATCACACACAAAAGCAAAGAATGACTAGATCAATTGTCTAAACTGAAATATGACTAGCTACATAAAATATAAACCATGAATGAAACTAATTTTAATAACTGTGAAAAGAAGAGAGAAAAATGGCCTTAAAAAGCAAACATAATATATTTACACATCGTATCAGGTTTTTCAGTTGTTCTATTTTTGAAATATATTTTTTTTAAAAACTATTTTATTTCATTTTTATTTTTTGTAGAAACAAATATTCAAATTGAAACAGCTCTCCCATATCTGAACTAAAATTAAATTATTTTTAATAAATTATAACTAAACCATCTTTGTTAAATCTAAAACAACATATTTTTAATTACTATGCGCTATATACATTCATGTTCCTGTTCTTTGTAGCAAAATAAATACTTCGTTAAAATATTATGATGGTCGAGTATAGTACAAGTAGAACCAATAATTGTCATTTTGAGAACATTTCATTTTCTACAACTTCCTGAAGAAGTCAAGCTGATTAGACTTTGATTTTAATGACAACGTGATACATCTGGCAACAGATCGGAATTTATTCAGTTATGTTTTTATACCTATCTTATCTTATACTTGCCTTAATTACCATAACTAATTTTCTTGTCTTTTATTTTTAATTATTTTTAAAGTATATCTAGTAAAATTATGTTCAAGAGAGTTACGTTATTTTAAATATACAATATATAATTATAAATATACAGTGTATAACCTTTTTAAATTACTACTTACTTAAAGCGACCATTTCCCCTATTTATCAAAATATTTCAAGTAAATAAATTGGATTATACTTTGTCTGGTATAATAAGTACCTCCATGTGGTGATCATATTTTTATTTAACATGACGGTCAATTTAGCCATGTTTCATTGTGCTTCTCTCTTAAAATGCTCCCAAATTTCTTCGAATTTTCTACAATCATTTGTTTTTATCTTATTTTTCTTTTCTTTCATCTAACATCCTTCACTCCTGCTATTCTTTATTTTCTTGTTGAGATTACTTCTGATATATATATGTACATTAGATTGTCATCAAAATAAAAGAATTTTTACCCTCACAGGGAAACTCTTTATTTTACAGCATTTGCACATGATGGGCAATCTATGAGCAGAATAGCAAAATACTGTGGAACACAATTGGCCACGCGGGCACTACTATAATACCAAAATAGTAATCAATGTTGCATGAGCTCAAGTGTTCATTATTGTAGACGTTCAGTTTTATCCATGCAAAAAATTATATACCTCGTCCCTTTTAGAGAAAAAGGTAGTCAAGTTGAACTTTATAGAAGCTTTTGTTTAGATTGTTTCTTTTTCTAACTACGAATAAATTTGGAAATTTCACAGGTTTAAAAATTCGCTGATCGTTTATCAAGTAAATATATTTAATTCTATTAAATTTTTCATTCAATTCCAAATGTAATCTTCTGCATAAAACATTCATGATACACCAAAATATCTAGAAAAAATATTTGAATTTTCCAAAAGTGTGGGTTAACGAAAAAATTATCTTCGATTTATTCTTAAATGACTGTAATATTATCCAGACTACTAATTAATAAAATTTCGGGCAGCTGTATTAAAACATTTTAATGTTTTAATTTACACACTTTTATTTTCGCCTATTAATGTATCGAAAAATCATCGGAATTCGATGGAACTGTACTGGACACTCTTGAACTAAAATAACATGTATTATTAGAGTGACATTTATTTGTGTATCTGTCTGTATATCTATTTAATGTATGAATCTATTATTCGTTGCTCTGGTACTGCTTAGATTGTTGTATGTTTGGAAAAGAAACTGATCTATTTCCTTTTCAAAATGACCACATAAAGTTGTATAAAAAATTAAAATGTGTATTAAAATTTTATTAAAAGAAATTAAAATTTTATTTATATGTAATTTTTTGTGAAAATATGGATAAAATTAACCCCATTACACTATGATAAACCGTTCTCGCGATATTTTAGTTATCTTAGGAAATAGCACAATTTTCAAATGCACTTATGTCAAATACCCTTATGTCAAATGCACTTATGTCTCAATGTAAAAGAAGGCATACTTTTTTACATTGCAGATTCTAAGCAAATTAAAATAAATATCCAATTTATTGAATAATTTGGGCGATAAAATACAAAATATTGTATAAAAAATCTTTTAGAAATAAAGACATTAATTTGAGTCCGCATGGTAAGTCATGCGCTACTCTCATCTATTTGTGAGTTAAGGAATTTTGCATAACTACCCGTATAACTTGTATTCCAGAATTGAATAGTATACTATATTTTGAATTACTAAAATGTAGATTTCACACAAAATGTGAGCATTTTCCTCTCTTTTTGCTGAAAATTCAACTTTACCTCATTAAACGGTCAACGAACTCGCAGGAATTTATATATTTTCTTGTGAATGCAAATAGTTAATATATGTTTTATTATCCTTTAGGAATATGAAAATATATTGTGATTTTCTGCAGAAACAGAAATTGAAAATACAACGAAAATTGGTGGGATATCCAAATATTTACATCTAAAAACCAAAAATAAAGAAGCATTCGAAATATTAAATCATATTTGCATGAATTCTATAGAAATTGCCTCGAAATTAACAGAAATGCATCGCGTACAAATAGCAACATCAGCATTGATGAGCCAGTTTCTTGCTGGTAAACGCTTTTAAGCCCTAAATACCTACTGGCATATAAGATGAAGAGATCCAGCTGCCTATGAGGAAAAGTCGTTATCTCAGTAAAATATGGTGTCACGATTTGTCAGAAAAATATGTGGATTCTGCCTTCTTCAACCGTGTCCATATTTTCCACTTTTCAACAGTAATGTTTTCAGTTTTACTTTTCTTTTGCCCTATTAGGTGGCATTTAACAATAATGAAGTAAGTATTTAGCAATAAGGAAGCAAGTGTTTAGCAATTTCGTTACTCCGAGCTTAAGCCGTCCTGTGTAAGATGGAGAGATCTAGCTGCCGTTTATGAGGAAATTCCTTAGCTCATCGAAATATGGTGTCATAATTTGTCATAAGATAAAGGAATATTTGTTTCGCTCCGCCTTATTCTTTTACTGCACCCGTGTCTATATTTTCCTACATTCCAAGAATACTTATAGTGTTATTTTTCTTTTGCCGCACTAGGTGGTATTTAACAATTACGAACAAGCATTTAGCAATAACTGTTTAGTAATAACTGTTTAGCTATTTCGTTACTAGTGCTTAAGCTATCATATGGCGTTAAAATATTCGCTTGGTTGTATTGAAAAAGGAAAGCCAAACGTTTGAAGAACGATGTTTGCTTTTATCATTTTATTCCCACAGAATTTTTATAGTGATTTCATTACTTATTATTAAGCAATTGCTTATTATTGTGGGAAAGGGATTTAAAGTTATACTTTGGCATATTAATTTCATTAAGATTGACATGGCCGTTAATTCATACATAGTGGAATTATTATTGACATCGTACATTGCAAGTTGTGCCGCTATATAAAACCCTCCAATTATTTAACTTTCGTGCGAGTCCTGTAAAGGAATTATTAATTATTATAATACTCATTGACTGCACCATTTAAACTTTAACAATAAAACACATTTATTAACAACATAAATCTTAATTAAATTCAATTACACTATTTAATTATATTATTTCAGCGGAGGGGACATATTTGACCAAAACGGAATATCCTAAATAGTGGTTACGACCGGCTATCATTTTCAATGGGCACATACCTTCAAGTCTGTCTTGGGCTTTGATCATATATCAAATGCCTACATCAGTTATTTGTACTGCCCATAACTCTTTGGTGTGTGGCTCCTTCTCGTACTCTGATTGCACTTACACATTAATATATCTCCATTATTTTGGAACCTCTACGGGACACTCTACAAGTCTGAATTAACCAAATCCAGTCATCGTCTCCAAATTATCTTAAGTCGTATTAAAACATCACTGCCTTAAGTCATATTGGTATCTCACTCTCTCAAGTCATGTTAATTTCTATCTGTGCACAAGTTATCTTCTTGTCGTCCTCGAGTCACAGGCAGGTTCAATCGTAGGGGGGGGGGGGGGACTCCCCCTCTTCTTCCATTTGCCGCATTGAGTTTGAAGTAACAATCTTCTTTTTTTTTTATTGGTTACTCCTTTAACCAATGGAACCATTCCACATCTCGTAAGGCCCAGCTCGGCCCCCTCTGTCATGGCACCCCTAAATTTGTGGTTTTCTGATCTTTAGGTTCACGGGGTTATAAAACTCGGTGCCAAACAGACTACAAGTATTGTTCGCCGTTTTGGCCACCATAAATTTGTACATAAAAGTGTCTCATCAAATGTGAGATCTATTTCTGGTCTCACAATTATAAATTAGTGAAAAAAAATAATACGTACATGCATCAATAATTCTTTCAAAATTACTGGAAATATCAATACGTATGGAAAGACGAAATATTTTAGCAAAAATTTTAAAAAGATATAGTAAATACAACCAAGCTGTTGTGGAAAATATTTTCAATATTAGCACCATCTATGACGTACATTAAGTTAATGGACGTCGATTTGTAATTTAATGTTGTAACTTAATATACGTCAAACATGGTGCTAATATTAATGACTCTTTTATACCAAACAAATTTATTGTTTTTACTATAACTTTTAAAAGTTTTTACTTGAAGTAAGTAATTCCTATACAGGAACTATTATTTCATAATGATTTGCTTTATAATATTTTGTTAATATATTACCATATTATGATAATAATGATAAATCATATTCCCTATACAAATATCATGATAATAATGATAAATCATATTCCCTATACAAATATCATGGCAATAATGATAAATCATATTCCCTATACAAATATCATTCTCTGGAAAATTTAAAATTAGCAAATCAAAACCGTATATCTAAACTTTAACGAGATCATAGAATACTTTGAGCGATTCATTTACCTGGAATTCAATTATCAGAATGATTTTATAGGATAACAGTCAATCTAATCAAGTTCAGATATATATCTGGAAGGAATTTTAAATTGTTAAGTCGGCGTTCTTTTGGTTCTTTTAGGCGATTAATATCTTAAGGGCATTTATTCGTTAAGAACAGACTTTCCAAACCTATGGTATGAGAACCGTCTGAGTACCTTGACTACAGTGATAAAAAAATCTGATGTGGGCAACACATGACTTTCCTTATATAATGTACTACTTTTTCAGTAAGAATTTACTACTTTTTCAGTAAAAAAAAATAGGTTTTTCTTATAGTGGATACTAATAATCTTTCCAAAATATTGAATTTTCGACAATTAGTCGTCATTTTCATTGATTTAGCGTCATTTTTATCCATTTGGCGAGATTTTCGTTGATTTGGCAGCATTTAAAAAGTCGCCAGGTTGGCGACATTCCGCCAAATGTGCCGCCAAAATCTCGCCAAGCGTTATGGACGAAGAAATAAGTTATTCTTACAACAGATAAATGATTATTGGCGTTCAACTACAAAAGTATTATTCAAAGTATCTTTTTTCATGAATGGAACGAGCTAGATCCACGAGAATGATGTCACCCAATTTATCGCATGGTATTACATATGAAAAGTGAACATGTTTCTCAATAGGAAATATTTTTTTTTATTTTATATGACTTTTTGATAATTTTTTTGAGAAATGTGCAATATCTCGAGAACGGTTCATATTAGCGTTCTAAAATTTATGCCAATCGTTTTCTAATGAAAAATTACATAAGAAATGTCTGTTTGCGTAACTTTATTAGTAGTTTTGATTTTTTGACGATTTTTTCAAAATTATATTCGATAATTTGGGGGGGTTCTGAGCATTCGATTGCGTATAATAACAATAGGCTTCCAGTGTTTACGGATTGTGATTTTTGTACCAAATTTGGTTCGAATCGGTCCATTCGTTCGTAAGTTATCGTCTCCACAGACTCACTGACACACACACACACACACACATACTTTCACACACACACACACATCACTTCAAAAATGTTTGATTCGTGATCAGGGATGCTTGAAACGTGCTCACGCGTCGAAAACTCAAATTCGAATTTTCGACCCCGTCACAATACTTTCCTTATACATTATGTATATAAGGAAAGTAATAATTTGGGGAGGCATAAAACCAGGGGCCAAAACGAAAAAATAAAAAGTTTTATATTGTATATTTTTACAAGGTTACGAATAACATAAAATACGTATAGTAACTGATATAAAATGAAAATAAATGAATGAGAGTTTTTAATCTTTTTATTACAGCCAAACCGTTATTACAAACTTGTTATTACAGTCAGTTACCCGGTTTTGCGTTACTTTGGATAACCTGATAACAACGTTATATAGCGGGAAAACACAATCTAAGAATATTTCTACTTTAACTAGTCTATGAGTCAAATAAAACAAGTAAGGAAATAAATATATCACTCACCAAGCTCTACTTTTCACTTGTTAAAAGTCTGATTTATGATTCTAATAAAAAATATCTGTAAAGAACTGTTTGTGCCCAACCGGGAATCGAAACCTGGATCTTCGAACTGGCCAGCCAAGACTCTACCGTTGAGCTACTGGGACGAAATTGCAAACTCTTATCGTCGAAGTGGACTCTGCATGATTTCTCATCTTGTGTTTCAGGACCCTCTATAATTAAACCCTCTATAATTCATCAACTTATGAGATTCTAAAAATGATCGACTTACGCAAATGACTGAAACTGAGATTGACCTAGTATTTTCTTTGCATTCTCCCCTCTCTAATGTCAGATTGGCGTGCAACTTACAATCTGCCTGATCACCTTCCTGCCATTTTTACTACAGGTTAGCCCCCTGATGTAATTTTTATCCTGCAGGATAACTTCCTGGGTGGTCGTTATCCACTCAATTTGGAAACGGCGCTCAATATTCCAGAGTCCACGGAATCCATACTAGTCGTACTACGATCACTTTCAGACCTTCGACATCTTTGCGCTAACCTACAGGGTTAATTTGTGTGAGCGCCATTGTAAAGAACTCTCGCTGCTCCAACCACGAACTGGCCAGCCGACTCTCTACCGTTGAGCTACCGGGAATGAAATTGCAAGCTCTTATTGTCGCAGTGGACTCTGCAATTCCCGTATCTTTTAATGCAATATTGCCTGATAATGCAATATCACCTTAATGGAAGTGCACGTCGTGAGTAAGCGAATAATGTTCAGCATTGGCAAATGTGAACAAACAGATTGAATATTTCTTTAATCAAGTTCAATTTATTTTATTCATCTGGACTAGATAAACAGGGCTACTTTAAAAGTCCTTAAGCACCCCAATAACTTTGTAAAGCAAGATCCGTAGAAATACACGTTAAGTCTATGTATCGTAAAATGATCATTCTCAAATGAACAAAAGTGATTACAGCGCCCCTAGAGGAGAGCTTTTGGTCTATCTATCGTGAAATGGTCATTTTCAAATGGATAAAAGTTATTGAAGCACCCCTAGAAAAGAACGTTAGGTCTATCTATCGTAAAATGGTCGTTTTCATATGAATAAAAGTGATTGCAGCGCCCCTAGAGGAGAATTGAAAAATAGGAAAAGGAGCTGGGGAACAAAGATAGATAGACAAAAAAAAACTCATCCCATCGTTGCATATTGTCCAGTTTGTAGAAAATTTTAACCTGTTTTTTTTCCCAGGATGAACCTCTAGCATGTTTCTTTTTTATGTTTCTAAAATCAGGAAACCTTACATAAGTCGACATCATACTCTGAACAGCTATTTTTCTGTCTGATACAGTTTTTCAAATATTTAAAACCCCATCCGGTCTTTTGTAGCAGATCTAAAATTACCTGTAAGAACATGTTTAATTATCAGAGGTTATCGAACGTATAGAGGCTTTTGCAAGGATTTTATTTTTATTTTCCCGAGTATTGAAATTTTTTGTAGAAAATACAATCTCTTTTATGAATATCTAGGTTTTATTTAAATTTATATCAATTTATAATCCGTAGATTAATGCTCTGTAAAGGATTCTGGAAAGTATCGAACAAAAAATGACATTTATAAAAGCTTTCCTGAAGTTTCACAGAGTTTTAAAAACCGAATATTATGGGTATTAGTACAGACATATGAAGATTAAATTTCTGATTGGCATATAGATCATCTTAAATCTTGAGTCTTAAAGCTCATCCTCGTAAAGCAATGCTCCGTATAATTTGCATAATGTACCACGAAATAAAGAGCATCAATAAGGATCAAAAAACGAAGCTTAATTAAAAGAGAATCACATTCTCTAAAAGCAAATAATTATTATTCAAAAACCTCGGGAACTTATTTTCTACCTTTTGAATTTGTTCTTGAATATTTTAATTGCTTCCTAAATATTTCTTATGGAACTTGTAGATTCAATTTTTTATCGTTAAGCACCTTTTGGATCCAGTAAATGCTGAAACTCGAATTCGAATTTTCGACCCCGTCATAATACTTTCCTTATACATTATATGTATATAAGTAAAAAATTACAGGGTAACCAATAGATATGTCGTCAGAAAAAGAAAAAGAGTACTCAATATCCATAAAATCATACAATAGTTACACGTAGTGACTCAAGAACGAGACGCCATGCATAACTGAGGGTCTCAACGGGATCAAAATTGCAAATAGAATCACTGCAAATATAAATAAACAGATATTCATAAAGTAAAATATTACGGGGGTTATTGCAGCTAATTAAGAGAAAAGCCTCATCGACCATAGGATGAAAATTATCGTTAATAACCAAATGAACAAGAGCCATAGACAGTTTTTTATTTTTAACATCACGAGTATGCTTAGCTAAACAAATACCGACATTACGCATAGTACTACCAACGTAGACCTTATAATTACTTTCGGGACATCATAAATGGATAACGTACACCCCGGCCTGACTCTTGAAGTTATTTTTATCCTTAAATTCATCAGACCAAAAGGGTATAAAATAGTAACGGTAGAATGGGCGGGCTTAAACTTAAATGCATTATAAAATTGAATCAGAGAACGAAAAATTGCCGGATGAAAAGGAAAACTAAATTTATGCGCCAAATTGTCAGAAAAAAGAACAAGGTTAGTATTAGGATAAATAATATTATAGCGAATAGTGAAAAAGATTTTGTAAAAGAAATCGAAAGTGTAAGCGGCCTCACAGCCAAAGTAAAAGTCAATTTCAGTAACTAAAGCCGAGATAGATGAGCAAACGTTAAAAGCACGATTAAAATAAGCAATAAAAGAGGCGTTTTTTAGAAGAAATTGGGTAAAACGAGTTGGCGGGAATACAAGAATTAAAGAACGTAGGTTGAGGAAAAACAGAAGTGTGAAAGCCAAGAGAGTCAGTCACGAGAAACGAGGACATCCAAAAAGATAAAGAAAAATTAGTTCAATGGTAAAATAATTAGAAAGGTAAATATCGTTAACAGTATTCAGAAGATTAAAGAGGTCTCTCAAACTATGGAGGATACAATTAGGAACTATGAAGGGTACAATTGGGAACAAAATCAGCGTTAAAAAGATGCTTAATGAAATTTTCAGTAGAACTAATAGAATAAACATGGCTACTGAAAAATTGATTAAGAAAATTGGCTAAGGCTTTTCCTAAAAAATAATTAGGACCATTACACTTAGATTCAATAGGAAGCATTGGAGGGTTAACTTTGTGAACTTTAATTTGACCGAAAATTTAGGGAAATTTATGGGAAGTACGGTAAACAGCAGATTTAATAGTGGGTGGGGGGAGATTGGAAAATTTTCTAAGCTTAACAATCTTCTAGAGTTAATAGCGGCAATGGAGAACTTTCTTACAGGTATGTAAGCCATCTCGGCAATACACCCTTGCATTGAATTTACATAATCGTCATTATTGATGAGGACGAGCTGGATAGTTTTGTCAACAGATAAAATAACTAAATCAGAGCAAGATTTAAGCTTATTGAGTTGAGCGATTTCTATATGAAAAGACAAATTAAGTTTATTCTTATTATCATTATGAAAAGCAGAAATTGAACGATACATAAGAAATCTACCTCTTTCCTTATGGGAATGAGCAACATGAATCAAAGCATCCTCCACAAGGAGGGATCAAATTAACAGAGATGAAATTATCAGGGGGTAGGCAAACTTAGAACCACGTTCAAGAGCAAGCAGTACGCTGAATAGAGGAAATGACATGTGAAAAGCAGTTGACAAAATGGAAAGGTTCAGAGATTTAAGCAGGGTAAAAATAATAAGTTTATGGGCAAGAAAGTCAAACAGAGAATATTTAAAAATGGTATGGCAAGAAGTACCAGGAACGTTATGAAGTGGAGTATGATCAATAATGGGAGCGCGCTCAAAATTAAGGGAATCACTAGATCGAAAACATTTCTCGGAGCATTAAAGAAACGGAATCTGTTGATCCAATGGAAAAGTTTATAAGAATGACGCACCTTTAAATCATTGCGATCATGGATATTAACGATAATTTTAACCAATGTTCGATAACACTTTTCTCTTAATTAGCTGCAATAACCTCGTCATATTTTACTTCATGAACCCCTTTTCATATATATTTACAGTGATTCTATTTTCAATTTTGATCCCGTTCAGATCCTCAGTTATGCTTGGCGTCTCGTTCTCGACTTACTACGTGTTAAACCATTGTATGATTTTCTGGATATTTAGTACCCTTTTCTTTTGTTTTTGACGACATATCTATTGGTTACCCTGTAATTTATGTTCTTTGATCATTTATCTATTTTATAATTAAATTGTGTTTTTTAAATGTATCGAATTTAAAATGATTAATATGCAGATTTTGTTTCTCGGTTATGGCCTGTCTATTAAAGCTCATGTTCGCCACCTATTTTTACTGTGCCACTGATGAAGGGCATGATAGTGCTCGAAAGCGCTATGGTTATGTAAGTTTAATATACGTCATGTATGGAGATTTTATGAAAGGCATTTAATAATAGCCAAATTTGGTTGTTGTTGTTGTTACCCAGACCGTCCGACATACCAGAAAGGTGTAAGGTAACTGTTTGGACCGCCGGGAAGTGCTACCCAATTTAGACCGGAACCCAGTGGGGGACGCATCCACAGGGACCGTACCCTCCTTCCCCTACCACCAACCTCTCGGAAGGACTTACGGACCCACATGTTTAACGTGATCGTACTCCGCGTGAACACGGCGGCAGTTTTGGCAGTGGCTGGAATCGAACCCGGGCCTACCGAGTGCAACTCCAGCGCGCTAACCAATGGGCTACCGCGCCCTAGCCAAATTTGGTTGTCTTTATTTTTTAAAGTTTTGTTTATTTGACGTGTTCAGAAATCAATTTTATTATCTCAAAATATTAAAATATCGAAATTGTAAGCACTATATTTGAAAATTGATAATCTGATCAAATGACCAATTATATATATTTGTAACTCTTCTTAGTTTTTGAGATATAAGAGTTACAAATTTAAAAAACGGAAAATTTTTCAATCTTCAAGGAACTGATAAGGCGATCGCTCGAAAACTATAAAATTAAAGGATATGTGTAGAAACTGGATTTCCTACTGAAAATTTTAAGTAATTACTTTTTTTATCTATATATTATAGTTAAATATTTATGAAGAAAGTCAGCAAAGTGAGATAAAAATTCACTCTTACAAAACCCTTTTTTGGTTTTCGAAAAAATATTCAAAATAATAAAATATTGAAATTATTTTTCTATATTTATGAACTGTACCCTATTTCCGACAAAAAAAAACGTAAAAACTGTTTCCATATATATTTCTATTGGGTTCTAAAATATGAACATCCAAAACTGCTTAAATTTCTCACAATGCTCCAATGTCAGCCAGAGATAACCCAACTATAAATGTTATTCACTTCAAAAATAGTTAAATCCACCAAGTAGTTTGTTCCGTAAGATTTCAGAGATTTAAAAATTATCCCAGCGCATGTTTCCTTAACCGTACTGTTATCTGAACACTTTTATCTCTACTCTCTATCTGTCCGTTTATTTTATTTCTCATGATTACATCTGATATCTGTTTGAATTATATTGACAACAACAGAAGAGTAGTTTAACGCTCATAGGAGAAACCTTATTTCACACCTGTTTGGACTTCATCGGTAATCAATGAACAAACATAGAGAAAAACTGCTGGCGTCCCCAAATAACCAGCATTATAACACAATAGTAGTCAATGCAGCGTGATCACGTCAAACCATAAACAGGAGCGTTCAAATCTAAAACACACAAAAGTATCTTTTGTTAAACTTTGCAGAAGTATTGTTTTAGTGATTTTTTTTTCAAGAATGGGGTAAGATGTTTTAAGAGGGTGTAATAAGACAAACTTCTTACACGCTCGAAATATTTTTAAGAGAAAATTGCCATATATTTACTCTTACTTGAAGTTAATATAATAACAAAGTGAATTCATATTTTATTTTTTACAATCATAAATTATATTAACATTCTGTTACAATTTTCATAAATAGTACAGTAGTAGCGACAAATGTCATGACGAATTTAATATTATGATTCTGGTATGACATAATATAAATAAACAGCTACCTTCGGCGACCAGTTTGGTCGCTTTTTTAAGTCTCTGAACTTTCAGTGCCTGAACTTTCAATGTTGATCGCTGAGTCGCCCACTGTGTTAGCTTATACGCGACTGCATGTCGCCCACGTAGCGGGTGTAATGCACCCTTAATGAATACCTAAACACACTTTCTTTTGGTGTGCTAAAACTACTTTAGGATACGCAGAAAAACAGAAAAGAAATGTTCTGCATTATTGTAATTTTTATCCTATTCAATAGATTTTTTCATAGAATAATTTTAATCATAAACGAATTGCAGATTTAAAATACCTAAATCGTATCTTTAAAACTAACGAAATTAAAACTAACGAAATTTAACTAATCGTATCTTTAAAAATCCTCTAGATTTAACCCATTTCATGTCTGGGAAATAATTCTTTAAAGTTACCAGGTCAGCAGATGGTAGGTAAAAATGTGGCTTTTTGTCTGTCACGTTCTATAAAGCAACCGCCATGCATGCGCTGTCTTACGGGTGAAAAAAGTGCCACTTACGCTTGATATTACAAAATTCTACTTTTTTAGATCCACTTAATAACTCAGAGATAGAGTAATAAAAAAAATTATTAGAATTTGCAAAAATATGATTCCATATAAATGCAAGAAATTTTAATCGTGCAAATCTTCATGAAAAAGCAAATTCAAAAACAAAATTTTAATAAATCGTGTTTTGTAAGGTATTTTCAAACATTGATATAAAAACAAACTTAATATTTTGCAGATTTCTATCAAAGTTCGTTGAAAAGTTCTCCGAAAAGAGTCCCCCGGGTCTCCGATTGCCAAATTTCGTAGCTCTCCGACGCGCGGTCGCTGAACCTATAGTTTATAAGACAGACAGACACACACACAGACATTGCCTTTTATTATATAGATGTAATTTGGAATGTTTTTTTATTTTATTACTAACTTCGTAGCTGTTAGTAATGAAGTACGCTCCTTATTTTTTAAGTTTTCTATAACTTGTTTAATATAAATAGTAACGTTTTATTTGCAATTGCTAAATACGATTGAAATCCTTACCTGACGAAATTTAATGGCTTTCTAATGTAATTTGGGGATGAGAGTGATGTACGGGACTCTTATTCCTCCTATACTAATATCTGATTTTTTATACATAGCTTATATCCTGTTTTCAATCTCTGTTCTTGAACTGTTTGTAAGCTTAAACATTGTTTAGTCATTATAACTACTATTATATAGTAAATCATAATAATATTTTCTATAAGTGAATGCGTAGTTGGCTGTGACCTTATCAACGTATGTAATTACGTATAGTTTGTGTAAGGCATTAAGCTCGCTACTGTCGTATCCCTTTGTTTTTCCCCTCCGGTTTCTCTTGATATACCAATACCGTATTTCCTTTATCACATTATGCTTCTACTCTCTGAATACTTCTGATGGTAAGCTATATTTAACTGCTGTTTTATAGACAAAATTGTTGATAGCTTGATCCTGTGGCGCTACATGAAGAACCTTGTTTACGAAGCCCCTGTTACGCTCGAAGATGACCTTGATGCAAAAGTAATGAGGAATTTTCACATTTTTTTTATCGTGTAGCAGAGAAAAAAATCATGAATGATAGTATATATATTTTTTAATTTTTGAACTTAGATAGTTAATATAAAAATGTTTAAACTCGCACTTAGCAATTCGGCGCGAAAACGCTGTTTCTGTAATAGCCGCTCTTGTGACGTCACTATGCATGTAAACAAAGAGAGCAATACACTGTTTACTGTGGATTCCGAGAGGTGCTCACTTGATTCTCCGATAAAATATTTTATTTATCATATTTTTATAATGAGTGAGATTCTAAAACCGACCTACAACTACTGTTTAGTACCTTGCTGCGCAAATACAACAGTTAATTCAGTTGATAAGCTGTATTTTATTGTTCCAAAAGATCCAATTAAACGAAAAGCATGGACTAAAGCAATGAAAAGGGACGAGCAGAAAAATCCAAATTTATCGAATAAGACATCTCTTTGGTGTTGTGAAGATCATTTTTCGGTAAGTAAACATCTGCTTCTGTTTAAATATTATTTACTTGGATTTATGGCCGTAACCAAGGGTTTTTCGGGAGTTCAAACCCCCCAAAATGAAAAAGTTAACAAAAAGTTAAAGATCCATCAAGATATGAAATGTAGGTTAACCCCCCCCCCCCAAATTAAATCCTGGATACGATCTTGCTTGGATCAATAATAAACTATAAATAATCCTGTGTGTGTGTGTAAATAGTAATTTAAAATTAAAGAATTTTGTGGTCAAGTTAGGGATTGAACAATAAAACATACTCTAGCTTGTATCTCAAAATAATAAGTTTTAAAAACATAGAATCAAACCATAAAAATATCTCACAATTTATTAAACAGGGGTGGCGCTAGAATCTATCCGAGGGGGGGGGGAGAGGTGGCAGTAATGCATATCTTAAAATGACACCAGCTTTTTTGGCGCCACCCGTTATTAAGCCAAACAATTTATTGAAATAAACAATGGCACATTAATTTATAATTTTTTCTTTTTGATGATATCTATTGTATAAATAGAAATGTTAACATTATATAGTAATTTATAATAAAAAATGGCTGTCATTCCTTGTGTAACAAATAAGTTGTGATCATAAGTTGTGCAACCCTCATTTGTGAAATAAAGATATATCTTATCAATATTTATCTGATATATATATACTACTGATTATACTACTTTAACTATTATTTGCCAGTATAAATGCATTATATCTTCAACTTATGCAGTGTTTATACAGTAATGATTCTATCAACTTTTGTCAACATATACAGAACACAAAATCCCTGTGTCCCCCCCCCCCCCTTCATCTGCTAAATAAAATATTCCTTTTTTTGGAGGGGAGAGGGAGACGAAAAATTAAATAAACTATGTCTTATAATGCTTTTATTCTTCCAATTATATTAAAATAATATAATTTTACATATTACAGAATATTCTATGAAATTTTTTTAAGTTTCGATAAGTCCTTTTAACTTTGTAATGGGAGACATTAAATCAAACTACAAATGTAACTGTTTTTCTAGAACTGTTTCTTGATTCCTCTCTATATTTCAGTTAAAGGAAGTTATGGAGTATTATTGCCAATGGAACCTCACAAATCAGACTATGTCATTCAAATTTGGTTTTTTATAGTTTGTATTGTATTTAAATTTCTTGAGTATTTCAGGCATGCTTTATTTGTCTTTACATAATTTCAAACTACAATATAAACTACTATAAAAAGTCAATTATCAGCTTAAAAGCAGAATAGGACATTGTAGTGTGCGACTATTTCCACGTGTAATCAAAATTAAAGTTTTAAATGTAAAAGAATTGTTCATGCATTTGAATTAGTTTTAGATTTATTTGTCCATATTAGTTTTAACTCCTCGCATTTCTGCTCCAATAAAATTGGGATTCGTTCCCAAAAACGAAAACAAACATATAGCATCAAATTTAGGAAGATTATAGGTTTGTCCTTTGACAAATCCCAGAAAAATCAACATCTTAAACAAAATGAAATGGATGGGTTATAACGGTAAAATTAAAAAAGATTATACAATTTACGGCTCAAAAAATGATTTATAAACTATGAGTGCGAAGAAGCGAATTGATTTAGCGTTGTTTTTAAAACGTAAACACTGACACTTCATGCACAGTGACGTCAGAGCCAATCACGTAGCGTTTCACGATCACATGACATCGCGTCACTTTCCGCTTATTTAAACTTTAATTTTTAATTTATTCAAAATCTTTTTGACATTTAATGTGACATATTTGAACATCGTAAGCCTAAAATTACCAGGAAAATATAAAATTGAGCATTTTCCCCACGTGTGCAAATTCCTCATTGAAGCAGCTGAACGGATCCGTGAGAGGCCTGGCATCTTTGAGAATGTACGACGGTCCATGCGTCGACATTGCGAAGCATGTATCACTTCGGACGGCAAATCCTTTGAACACTTATTTTAATAACTCCAAACGTTTGTTGGTGATACTGCGTCCTACTTGCCTTTGTATCCGTCATGCTGCATACTGGCTTATAATGCTGTTATTCATGCACCTGTATTGTTGTGCTATTGTGGCTTTGTGTTCCATTAAACCTGTTTTGTGCACTTTGTCTGGTAACCTTTTCCTAAGTCACCACCAAAGAGCTGCCTCTAGCAGTCGCACTTTACGTTTGCGACCCCATGTTCTATTGTAAGAATGACTTATTTCTGTATGCCTGACCTACCCTTAAAGTCTGTCTAAGGACTTTTGACTCACCCTGTATGTATCTATATATATATATATATATATATATAGAATCATACAAAAATGAAGGATACGAACAATTATTATTATACCACTCAGAAAAAGGCGCAAATGCAGCTCTATATACTGATGCAGGATATAACTAATATAAACGATTTGAAAAAAGGAAGGGGGGAAAAACCATATGAATTGCATAAAAATGGCTGAGAGGGATAGCGACCTCTCATTCCCGTTTTAAGTACTTTTACGTCTAGACAACGCCCACGGATACCAATGCAATTCAATGACAGATCCCCGTAGCATGTGCAAAAATGAAAGCTCCAGAATGCAGAAATGGAGGCTTCAGAATGTAGACAGAATGTAGACAGAAATGGAACGACGAAAACTTACAGCCAACGATACTACCGACTAAAACGTAACGCCCGTTTCGCCACATGAAGTATGTACCCATACGCATGCGTACCTCGATAATTCAAATATGATGTCATATTCTCAAGTCATTACTGAATGAATAATCCTCTTCTTTAAAGAAAGAATTGTAAATATCTTTAAGGAAAGGATCAAAAAGGATTGTCTCACTTGTAACAAACTCATTTTACAGGAAGCACTTAAAATCATTACCCACGGAATTTCCTTAAAGATATTTACAATTCTTTCTTTAAAGAAGAGGATTATTCATTCAGTAATGACTTGAGAATATGACATCATATTTGAATTATCGAGGTACGCATGCGTATGGGTACATACTTCATGTGGCGAAACGGGCGTTACGTTTTAGTCGGTAGTATCGTTGGCTGTAAGTTTTCGTCGTTCCATTTCTGTCTACATTCTGTCTACATTCTGAAGCCTCCATTTCTGCATTCTGGAGCTTTCATTTTTGCACATGCTACGGGGATCTGTCATTGAATTGCATTGGTATCCGTGGGCGTTGTCTAGACGTAAAAGTACTTAAAACGGGAATGAGAGGTCGCTATCACTCTCAGCCATTTTTATGCAATTCATATGGTTTTCCCCCCCCCTTCTTTTTTTCAAATCGTTTATATTAGTTATATATATATATATATATATATATATATATATATATATAACGGTTTCAGCTTTAAAAATTCATTTTTTAAAATAATTCGAATTACAAACAAAGTCGACTAAGTTCGTAGTATCAAGAGTTCAACTACCTCTATACCGAATTTCTCAACTGTCCGAAACTTCCATTTTTCGAACAGTCAGAAAACCAGACAAACATCTTATTGTAATATGCAAGATTGTTTACCTACATTATACTCTTATAAATTCGTTAATCTGTAAAGTCATGTACTATACTCATAAGATTCCTTCTAAATATTAGATTAAACAGAAATTTATTTTCTCTCACGATGGACTTTGCAAATGTTTTGTATTTTTAGTAAAATATCTAAATTGTGTGTTTAAAAAAAATGTTTGTTTTTAATATATTCAACATTGAAAAATTGAATTATGTAGAGAAGTATTTCAATTCTCTTTTTACATTTAAATTTATATTTTTATCAATCGTGTATAATAATTGTAATCTTATTTACCAAATAAGCTTATACTCCTTTCTGATTGCTTGTATAGAGCTACATTCTATTGAAATATAAGTTGTCAAATAATTTCTACTACAATAAAAAAGAAAAAAATACTAGAATCTTTTCAGGATAATTATATCGAAAACTTAAATCAGAGATGTTGATTAGAGAAAATGATTTATTAATGAACCTATATATATACAGATTACTTTTTTCCAAACTTTTCTATTCTTCCAAACTGCAGTTTAATGCAAAGCCTAAATGTATAACAAATATAATTGATTTTATATTTCGAGTTCAGATAACTTAAATATTTAGATTTTAAATGCATATAATTGCATTTTAAAATGCACAACAAGAGCAGTATTTCCACTTTCTTATACTATCTGTGGCGATTCAAGTATTAAACTTTGATGTAAAATAGAAATGTATGTATTCAACTTGAACTTTAACTGTATTTTCTTTATATGTACGCTTTGCATTCGACATTTTCTGAATTTGTGCCATCTTCGCCATGGGGAAGCACGAGAATACGGTTGGGTAGCGGAGTGGTTTGAATTATGACCTCCCTCTTTCCACAACCACTGGGCAACCCTGGCCGGGAGGAACTGCGTAGTCGGGAATCTGAATGCAACCAAACATAAGCCCTTGTGCTTAATAATGTGTCTAGCGTTAAGGAGAATTTTAATCAACCTCCTTGGTTTTTTTACGTCTGCAAAAATAAATAAAATCTATGAATAGTGTGGTGCACAAATTAATAAAGAAACTTTATGTTGGCTTTTCACCTCATTGAATTATTTGTATTTAACATTCCCGAAATATCGTAAATTGTTTTATTTATCTTCAGTGCGAGTTCTGTAAAAGAATATTTATTAATATAATGCTATTAAATTAATTGCACCATTTTGACTTTAAAATAAAACCATTTATTAACAACATAGATTACTTATTAAATTAATTACAACAATTATTCATATTAATTGCAGCGTAGAGAGCAAATGTGAGACCATTTACTAAACAATGCCTAAAATGCATTAACGACCTTCAACAAGTATTGATATGAGCACATACCTTCAAGTCTGTCTTGGACTTTGACACCAGCTCGTCCTTAATGTCGCTCATTTTACTGGAATCAGGTCGTAGTATAATTCTCCCACTCGTACTCGTCGATCATATCTTACTGCCGTCTAAGTGTTAATATCGAACACTTCTGGTACAACTGTAATCAGGACATTGTTGTTTTCTCTTTTGCCTCTGTCTCACGTAGAAGTCATCATGACTTCTCGTCTATATTGCATCTGTTCTTTCATAGAAATCTCACATATTCTCCTAGAAGTTGTGTAATATCATCCCTTGTTTGCCGCCTCGTTTTGCCTGAGCTCTGACACGCCTCTTTGGCTTCCCGGCCACCCAAACAGTTACCTTACACCTTTCTGGTAGGTCGGACGGTCTGGGTAACAACAACAACAACGCCTCTTTTGCTCTGGCACACCTCTTTGGCTCTCCGGCCACATAAATAGCTACTGCAAGCCTTCGGGTCAGTCGTGTGGTCTGGGTTTCTCACGCCTCTTTGGCTCTGACTAGCCGACTTTAGGGCAATGCGCCCAGACATCTAGAATATTGGTTACATTTTTGACCACTCTTATGGCCTCTCGTGACTTCACCTTGGCCTCCACGGTTTATTGCCTACTTTGAAGTTTCAAGTCAGGGTGACATAAAACTGGCATCCCCAAGACTGATGATATTATTAAACATTACAGACATCATAATCACTGCACATAAAACTGTCTCATCTAAACTTTTTCCTATCTGGTTTCACATACCTATTCCTGGTCTCACAGATAGAATCAAGGATAGTTGGATCTCGACGCATAGGGCATAGCATTTCAGAAGTTGTTGAGACTCTGAAGATTTCTCACTCAACAGTGTCAAAGGTGTATCGAGAGTACCTCATAGAAGGCATTACCTCCCTCAAAAGACAGTACAGTGGGCGGTCACATCTGCTGAATGATCGAGACCAGCAACATCTGAGCAGAAGCGTCTGTGGTAAAGGATGAACCGCACTTCGTAAATTGACTACCACATTCAATACTAGAGGTGTATTTGGGAGGTCTGTGCAGCGAAATTTGGCGTTGATGGGATATATAGCAGCAGAAAAGAGACTCGAGTGCCTTTACTCACAGCACATAATCGGCTTCAGCGCATCACTTGGGCTCGCGAACACATGCAATGAACCCTAGATGACAGGAAGAATGTGACGTGGTCCAATGAGTCACGCTTCCACTTGGTACGAGCTAATGGTCGCGTTTGGGTGTGGGCCAAACTCTACGAGGCTATGGATCCAACTTGTCAACAAAGCACTGTGGAAGATGGTAGTGGTTTCATAATGTTGTGAGGAGTTTTTACTTGATATGGATTGGATTCTCTGATCAAATGGAACCGGCCATTGGCAGAAAACAGCTATGTTCAGCTGCTTGGTGATCATTTGCAGCCGTTTAAGGACTTCACGTACCCCAATAATGATGGGGTGTTCCAAGAGGAAAATGCTTCCTGTCACCGAGCCCATATTGCTCGCGATTGGTTTGAGGAGCATTCTGGAGAATTTCAGCAAATGTCCACCTAGGTCGCCAGACATGAACCCCTTGGAGCATGTCTGGGATATGATCGAAAGAGCCATTCGTGCCCAAATAACAGCACCTACCACAACAACACAATTATAGGCTGCTATTGAAACATCATGGCTAAACATTTCTCCTGGAGACTTCTGCCGACTAGTTGAGTCTATGCCTCGTCGAGTTGCTGCACTTCACCGAGCTAAAGGAGGCCCAACACGATATTAGAGAGCTATTCCATGACTTTTGGCACTTGGGTGTATGTCAATGTATGTCAGTATTGGGTGTATGCCAGTTTATTGTTATTTCTATGTTTTCCACGGACGTCTATTGTAACAGCTCTACACCCTTTGAGTTGTTAGCTAGACAGCTTGATTACTTATAACATAATAATAAAAACTAAACTACCTAACCCATGTTTAAAATAGGAAGCGACCACAACTCGGTGATCAAAACGATGAACAGCTGTCGCTAATAAAACGTGGCAACTTGCCTGCAAACATATTCTATATTGACATTTTAAGATCTTTTAAATCAATTTTCGGAAAGTTTTGGTAAGTTAACGAATCGATTCCTTGCTCAGATAGTAGTTTTTTATAAGGGAAAACATTACCATGCTATTAACAATTAGATGTTTTTTAGAGTTTTGAAGAAACTACACATTTTGAAGTTATCTCTGGCATTCGAATCATAGTTTTTCATAAGGGAAAACATTACCATGCAATTAAAAAATTAGATTTTTTTTAGAGTTTTGAAGAAACTACACATTTTGAAGTTATCTCTGGCATTCGAATCATAGTTTTAAATAAGGGAAAGCATTACCATAGAATTAAAAATTAGATGTTTTTTAGAGTTTTGAAGAAACTACACATTTTGAAGTTATCTCTGGCATTCGAATCATAGTTTTTCATAAGGGAAAACATTACCATGGAATTAAAAAATTAGATTTTTTTTAGAGTTTTGAAGAAACTACACATTTTGAAGTTATCTCTGGCATTCGAATCATAGTTTTTCATAAGGGAAAGCATTACCATAGAATTAAAAATTAGATGTTTTTTAGAGTTTTGAAGAAACTACACATTTTGAAGTTATCTCTGTCATTCAAATCATAGTTCTTTATAAGGGAAAACATTACCATGCAATTAAAAATTATATGGTTTTATAGAGTTTTGAAAAAACTACACATTTTGAAGTTATCTCTGGCATTCAAATCATAGTTTTTCATAAGGGAAAACATTACCATGGAATTAAAAATTAGATGTTTTCTTGGAGTTTTGAAGAAACTACACATTTTGAAGTTATCTCTGGCATTCGAATCATAGTTTTTCATAAGGGAAAGCATTACCATAGAATTAAAAATTAGATGTTTTTTAGAGTTTTGAAGAAACTACACATTTTGATGTTATCTCTGTCATTCAAATCATAGTTCTTTATAAGGGAAAACATTACCATGCAATTAAAAATTATATGGTTTTATAGAGTTTTGAAAAAACTACACATTTTGAAGTTATCTCTGGCATTCGAATCATAGTTTTAAATAAGGGAAAGCATTACCATAGAATTAAAAATTAGATGTTTTTTAGAGTTTTGAAGAAACTACACATTTTGAAGTTATCTCTGGCATTCGAATCATAGTTTTTCATAAGGGAAAACATTACCATGGAATTAAAAAATTAGATTTTTTTTAGAGTTTTGAAGAAACTACACATTTTGAAGTTATCTCTGGCATTCGAATCATAGTTTTTCATAAGGAAAAGCATTACCATAGAATTAAAAATTAGATGTTTTTTAGAGTTTTGAAGAAACTACACATTTTGAAGTTATCTCTGTCATTCAAATCATAGTTCTTTATAAGGGAAAACATTACCATGCAATTAAAAATTATATGGTTTTATAGAGTTTTGAAAAAACTACACATTTTGAAGTTATCTCTGGCATTCAAATCATAGTTTTTCATAAGGGAAAACATTACCATGGAATTAAAAATTAGATGTTTTCTTGGAGTTTTGAAGAAACTACACATTTTGAAGTTATCTCTGGCATTCGAATCATAGTTTTTCATAAGGGAAAGCATTACCATAGAATTAAAAATAAGATGTTTTTTAGAGTTTTGAAGAAACTACACATTTTGAAGTTATCTCTGTCATTCAAATCATAGTTCTTTATAAGGGAAAACATTACCATGCAATTAAAAATTATATGGTTTTATAGAGTTTTGAAAAAACTACACATTTTGAAGTTATCTCTGGCATTCGAATCATAGTTTTTCATAAGGGAAAACATTACCATGGAATTAAAAATTAGATGTTTTTTTGGAGTTTTGAAAAAACTACACATTTTGAAGTTATCTCTGGCATTCGAATCATTTATATGATGTATTTGTTATTAGTATTTCTATGTCTATGGCATTTCTTGAGTGAACTGAAATCAAATTTAGAAAGATGATTTCAGTTAGTAAACGCAAAACATGTATTGGATATTTTTAATTTAATTTGTTTTAAATTAATTTGCACAGAACAGGTTATATAAGAAAACAATTATTCCGACATATAGATAAACACAAAATATATAAAATAGCTGAATAAAAGAGAAACAATATATAAAACTGCTCAATACGTGAACTCAAAATATACACAAATAAAGTGCAAAATAAAGAGGCACTACAGCGGCAAACAAGAACAGATTAACATATCAACTTGTATCTAGTAAAGAATTCACTCAAGATTCATATAATTGCTTAAATTCAAAGATAAACAAAAAAATATACAGATCATTACAGCAAATATTTAACAATTTACAAAATTACTAGTCACATTGAACAAACAAAAATTATCTTTTTCAACTATCTCGTACCCCTTTTAGGAACATTAAGAGAAACAATAACCAAGATCTACGAGCAATAAATGATTGTTAAAAAGATTAAAAAAGAAATCATAATTATCTTCTAATATTTACTTCCAGAATACAAAACACTTTTTTCAACACAACACTAGATAAATCATTTGAACAATAGCCAATTACCGTAAACAATGTTGGGCATAAGCGGTTTTGTAAATGATTAACCAGGATCCCAGATTAACGATGCATAAGGAAAACTTGAGCCATGTATTTAAGCAGAAGTAAGACAATAATGAAGAGTACAGATATTTCGTGGATACGCTGGAACCCCTTCGTCAGTGCAAGAGAACCAACAAACACGAAGTCAAAATGATGGAATTTACACAAATAAAATAAATAGAAGGGTTTATATATCCACACCCTGGATTAAGAGCTCACCTAAGAGAGGCAATCAAAAAACGGAATAAAGAATAGACACAGTCAATCCGAAACGAGAAGTAATACACAAGATTGATGTGCCCAGAAACATAACAGGGATATCCCGATAAGACGAACCAAATTCGAACTTAATCCATTCTAACTCAATTTGGCAAGTCTCCTGTAAATTACACTAATGTTGATTAGAGGTTGATTCCATTCGGAAAAAATCTTGTCGTTTTTAGCGAAATGGCTCAAAAACCGTATGTATACACTTGTAGAGTCTACTTCGATAAGAGCTTGGAATTTCGCCCCAGTAGAGTGTCAGCTGGCCAATTCGAAGATCTAGGGTTCGATTTCCGTTTGGGACAGAAAAGCCCTTTACAATAGCACCCGAATAAATCAACCTTGCAGGTTAGTGCAAAGATGTCGGAGGTCTGAAGACCCCAGACCGTGCGACTCACATAGTGGGTTTAGAGTAGCTAGCTGCATGGCTGGGAAAGGGTACCTCCTGCACTCAGGAGGCACCCAAGATTTACCATCCCGCCAAACGGACATTTATTTAGATCTAAAACAATAACAATTGATGAAAAATATTGTGATTAAGCAGACAATTTTACATTATATTTTAACTTGACAAGTACGTCCATTTTTCAAAAATGGGAAAAGGGTTATTGCGAATATAGATAAAAAGATCATTGAAAAATAAAATTTAGAGTGAGGTATAATAACAATGAAAAATCCGATGTGGGCAACACATGACTTTCCTTATATAATGCAATGAATTTACTACTTTTACAGTTAAAAAATGTTATTCTTGTAGTAGATACTTATATTCTTTCCAAGATATTGAATTTCCTTCAATTAGTCTTCATTTTCATTGATTTGGTGTCATTTTTATTCATTTGGCGAGATTTTTGTTAATTTGGCAACAATTAAAATGTCGCCAAGTTGGCGACATTCCGCCAAATTCGTCGCCATAATATCGCCAAGCGTTTTGGACGGAGAAAAAAGTTATTCTTACAGCAGATAAATGACTATTGGCATTCAAATACAAAAGTATTATTCAAAGTATCTTTTTTCATGAATGGAACGAGCTAGTTCCACAAAAATGATGTCACCAAATTTATCGCATGGTATTACATATGAAAAGTGGACATGTTTCTCAATAGCAAATACCTTTTTTTATTTTATATGGCTTTTTGATATTTTTTTTGGAAAAATGTACAATATCTCGAGAACGGTTCATGTTAGCGTTTTAAAATTTATGTCAATCGTTTTTTAATAAAAAATTACATAAGAAATATCTATTTGCGCAAATATGCTAGTGGTTTTGATTTTTTGACGACTTTTTCAAAATTTCCCTCGAAAATTTAGGGGAGTTCAGAACATTCGATTGTGTATAAAAACAACAGGCTTCCAGTGTTTACGGATTGTGATTTTGGTACCAAATTTCGTTCGAATGGGTCCATTCGTTCGTCAGTTATCGTCTCCAAAGACTCACACACACACACACACATACACCCACACACACGCATACACCCACACACACATACTTTCTCACACACACACATACTTTTACACACATACACACACACACACACAAACATCACTTCAAAAATGTTTGATTCGTGATCAGGGATGCTTGAAACGTGCTCTCCCGTCGAAAACTCGAATTCGAATTTTCGACCCCGTCACAATACTTTCCTTATACATTATGTATATAAGGAAAGTAAAAATAGATTAAAATTAAAGAAAATAATAAAATTTTAAAAGTAAAATTTAGAAAATATATAAAAAGAAAATATATGAAAAGGAAAAAAAAATTAGGCACATGAAAAACAAAAACATAAATTTAGAATAAAATTTAGAAAAGAAAAATTAGAAAAAATGCAAATAAAAAGGGTCAAAAGAAAAGAAAAAACCGAGAAAATAAGAACAGTTAACATAGCTTTTTTTCTTTTTTTTTAAACAGAAAATATGGAGGGAACACAATAAGTTCATGTAAGTTAATAAGAATGAAATAAGGAGGGATTCATTGATCAAAATTAATTGAGAGCAGAATCTACTCATAAGCTTAAGTCACTTTATTAGAAATTCCCATGGCAACAAGAATACAGTTTTTAATTTTATCTACTGAAGAGCAATTTGAACGAACTTTGGAGAACCAAATTGGTTTATTAGAGGGGGGGGGGGTTTGCAAAGATGAAAATTTTTAGAAAAGGGACAATCGAATATGGAATAATCAACGTCGCCGAATTTATTGCAAATACAGTTAGAGGTGGATTTAATTTTGAAAAAGAATAGGTAATCAAGAAATGAGACATGACCAGTAAGAAAGTAAATGAGGTATTTATTAAAAATTTTTAAATTAGGATTCACGATAGGGAGGTAAGACAGGATTCTAGCCAGATCACCAGTCCTGGTGGAAATATAATCATTAAAATAATTTTGCCAAAGATTAAAGATATGAGATTTACAAAATTTTGAGAAGAGTGAGTAAAGAAAGGGAATAGTAAGAAGGGAACCAGAGATAGCAGCAATTTTGTCGGAGGTCTGAGGTGTGAGGAGGATGTCAGAGGTCTGAAGACCCCAGACCGTGCGACTCATATAGTGGGTTTAGAGTAGCTAGCTGCACGGCCGGGAAAGGATACCTCCTGCATGCAGGAGTCACCCAAGGTCAACCATCCCTCTAAGTGAACTTTTATTTAGGTCTAAAAATATAACAATTCATGAAAAATATTGTGATTAAACAGACAGTTTTACATTATATTTGAACTTAACAAGTACGTCCATTTTACAAAAATGGGAAAATGGTTATTGCGAATATAGATAGAAAGATCATTGAAAAATAAAATTTAAAGTGAGGTATAATAACATAATGAAAAGTAGATTAAAATGAAAGAAAATAATAAAATTTTAAAAGTAAAATTTAGAAAATATATAAAAAGAAAATATATGAAAAGGAAAAAAATTAGGCGTATGAAAACAAAAACAGAAATTTAGAATAAAATTTAGAAAAGAAAAATAAGAAAAAATACAAATAAAAAGGGTCAAAAGAAAAAGAAAGATCCATGAAAATAAGAACAATTAACATAGCATTTTTTTTTAAGAAAACAATGGAGGGAACACAATAAGTTTATATAAGTTAATAAGAATGAAATAAAGGGATTCATTGATCAAAATTAATTGAGAGCAGAATCTACTCATAAGCTTAGGTCACTTTATTAGAAATTTCCATGGCAACAAGAATACAGTTTTAATTTTATCTATTGAAGAGGAATTTGAACGATGTCAGAGGTCTGCAAGTGACCCTAGTACGATTAGTACGGATTCAGTGGACTCTGGAAGATTAAGTATCGATTTCAAATTGAGGGGTTAATTACCACGCAGGATGCTAACCTGGGTAAAAATGGTAGTAACAGGAGGCTAACCTGAGATAAAAATAGCAGGAGGTGGTCAGTCAGATTGTCAGTTGCCAGTCAATCTGATTGTATGGTAGAGAATGCAGAATTCACTTCGACGATAAGAGCTTGCAATTTCGTCCCAGTAGCTCAATGGCAGAGCATCGGCTGGCCAGTTCAGAGATCCAGGGTTCGATTCCCGGTTAGGACAGGAGGGCCCTTTACACACTCTAGCTGTAAACCTAATTGACCAAATTTCACAAAATTTGGTAGAAAAGTCACATGTAGTATATGCTGGTACTGATCAGAAGTTTGTGCGATATGGACTAAAAGAACCTGCTCCTTGTAACACAATATTTGTATTACATGTTTCCACCCCAATTACAAATGCCAACCTAAATAATGAACTATCTAAATGCTGCAGAGGGAGCCAATCACAACAAATGCATATATAAACAGTGGTCATCCCCGTCTGCAGCAACAGCGAATGGTAGATGTGGTAGGGAATGAATGGGGGAAAGAAAAAGCGCCCCAATGCCGTATTCAAAAAAACTCCAGTCGACGTAAAACTTTCGAACGAGTCAGCATCATGTTTTCTTGGGTTTGTGAAAAGTGTCTATAGAATGTGAGCAACAAAATGGTAGCGAGTGCAGTTAGATGTGTAACGGTTTTCCTACATCATTGAAATAGCACGAATATGCACGTAACACAAAGAGAAAAGGTAACCAACTTTCAATTGTCACTATTAGCACGGAAGGCACACCTTTAACGATTATTAAATTAATTGACTACCAGTTCGTATGAGTAGAACATATGAACGAGTTCGTAAATATTGAACTATAAGAACTATTCTTTATCGATTGTTTAAAGGAAACTGTTTTTAAGAAATTTAAGTCAAAGTTATTATGTGTGTAAATATATATATATTAATGTGATATTGTCAGTATTATGTGTCTTTTAATAATTGATTTAATTATAGCATAGTTACTCCAGATACAATAGATATCTATTAAGTAAAATATTAAAATAAATTGAGCAATTCAGCATGTGTATTTCTGTATGTTTTGTGTGTTCGTATTCCGAACTTGAGAACCGGGAGCTTACATGCTCCACCCTTAGTGGCGGCATCATAGGTAAGTCCTATACTGGTAATTTTTGATAAGGACAATTTTACCTTATGACACTCCTTTTTGCAAAATGGTCCATAAAAATCGTTCAAATCTAAAATAAACGACTACATATACTCAAATGTATCAATTAAATGTTTTATACGTAATGTAATTTTTAATGATGAAAAGAATAACATCAACCCCATACCTCGGATACTAATCGTTTTCAAGATATTTAAGTTTTCCTCACTTTTGCCACGTCTCCCTTGGAAATACATCGAATTGCTAAATGAAAACGAAAACTTAAATTAAATTGTACATTCAGAATAATTTTAAGTAAATATCAACTTTTTTTGTGCAATTAAACTCACTTTAACGTATTATAAAAAAAATAAAAATAAAATGAATATGAGTCTTTAGTGAAAGACATATGTTGTCTACATAAAATTTTTGTTTTTGATATCAGTGAAAATATTTAAATCTCTAATGAATGATGCTCCAATAACAAATTATTTAGATTTAAAACTTACACTCTATTTTAAAATCTTGAGTTCAACATTTAACAGCGCTCTGTGTACACTTATTAAAAGAAAGAAAAAATGTGCATCATTCTAGATATAATTCTAAAATAACTAGAATTTATTTTCCTCACGTTCTAGTCCATTGTCTCGTTCTCCTGGAATTTTACTATAATAAATAGAATTTTCAAAGAATTCTCCAAACTATAGGAATAGGGGTCTATTTAAAGAACTCAACTACAGTGCTTAATGTCTGAAATTGCACCCTCAAGTCGTCACTTTGAAGATCCTGTCGTCTGAACTACTACTTCCGGATACGTACTGCTTCCGGAAGGAAAGGGAATAGAAAAGTCAGTGTTGTTCCTACTTTTCTTTTTTACTGAGAGCAAACTAAAGTCAGTTATTCTAACTGAATAACTTTCCTTTATACTTTGAATAATTTGTTCTCAATCTTGTTCAGGCGAGACACAAAACTTCGAAATAAATGGTCTATAAAATTTGTCCATTGTGTGTTCACAGAATAAAAAACAAAAATTCTGATGCGGACAGAACATTACTTTCTACGGAGTATATTTTTCGTTCTTCTTATTCTCATTTTAACATTAATTTGCTAGCTTTAGCGCAGAATATGCACTCCGTTTCAAAAACATATATGCACCCATAAAAAATTGAGCTATAGTAACGAAACCTCAGCATGCAAATGTCGTTCTATAAATCATGCCAATGACCAAACAGAATTAACTGACAAGTTGCAACATTTCTTGCAGAATCTTCCGCAGAGGGACATTTAGCAACTTAATTTACTCTATCCTGGACCAGATATCACCTTGTACAGTTTCCATAGGAAGTTATTCATTACTAAAATGCCATCTTCTTGCTGCCATGATATCTAAACAAGTCTCTTTTGCTCACGAATTCCAATCATTTGCATATCTCTTCAGACGATACACGCATGCCTAGTTTCACAACTCTAGTTTAATTTCTTATGGGTGTATATATATTTTTTGCAACAGAGTGCATTAATTTTCTCTCTAAAATATTGTTTCGCGTTGAAAACATTTTTAGGTTAAAATGACACTTTTGTAAGTGGTAAATCCTCCCTGACTATACAAACCAATATTCCGTGCAGAATAAAGTCAAATGAGTTTCATATGTTCCTCTACGGAATAGTCGGCCACAAATGTTTCAACTGGTCAGTTATTTCAGTGGTTTTCTGAAAAGGCTACATTAACCGTCCATGCATGTCCTAAACGTGTTCTATTGCTAATAAGTCTGAAGATCTGGATGGCTATAGGAGGGTATTAAATCCTCGAAGACATTGAAAAAGTAGTACTGTATGTGGTCAAGAATTGTCTTTCTAGTAAATGAAACCTGAGCATATTGACAGAATAGGCAGAACAATCGGCTGCAGAATATCATCGACGTACAAGCGAGCCATAAGATCGGTTTGCAACACAACTAGAAGAGATCAGATGTCACACGAGATGGCACCTCAAACTGTCACACCACGTGTGATGGGGTGTGTAGGTCAACAACAAATTTAGGATCGGAACGATGGGCAGTCCTCTTTCACACACGTATAGGACTGTCATCATCACTGAGAAAGAAGCGGGATTCGTCAATAAAGACAACATATCATCAATCGGACTCTGTCCAAGCTTAACAAGCTCGACACCAATCCAGACAACTCTGCCTATGTTGAAGGTTCAGTGGTACTGCCTTAATGGGGCGTCAACAACTAATGCTACCTTCTGCCAGTCGTCGCCGAGAAGTATCCCTTGATACAGGATGGAAAATGACAAATGCCTTTAAATGGCTGTTAACGTGCCTCGTCTCCTAACTGCACGATCCTCTCGAGCAGTAGTATATCTGGCACATTCTAAGCCTCTGCAATGGGAACATGTGCCTTCTCTGACCCATTGTTTCAAACACCGAGCAAATACCAGAACGCTCCAATCAAGATCGTGACTCATATTTCTGTTGGACTAACCAGCTTTCCTCAAGCTTGCAATGCGACCTCTCTCTAAATCCGGAAATTGTTGGCAGCGCCATTAAGTATGCGTCAAAAACATATTTATATCCAACTTACAGTGTCAAAGCAAAAAATCCAGTTCCAATTACCCATGACTGTTAACAGAGATCGTTCTAATTGCTGCACGATGCGTTGTTCTCATGCGCGTTGTATGAGTCTTATAACATTGGCACTGACAGTTTCATCATTTACATGTCTCATAAAACGACATTTACATGTGTCTTTCGCAGCTGTAGCTTAATTTTTATAAGTGCATATATTTTTAGCAACAGTGTATATTATCAAATACTAACTTCAGCCTTGTAAATAAAGCAAATATACTAAAGTAAAATAAAGTAAATCATAAAAGGAGATTCGATAGCCATCATATTAATTAGACTACTGTACAAACCTGACCTGCGAACGTTCAGAAATTAGCCCTTTTCCGATTTCTCCCTCACTTTTATTCACTGAAATGCGTGAAATTGTCTTCAAACGAATGGAGGACTATACAAAGAACTCCATTAGGATGCAGAATGCCTGAAATTGAACCCCCCAGTCCTCACTTTGACGATCTTTCTGTCTGAACTATCACTTCAGGATTTTCAATTGCTCCCGGAAATACGAAGAAAGATAAATTCTTTGTACCTTTCTGCGCCCCTCTTTTGCTGTCGGTAAAATGAAGCAAGTTATTCTTACAGCTTTCTTTGTGATTTAGATGAAGATGTTTCATAGGAAATTATAATTTAAAATTATTAAGGTTCTAAGAACTTGAATAAACCACTAATTAATATTAAACAAATAACCGACGCTTTCGTAGTTACTAAAGCTTTTGACACGTGTTTGTAGTTACTAATACTAATAAATAGGATAAAAAACATATTATAGTTCAGACTAGCTGCTTTCGGTTAGGATCTTGGGCGCTTTTCTTTCAATTATAAACTCTAACTTACAATTGCGTCTTATCAGTAGCCTTCACACATACCGTGTATGCAATCGCATTATAACGTTCAATGAGAGAAAACCCATTTTCAATTTCTTGAGGACAAAACAAAAGAACCTTGTTAACCTAGACAACAGTGCCTATTTATTTATGTGAGCATTATATTTTTATCCTTTTCTTCATTTATTGTTATTAAGCTTTTTTCTCATTTGATTATAGTGAATATGTTTTTACTTTCCTTATATACATAATGTATAAGGAAAGTATTGTGACGGGGTCGAAAATTCGAATTCGAGTTTTCGACGGGAGAGCACGTTTCAAGCATATCCCTGATCACGAATCAAACATTTTTGAAGTGATGTCTGTGTGTGTGTGTGTGTGTGTGTGTGTGTGTGTGTGTGTGAAAGTATGTGTGAGTGTGTGTGTTAAAGTATGTGTGTGTGTGTGTGTGTGTCAGTGGGTCTCTGGAGACGATAACTGACGAACGAATGAACCGATTCGAACGAAATTTGATACAAAAATCACAATCCGTAAACACTGGAATCTCGCCAAATGGATTAAAATGACGCTAAATCAATGAAAATGAAGACCAATTGTCGAAAATTCAATATCTTGTAAAGAATATAAGTATCTACTATAAGAAAAACCTATTTTTTGTACTGTAAAAGTAATAAATTTATTGCATTATATAATGAAAGTCATGTGTTGCTCACATCAGATTTTTTTTTCAAGTTCTTACTTCACTTTAGATCAAAAGGTGCAATATCGAAGAACAGGGCATGCCAGCGTTCCATAAATGATTTTTTTTAACAATGGCCAAGCACTTCATCATCCTTCGCTTATACATCGGCCAGATTTGTGAACCATTTAGCCGTCACATGACGTTGCCCCGGTGCACCAGTGGGGGCGGAACACACTGCGCCACCCACCACGACATCCATGCCCGCAAATGGGACTCGAACCCACAACTCGGCAACAGAGCGAGCACGAGGAAAATCTTGTCTTGACCGCTCAACTACCACGTCGGCTGTTCCATAAATGACAATAAAATTAAACTTTAAATGTATTCATTTTTCATTTAAATCTGGTATAGGTAACACATGACTGCCCTTGCATAATACAACAACTTTACCACATCGAAATTATGATGGGAAATATCCACGACGACATATTTTTAACGTTGAATTGCACATTACCATTTAACACTTTTTTGGATGGCAACATGTAAAACTAGTTCGCAGTACCAAATAAACTCAAATTTTGCACAAATCTAAATTGATAACTAGCTAGCTGAAATATGGTTAACGCCTACTAAACTGTACAATCCATATATTAAAACTATTTTAATAATTCATTCATCAATTTAACGTTATTTTCTTTAATTTAGAGTCATTGTTGCCAATTTGGCGAACGTCATAATGTATCATAGCTCGAAAATCGTTTCCACTTAAACCCATGTTTGTCACTACCTCATCCGAGAACAAACCCCATGCGCGCTAACCAAAGAGCTGTCCTACGCATTTAAATCTTTTAAATGCGTGGGACTCTTATGTGTGGTAATAATCTCTTAATTACGGTTTAAATCTTATCCAAATTTGAATCTGGCTGCGTGATGTGGCTTACTCCATCACCGAGGTTCATAATCTTGTGACACATAGCAAATTTTCTCTCTACAGTTTAGTTCTGTGACTATGTAAATGTATTTATGCCATTCTGTGACTATGTAAATGTATGTAAATGTATGTAAATGTCATTTTAATTATAATTCTAAATAAACCAAGGTAGATATTTCTCTGAAGTCTAAAAATTAGTTCATTTCCTAGCTATCCGAAAGACCTATTCAGACAAACGGACTTGTTAAATTCATCTTCAAACGGAACGGGGTTTATTTAAAGAATTCTATTAGAGTGCATAGTGCTTGAAATTGCGCCCTAAAGTCGTCATTTTAAAAGCCTTGCAAATGGAACTGCTACTCTTGGATTCTCACTTACTTCCGGAAATAAGAGAAACAGAAGGTTGAGTTCCGTCTATCCGTTTCTTTTGTTAACATGGAACGGAAGTCAGTTATTTTAATTGAATGAAGCTATATATATAATTCGAATCTTTTAATTTTAGTCTTATATAGTGAAACTATCCTCTATGCTGTAGAAATGCATATTCATATGAAATTGAAACACATGCTCATTTTTGGTTGTAAAAAAATAAAATATTTTTAAAACCACAGCATTAAACTAATTAGTATCGGTATGAACTGGTTTTGGGGTCAATACAAAACCTCCTTTTTCAGTGTATAAAGACAAGACAACCACATGCACAAAAATGAACAGAGGTTTGTCTGCTTACCTTTATTCGTGCAGTCAGAACACATGCTGCTTAACTTTGTTGGTGCGGTTGGAACACATGCTACTTTACTTTGTTGGTACGGTTGGTATGCTGCTTATCTTTGTTCGCGTGATTTTGCTCTGTGTTAGTGAGGAAAAGGAATTTGAACAAAGATGTTTTGCTACTAACTGTTTTGATACTAACACTTATATAGTTCGTGCTATGTTTTTACAAATACTTTATTTTTATCTATATTTTCAGCAATTAACTCTATTTATTTTGTGTTAATAACTGTTCAAATATTTTTATCTATGAAGTATGAAAAAGCGACATACACAAGAATTTCAAATAAATTCAATTTTTAAAATTGCAGAGATGGAGAGAGGAAAGTATAAACTGCATTCCTTCTAAGCACTTAAAGCAAATCCCTAAATCCATTTCGTAAACTTTTGCATCGAATATCTGGCAATTGCAATTGCAGCTTGGAAATATGTGGAATGCAATGTCGATAACCTTTGTAGTCGCTGACGAAGTCAATCATGCACAGATGGATTCAAATTCAATGAATATTGAGATCAAGCTGCACTTGGCTGCAGAGATCAAATTCAGCTAAGGAACACACCTATGCTTCCCAAGAGTGTCAATACGAGAAATCCACTTTCTAGCTTTGGGAGCCCCCTTTAGGCGGATTCTGTGTCTGTGAGCATAGGCCGCCATAAACGTACAATGTTGCCCTCAGCTAGAGCTAACAGCTCAAACTGTAATAGTTATGTATGTTTGTCCTGCACCCCATACGCACATAAAATCTGCCTTAAAATATTGTTGTAAGTAAACGAACGATGTTAAGAAGCACATGCAGACGTGTGGACAAAAGCCTTGGCTAAATGGCCGCACCATTTCGTATAGTTCGAGCACAGCAGCAAAACTGAGGGAATTCCAACAATCCAAACGATTTGCCGGCTAGCCTCCCAACACAGATCTATTTGGCCTTCCGAATTTGGACTGTTTAAGCCAGTCGGGAGATTTGACTGCATATATATGGCCCGACTATTATTGCAGCTTTGTGGAAATGAATACAGTCTTTGAAAACATGCTAGAGAAGGTTAATTTGATTTAAATCCGTCTGTGTATATGAGTGACTTTGTAGACAGCCAAGTTTTTTTTACAAAATTCCCTCGCATAGCAAGTTTTCTTGCTGCCACTGCAATTAAAGTCAACATCGCGCTAAAAATAGCAGAACCGGACGACGAATGTACTAATTTCCTTAATAACTCAAAAACCGGAAAGGTTAGAAGTTCCAAATTTAACATGCCTTTGTCTTTTGTGGTGTATTATAACTATTTTTAACTTTTCGTGCCAAACCGCCTTATGCTCATTATAGAAATAGACTCGATTTTTAAAATAACTTTAGAGCCGGAGCAGCTTCAAAATATAAATTTAGTATTTCGTTTATTATTATGCATTTAAGTTATATACATTTTAATATAGATTTTTCATACATTTAAGTTACATACAAATAATAAAAGGGGTACTTCAAAAAACTATGTTATTTGTTATACTTGTTGACTTTCATAAATTATGTGTTTTACGATAAAATACCACACATTTTACTTAATTAAGTTTTAAAATGTTGTGAAATTATTTCTTTGTGGAAAAATATACCTATTTTATAAGACTATTTTATTTCCATCGACTTTATTTCAAAGCATATTTCAAATTCCTTCTCTTTATATTCAGTGCATATTAATAACGTATTTAAAATATTTCATTAAATGTATCAAAGGTGGAAAAACAACCTTACTTTAATTAAAATGTACATACTTTTGTGAACTTTAAATATTTTTATCCCGATTATTAAGGTGCAATATTTCTATTAGTGAATCCTAAAAGATTGGAAAGCAATCTTTTGAGAAAAATTTAATATATATATATATATATATATATATATATATATATATTAATCTTTATTTCTTTCTCACAACAGAATTATGAGAGAAGATAATTTTAATTTTAAACTGATGTTTAATATTCTTCAATTCTTTTGGATGAATATTAATTCCATATTCCATTAATTTTTCATACCATGAGGTTTAAAGAAATTGTGTTACAATATAATTTGAAAGATATTTTTCATGATAACATATGTAAAGCTGAATCAAAATAGCTGTTTCCGAAATTAATTGGTGGGGTAAAAAATTTCAGGATGGTTGTCGCAATGTAAATACACAAGGTGTTGTGAATTAGGACAAATTAGAATTTAATCAAAAAACTATGTGATGTGTCCAACACATGGCTTTTCTTACAAATTAATTATTATTTTTTCTTTTATGGCAAACCTTTTTTGTGTGAAATTTAAATCTATATAAAGAAGAAAATTGTGTATGTATGTATGTATGTATGTATGTATGATCCACCATAACGGAAGAACGGCTGAACCGAATTTAATGAAATTTGGTAGGAAGTCTTGAAATCACCCCACTTAAAATATAGACTATGTTTTGAGTTTCTACGACAAATGGTTCTTGAGATATTAGTGAAAAACGACACTTTTTCGTTTGTCTCATCATCACGGAAGAACGGCTGAACCGAATTTAATGAAATTTAGTCGGGAGTTTTGAAATAATCCTCCATAAATTTAGTCCAAGTTTCGAGTTTCTAAGATCAGGAGTTGTCGAGATATTGATGGAAAACGAAACTTTTTCCTAGGAGTTCTACTCTCTAACTCCATGATTCCCAACAAAACAGATTGAAAATAATTGGTTTAAAACGTGAAAATCAATTAAATCAATTAAATCAATTGAGTTTTGTGGGAGTTTATTGAACGTATTAATTACTTTTGAAAATCGCAGGTTTGAGATATGAATTTAAATGGAAACTATCACCATGCTTTATTTCTCACAGGCTTACTCAACAACTAAAAGTATTAACAAATCACAAGAAAGGTCACGTGATCTCTTCATATAATGGTCACACGATCTCTTCATATAATGGTCACGTGATTTCTTCATATAATGGATTTAATTTTTATTTTAACTGTTATTTAAAAAAACTAGTGATTATATTTGGCTGAGCATTTTCTTTGATTGAACAGTGACAAAACAATGTATAAGATTTACGGCCGTATATGTTCAGGTGTAATTTTTATCACAGTTTTGCTTGGTAAATCCCGAGCAACTCCGGGTAATCGCTGCTAGTTTATTATAAATTAGTCTTATTGACAGTAATTATGCTTAATGTTACAGATAGAAGATGTTAATGAAAATATATATATTTCTTTTCAGAGATATCGAGTGGAACAGTAAAATGTCTTATTTCGCTAGAATGACTATTCCTAACTAATAATTCTAATGATTAAACTTAAACGCTATCAAATATTTCTCGTATTATTTACAAAAAAATTATGATAAGTTATGGAGTCAAGCCTCGACCGAGCAGCATGGTTTTATAAAGAAACTTTCAATTATCAGCAGCATTCTGATTCTTAATAATGAAATTAGAAACGCTCTAGAATGTGATGGTTAAATTGGTGTAATATACACTGGTTTTTTTTAAATGTTCAATACTGTAAATATTTATGTTTTTTCTGTCAGAAATTATTTGGATTTGATTTAAACCTTGTTAAATGTATATTTACTTTTTCATTTGCAAGAGATGAATATTACTTCATATGGTGGATACAACTGAGAGTTATTTATTAGTTCGTACCGGGTACTAAGGTATACGGAATCCATTTCTATTTATTTTATTTATTAATATTTACCTTGCATTATGTAAGATTCTAAAGGCTTTTAATTTGATTATGATTTGAAAATGTATATACATGTCGGATATATATTTTGTTGGACATACACACAGATTATATTGATTTCCAGGATGATTTAAATTGACTAGTTGACCAGCATTTTAGAAACCAGCCATATCTTAATGTAAATGTGTTATTTTTTCTATTCAGAGAATTCTGTCTCATTAGTATTCCTTAAGCGGTTGTGTTGCAAAGCAGTGACAAGGTTTAAGGAATATAGGTGTATATTTTTATTATAAATTCACGTTTCAGGAACATATACAGAAAGTGGTTTTTAAAGCTTATGTGAAATTCCAAGGGATTTTATTACAATACGAAAATAATTTTCTTATTAAACCAAAACTCGAATATGCGCCGTTGGTTTAAGATCCGTACTATTCCACTTGAAATAAAATTACAGAAAATGTTCAATCCAGGATCTTGAAATGTTCATGTTTTTCTATGAATAGGTGCGGGTAAAGCTTACCTAAAAAATATAGTTAATATTGTAGATTTGAAAACCAAAAGAAAGCTATGTTAACTGACTTTAGTTTTCATACAATTGTATTGATTGTACCTAGTTTGGGAATATAATCTCATTCAATGTTCTAAATTTTAATTTAAGACTTCAGTTTATAGTGTTTAAGGAACGTCTATATAGGGCAAATGTAACCAGTGAATTTTCATTTGAAAAATTTTGTAGATTATATAATAAGTACTGAGTTAATTCAGATTTATTTCACATGTCTACTTGCGAATTTATGGAAAAAGTGAATGTTGTTTAGAATTTTCCTGAATATGATCTTGCAAATTTTGTAAGATTTTGCTGTATACGATCTTGCGGGTTTTGTAATGTGATGCAAAGTGTAACATTGTGTGTCTCTCTCTCTGATTCTGTTCAGTATCAATATAATTGGGTTCGCTTAAACCTATTCTGTACACTCATCTAATAAATAAATAAATAAATAAATAAATAAATAAATAAATAAATACGGAATATATCCCTCTCAGACCCTGATGCAGGCTTACCAAAGACGATGCATATCCTTAATCAAATTATCTAGAGCGATAGAAGACAAATATAGCAATTTTTCTATAAGTTTGCAATTTCTGCAGAATGATTAAAGTAGGAAGTCTGGCAGAGATAACTCATCAAAAGGCATCCAGAAATTGTTCGATAGAATTAAGAACCTGCTAATTGTGATATGATATTCACATATTTTATACATAACCCTGGGAAAAACGGGAATGTGTATTGTAATTTAAAATGTATACTATGTTTGTGATTTATGTCATAGCTAGGCCTTTGCACAGACGGAATTGGGATATTTGGCGCCGTTGGGTTGTATGCGCACTGACATGGATTGTAAATATTCAGAGATTTAATTGCAGCAAAATGTCAAAGTTGAGCTACAAATCTTTGAAAATTTATAGCCCTGTCAGGTGTGGCTCGCGTCGGGGTTTCGGTCCTTGGACCACCCTGGTTTTGGAAGCCCTCTGGTTCTTGTGTTTGAGTGGAGCGCATAAAAAATGAGCGTCGCTTCTAAAACCAATGGTATGAAGCATTTTTGGACCTCCTTTTTTATTGCGCCTGGGAAGCAGCGAATAGGAATTGGGGGAAATCCCTCCCTGTTTTTTGTCGCTCTCCTTGTTTTAAAATTCTGGAAGTTTTTAGAAATGTAAAAAATCGTTAGTTGCTTTTCTGAGCTCGAGTAGAGAGCACTCCAAGTGCGTGGCACTTGTGGTTTTGTGAAGTCCGCTCCGGCATGCATTTTTGATGCATCTCTGACCCGGCATCCGCGGTTCCTATCTCGGGCGGCAAATGCCTTTGCCGAGGGGCCGACGTAGTGAGTCCGGTAAAGATGGCGACTCGTTGCCAAGACGAGCCGAGCCTAATTCAGCGCGAGGGCGCATTTCTTCGGGCGGTGACGACCAGGAATGGAAGAATGTCGTCATGTTTTTAATTGGTTGCAGTACACACAGCTCTACCACCAAAACGGCGCGGTGTAGGACCTTGCTCCTTTAGCTGCATTTAAGCCGTGGTAACTGTAATACTGTGTGTACGGAATATTTGCGGAGCATCAATCCAGGGCTCCTAAGCAGCAGCCAATCTCTACAAATAAAGTATCTGATCTCCACTCTTTAGGCAAGGGCCTGTACGCATGCTCACTCAAGAGCCGCTGGGACTTAAGCCGAAATTAAGAGGAGGAGAAGGAAAGTGAACAGTATGCCCATCGTCATTTGTTTTTGTTAGTTGCAGTGCAACACAGCTCTACCACTAAAACGGCGCGGTGTAGGACCTTGCTCCTTTAGCTGCATTAAGCCGTGGTAACTGTAACACTGCGTGTATGGAGCGTTTGAGGAACATCAATCCCGGGATCCTAAGCAGCAGACGAATCTCTACGAAAACGTATATATTTGGCAAAACCTGTACGCATGCTCACTCAAGAGCCGCTGGGACTTAAGCCGTCGTTTAAGAGGAGGAGAAGGAAAGTGGACAGTGTGCCCATCTCCAAAATAATACTTGGCAAAAAAAATTTCGTCACCTGGTGATACGCACCGTGTTTTCTCAGATTGGTAGCATTTTCCATGAACTATACAAATAAATGAACCAAACTTCAATTAAGAGTGCCACCCATTCCAACGTGCAGAGGTCAGCTACAGCACTCAGTGGAGTTCGTATGTAATGAAGGTATGAGAATTATATATTGATTTTAAAATGTGTATATGAATGTTTAAGCTTAATTTGTGTGAGCGAATAGTGTAAGGGCAAAGTTAGGATGATAAATAAGATAAATATGCAAATTAATGCAAAATAAACTGTGCACCCTGAGGTCAAGCTTAGGTAAATTGGGAACTCATTTGTAATTGTGTATTTTGTATTTAATGTTTGAATTGAGATTTCATGTGTTTTTGTAAATAAATTGTTAAGTGGCCACAAAAAAGGGAGTGATTAATTGTTTTAGCAAACGCAATGTACTTAGGTCCAATCGGACCCCACTATACTTTAACGCGCCTGGTGGAACTATTTGGTGAGTATCGGTAATGTATTTAAGTGTTTAATATTTATTGTATTTATGTGTAAAATCCACCTCACCACACTAATACGCTGGATACTCTATACGTTCAATACCCCCCTCTCTCTTTCTCTATCTCTTTCTCTGTTTCTCTCTCTATTTCTCTCTCTATTTCTCTCTCTCTTTCTCTCTCTCGCTCTCTCTCGCGCTCTCTTTCTCGCTCTCTCTCGCTCTCTCTCGCTCTCTCTCGCTCACTCTCTCTCACTCGCTCTCTTTCTCTCTCTCTCGCTCTCTCTCGCTTTCTCTCTGGCTCTCACTCTCTCGCTCTCTCGCTCTCGCTCTCTCGCTCTCGCTCTCTCGCTCTCTCCCTCTCGCTCTCTCTCTCTCTCGCTCTCGCTCTCTCTCGCTTTCTCTCTGGCTCTCACTCTCTCGCTCTCGCTCTCTCGCTCTCGCTCTCTCGCTCTCTCGCTCTCTCCCTCTCACTCTCTCTCTCTCACTCTCTCTCACTCGTTCTCTCACTCTCTCTCTCTCTCTCTATCACTCTCTCTCTCTCACTCTCTCTCTCTCTCACTCGCTCTCTGGGGATCAAGGACTCTCTCTCAGAAGGATCAAGGACTTCTATACCTTTGCACTGTCACAGTGTTGACTTATAAAACTTGAACGTCGGTACAGTTTTCCAACGAAAAGCCAGCTTTGGTACCACTACTATGATCGAAAGCATGGTGTTAAACATTGTTACTGGACTGGTTGCATGTTACTTGTTCTCTTCAGACTAGCACACGTCTACTTTTCGACTTCAAGGCAAATCTTGATTAGTCTTTGAAGAAAATACTTGCCTATTGTATTTAGGTTCAAATCACATGCTCACGACATAAATGCAAACGTGGTATCTAGAGCTCAACGGGACACACTCTTTTGAAATCCGTTCACAAAGCCCTCTCGTATTCAGCCTTCGCCGTACAGAACTGGCCGATATTGTCCTTCCTATAACCACAGTAGCAACCGATCTTGAGTTTGTATTCTCTGTAGCCGATTACATCTAACCAGCAAAGGCAAGTACTGGTCATTAGAAGGAGTTGTGACCCCAGGTCGTCACGAAACAGATATGTTTGGTGACTATTTCCCACTTCTACAGTTGTGTAGGTAAACAGAAAATGATTGAATGGTGCACACGAAACAACTACGCTACTTATGTGATGTGTTCTCTAATCTCTCCCAATATCACATCAATATTGTTAATCATCCATACGTATTCTCTGGACAATGCTAAAACAGATCGCTATTCCAACTTGTGGGGTAAAATGTTATTGTTGCAATGAAGGCTTAGACACAAACGCATTGATTTTATCGAACGTCTAATTTACATGTTTCACATCAATATTGTTAATCATCCATACGTATTCTCTGGACAATGCTAAAACAGATCGCTATTCCAACTTGTGGGGTAAAATGTTATTGTTGCAATGAAGGCTTAGACACAAACTCATTGATTTTATCGAACGTCTAATTTACATGTTTCACATCAATATTGTTAATCATCCATACGTATTCTCTGGACAATGCTAAAACAGATCGCTATTCCAACTTGTGGGGTAAAATGTTATTGTTGCAATGAAGGCTTAGACACAAACGCATTGATTTTATCGAACGTCTAATTTACATATTTCACATCAATATTGTTAATCATCCATACGTATTCTCTGGACAATGCTAAAACAGATTGCTATGCCAACTTGTGGGGTAAAATGTTATTGTTGCAATGAAGGCTTAGACACAAACGCATTGAATTTATCGAACGTCTAATTTACATATTTGGAGCAGAATCTAATCATTTTCCGATGTCTGTTTCATTATTTGCGTATTCTACTGGAAGACCACAAAGAATTTCGTGCAATAAAATCCAGGCATGTGCATGTTATATGAGAATTTGTATTTTTGTGCTGGACTTTTAACGGGCAGTATAGGATGCAAATGTGCAATGTATTATCTTTGAAACAAACATGTATTTTCTCCTTACTTTTCCATTCAGCTAACCCACATAATGAAACTGATTAGTTCCAATAAGGGTCGGAAATAGTAGTCTTAATTATTAAAAGGACCCTATTATTGCGGATCTCTTTTGTTTCTGATGCAAGAGAACATTCCGTGTTCCTGTCTTTTCTACCAAATGAGATAAAACAGTAAAGAATAGATCTTATCAGAAAGTGTTATTACTTGCATTTACGATGCATGTAACGCCAATATCGGTTGTGTTTATCAAATACGTATTCAAATGTATCACTATTTTTTTGAGAAAGCATGATTTAGGGCAGTTTTATGATAAGTTAAAATTATCCTTATTAATGTAATTACAGGTTGTGAGAATACAAACAATTATATTTTATTTAATGTACAAACATATAAAATTTAGATAAGATTTTTTTCAAGGATGTTTTAAGTTCCCTTTTCTAAGATAAGTAATCAGTATGTACTAATCTAAATAATAAATTTATATTCAATATTTTGGTAATTAGTCTTTTGGTTAGTATACAGGGTGTCCCAAAAATATTGATCTCGGCTTTTATTCGTTAAATATTGATCTTAGAAATATATTATAAATTACAAAGTTCCGTAAACAAGGTACGGAATTTTATGAAATCGATAAAAATTTCCAGGGGATTAAATTTGAAGAAAAACAAAATTTAAATTTTTATACGGTCCCCGTACAAAAAGATTTCCAAGAAGTAAAATGGGCCCCATTCACTACTAAGGTGATGTATAAAATTTCAGCATTTTATCATAAAAAGTCATAGAGATATGTTTAAACAAAGTTGGTAAGGGATTAATCACAAATTAAAATGTAAATATTTACAGCAGGAGTGCAAATGATGCAAAGCAAAAATGCATCATAGGTAAATAATATCTGCCTCTTATCTTTAATGGATCTTTGGCATAGATGGAAAACATTTTGGACAAGCGTTGTAATAATTGTGTAAAGATATTATTTCTACACAATGTAGATACTTTTGTACCAATAAATAGCAAAATTATTATTTATTTATGTAATCATTGTTTTCTTTCGTAATTTGTGTATGACCCCTGAAACGCGATCTGCCGACATGATTTTTCCCCTCTAAGAACCCATGTCGATGTATCGAAAAGTGGTTTAAGTCAGAATTTTTGTCTTTTCATATCTCTGGGACTTTTTATGATAAAATGCTGAAATTTTGAACATCACCTTATTAGTGTATGGAGCATATTTTACTCATTGGAAATGCTTTTGTACGGGGACTGTATAAAAATTTAAATTCTGTATTTCTTAAAACTGAATTCCCTTCAAAATTTTAATCGATTTTATAAAACTCTGTACCTTTTTTTATGCAACTTCGTAATTTATTATATATATATATAAGATCAATATTTCAGGTATAAAAGCCGAGGTTAATGTTTTTGGGACACCCTGTACACTGCTTTCCTATCCTGACGAAGCTGATGTAGCAACAGCTAACCTCCGTGGTGACATATATCAATCACATCCAACCTAACTACAAGCCCTAGACTAAATGATTAGACTAGAAAATATCTTGACGTCCTGCAAGCTACTTCAAAATGTATGTTTCAACTTCTCTTCTTTGATACGCGCTGGATAAGAGGTTAGAGGAGCACGTCTTATTCCAGAATTTCTAACACTGTAAAAGATAGAAAGATACTATCCTCATCTATGGTTCATCAATCTAGCCTGAGAATGAAGGACCCTCATTCAAGTGAAATTGGAGAGCGTCGAGATCGTGACGTTGGTTGTTAGAGAGTTGCTTATCTGTTCGAGATTATATTATCTGCACTTAATTTTTTTCTGGTTTTCTTCTTATGTACATATTATTTTCCTTTCATTGTGCTAGGTAGTGCTAGTATATTGAGATCTGCCGTTTAGGTATTTTCAGTTTGGCCGATATACTCTTACATTTATTTGAATGTTCTAGTTCAGACTTGTTGCACTAAAGAAAGAATCCAAATGATTTCAAAAACGTACGTGCTCCTTTACCTTTATTTGAGATGAATTTTACTTTGGGGGCAGTTCAGTATAGGTGGTAAACAAAGTCACGTACTTTACTGTTTCTAAATAATTTGCATTAAAATACATAAACTTAATACACAACACGTAGAAACGTTTGGAGAATTTCGATACACCCGAAAAAGAACACAAGTCTCAACCGAGTGAAGAACGTGACCCATGAAATGGAAACCGCTGCTTTAATTGGTAAATTTCGTTTCAAGTGGTCGATAATTTTTTAGAATGTTGGAAAAGAAATTTAAAAGAATTTTTTAAAATTCAATTTCCCAAAATTTTTAATAATATTTCCAAAATTTATAATTGGCAACTAACCGCTTAAATTCAACGAATCTATATATTTCCATTTTCTTACAATTCAGGTAATAAATTTAATTAAACATTGCGTAGAATAGCAGAAAATAAACTTTAAATAATTGAGCTTAAATGACCTGAAATATAATATATCTCCTTAGTTTATTATGACATTTAAACACTCAATTGTGCTTAAGCTTAAATAGTCAGAAAAAAAACTCGAACGTTTCTTATTAAAGTAGCAGAGATTTCTTTCGTTTGTTCTTTCTAAATCGTTTCAAGTTGTTCTTTTTAAGATTCAGTCAGTAGGCCTTGCCCAATTGAAATCGATTTAGATCAAATTGGAACAAATTTCAGCAACAGAATTCTTTTATTGTGGCTAAAACGCTTTAGATACTTTAGAGAAAAAAAAATAGAATAAAACATTTAGATTCTTTTCTAAATTTGTACATAGTCCATTTCAATTTCAGCAATTAAATAGTACGCAGTATGTTAAATAGATAACTTTGTAAAATGAGTTGATGTTTATAAAGATTTCTTTACTTTATCTGAAATGTCTTCAAATACGAGTATCATTTAAATCGTTTTACTATATAGCCTAAAATATTTTATACAATTTTTGTGTATTTCCAACACTTCTACTTTATGTACAGTTCAAATTATTTCTAATGTTATAAGAGTAAAATAAATTCCTTAAGAGCATCATAAAACACTCAATTAATAAAGTCGACCAATTTCGAAGGCAAGAAACATTCTTCTTCGTCAGGTCATGCAAGAAACGCGACCTACACTCGTGAGAGCTAGATTGGCAACTGATACTAAAGCAATAGACGTGGCTGAAGCCGGAAAAGGGGTTTCCTAACAGCGAAAGTAAGTAGAGAATAGAAGTAGAAAACCAAGGAGAAAATAACAAGAGGTAGATCACTATAAATAAACGATAAAATACCAAGGAGGAAGTTGAACGTCCAATAGAAGATTCAATGAGTAAAGCAACAAACATAAGTGTCCTATTAAATTAAAAAGGAAATGAAACTAACCCAGGTTTCAAAAGCTACGTGAGTCTTCAAACCAGCGGTAAAACTAACAATTTCTAAATTATTAACTGTAACTATTTTGAGCCCTCTTCCTCAGATCAAGAACGATGTGTTATTTTAACAAACTCTAAGAAAGGACTGTAGGACGACAGGCAAGGAAACATTCGAAGAGATAGATCTGGAACACACAGAATGATAATTCGCTAACGGAGGGAGGGGGGTAACGGTTTTTTAAGTAGAAACACTAACTGTAAGCACATTAACTCAGGGCGAGAAGGTAACCTCGCTTTGCCCTCATATTACACTAAGTGAGAGAAATGAAGCTGAAAGGCCGCACTGATATAAACATTTAAAATTGCATTTAAAATTAAACTGAGAGAGACAAACTGAAACATTTAAATTCCTAACAAAAATCAGGGAATGGTGATAAATTAAACAGAAGAATAAATAGAGAAATACATATAAAGCGAGAAAGATATCATAGTTGCAACACTAGTAACTAAATAGGAGTGAAATATGATGAAAGCATGAGAACTGAGATAACCATATTCAAAAACCTTGAAAATATATTATATATCATAAAAGGAAAGAAACAAGCTATTTTGAGGGTTAAATAAGCTACCTTCACCATAAATAATATTAAAAATACCTGTTAATTAAAAGATAACAAGGAAACAAAAATTAAGGAAATAGCAAAAATTTAGGAAAAACCATCTTGGAACACTGCATTTGCAACAATATTCGAATAACATACAATCAACATACTTTAAAAGTGCCAATGCATGATATAGAAAATAAAATGAAAATACACACAGAATTAAGTAGATAACCGGTTTCGGAAGCTAGATGAGTAAATTTCATCAACTAACTTAAAAATAACATGCGATCAAATTGTTTCATAAATAGCTTCAAAAGTGAATTTTCTGGTATAAACTTCTTATTTCTTACCTCGTTCTCTACTACTTTTAATGCGATTTTATCGTATGCTATTTGATAGTATGATCGTATGCATTGATTACATTAGCTGAAGAAGGCTACCAGTTGACTTTGACACAAATTAATTGTTTCAATCAAATATTAACGAGTTATGTTTATATTCAGATCAAAGACATTAATAGTAATAGCCAAGGTCATTAATAGTAATAACCAAGGTCATTATTGCAATGGCCAAGGTCATTAATTTCAGTGACCAAGATCATCTCATATTTTCCTTAAATGGATTTATTTCTTAATCATATTTTTTTAATTTTTAAATCTATATTTTTTTTGTAAAATAAAACGACAAAAAATATATATTTTAGACGGTTTTTATTCTCTTAGTTATATTAAAAACTTTTATTTGCATTCACAGCTCATAGAAAATATACATAATAGATACACAGAATATTATCTTCTGGATCAAAACAATAAGTAGCACATTTAACTAAACATAAGAAATCCGTTGTACATAAAAAATTTTCCATGCGGGATTCCTAAGTGCATGAGGAATTTGTTCGCATTCGTATCCTTTCCTTGTAATCCTCATGTTATTAACGTTTTACGGCTAGACAAGATCCAATTCAAAGGAACAATCCGAAACGGAATCTAATCACTGCTGTTGGGCTGAAACCATTGTCTGCTCAAAGAGATTCTTCTTTTGCCAGAAAATATAAATATCTGGAATGCAGTCTTGGCTCGCTAATTGCTTGTACAGTGTGTCCCGCAAAATCCTTACAAAATCTTATTTCCTCAACAGTTAGTTTTTTGGCATATACTTCAGAGTACAATAGTGTTTCAAATTGTGTAACAATTTATCTTACAATAGTTTTGAAGCGAGAAAAGTATCCATCTAAAAATCACGAAATCTTAATTTTTGCAGGGTTCCTCAATCCCAAATTATCAATTTACTAAAATTACTTCATACATTAATGTGTAAAACTATAAAAAAAAGTTCTTCACGATCTAAAATTCGCCGGGTTATGAAACATATATTTTATGATTTAAATCACTTTCCTACGTTTGCGAATACATCGTTTCGAACGAGTGTTGAGGGACCGTATAAAATGAAAATTAAACATTCCAGAGTATTTGTCTCACACTTCATTTTAACACTTTACAACATAGTTGAAAAGTGTTTATGACTTTGTTCACTCTGTCTGTCCGTTAGCACGATAACTGCCGTAAAAATAGCTTTATCAAAATGAAATTTTAGTATGTTGTTCAGACGGTCTGTGGGACATGTGAGAATTTAAATGCATAATATCACCCAATTAGTTTTGGATTGAACCCGGGTTGAAAAAATGAAATACATTGAAACCTATGAGACCTAAGTTTTCAAACATTTTTAAGCAAATTTAAAATTTACAAATTGCTTCGAAAGTTTTGGAAAATATTCAACCTATCCCATAAAATATATTAAAAACAATTTCAGCAAAATATATTCAGTAATTTTTTAAATAAAAATTAAAATATTAATTACACCCTTTCTATGAAGAGATCACGTGACTATTATATGAAGAGATCACATGACCCACTTCAAAATAAAATATGGCATCCATCTTGTGTCAAAATCGTGATTTTTATATGCAAGTTCTTATATTCATATTTAGTATTGTATCCGTCCTAAAACCGTTTTATTTCAACTTAAATTATATGCATCTACATACCACAACTCAATTGCAATAGAGTTTAAATGATCATCCAACTTTGATTATTTCTACAGCGAAGCCTAATTTTTACTTATGGAGAATGTAAACACCAAAAGATGTAGAATGAGTTGTATAAGAATTGCTGCATTTCTTTAACGCAAAATTATTTAGCTCATAGAGTCTGCAGTATAGCTGATATGAATGAAACATTCATTAATTTTACACAGAGAAAAAGACAATTTTGTCGATGAAATTTTAAGCATAGAGTTAAATTACTTGTACCTCCATGGTTTTAAGTTTTTAAATAAAATAAAATATTATAGTATTGTGATGAATCAAAGGAATGGAAAAAATTTATGAATGAAATGCTGCTTTTATAGAGAGAGCCAGGCGATTTATATTTCAATGACGTCATTTGTATAAAGTTCATTTGTTTTCGATGAAGTTTTCAAATATAATAAATTACTGTAGTATTATGGTAATTTTTAAAATATTTCCGAGGAATGTATCACATTTTAGAGATGTTTAAACCAAGCAATTTATACTTCATTGCCGTCATTTGAATGAAGTTCATTTTATTCAATGAAGTTTCAAGTTTTCAAATATAATAAATTAATGTAGAGTTGTGATAATTTTTAAAATATTACAGAGGAGTGTATCGCATTTTAGAGATGTTTAAATAAATTTACATTGAAGTTGGAAAGTGTTTCATAATGAATGCTTTATGCATGATTGATCTTTCTTGTTATTTTTAGGATTTATAAGAGTGTCCAAGACGTCCTTTAAAATCTAATAATTATTAAAAATACTCAATTGAACAAGACAACGACAAATAAATAAATATATATATATATATATATAAATATATATATATATATATATATATATATGTATTATATATATATATATATATATATATGTATTTTATATATATATATATATATATATATATATATATATATATATATACATATATAAAATAAAAAATGTAGATAATACATGAAATCAATGGCATACCTTAATTCATTATATCAGTGTTAAGAGGTTATATGATTTCCGACTACGAGGAATTGAAAATATAATATCTAACAAAAGAATAAAATTAACACCAGGGAGTTAAACAGGATCTTAATTTTATACTAAAAAGATGAAATAGGTAATATATATATATATATTCTATGTCTTTTTTTTAATTTGAATTTCTAATTTTTTTTCTGTTGTTATTCATTGTTTTTTAATTGATTGATTGTTATAAAAATCCAAAATATTCCCTTATACCAAATCCTATTTCTAAATAAAATTATATATAATGCATATAGTGTAACAATATGTATTAAATGTATAATTTCTTTGGCTAAAAAATAACGAAATACGATAATTTTCGTATTACAATTCAGATACAGAAAAAAAAATATTTTCCTATTCATTTCTTTCTACTTGTAAGCCCCGTTAATAACTTGTGTGAGACTTGCACGGATTCCATTCAAAGGAACAATTGGAACTCAATCTATTCAATGCTGTGGTGCAGGGAAGAAACGTCAGCCTAAAGGCGTTCTTCGTTTATCAATGAAAAGTATAAGAATATGCCAATGGTATTTACTTGCTTTGTATATATTTAGTCAATACATTTTTTTCAATATACGTGAGATGAGTGATGAGTGCAAATATTTAGATCAGGAGTGTAAAGCGAGAGGAAGTATTCTTTGTGAGTTGTGATATCATTATCAGCGATCATAATTCATACAAATATAAATATACATCATTATTTGGGCACGTAAATTTATACTACGATATCAATATATTACAAATATTTATTGTTTGCTACTTGTTTTATTAGCTAATTTTATTTAATATATTAATCTAACAAGTGATAACTAATAATTTGTCATAACCGTCAATGTTGAATTGAATTTTCCATGTCGAAATGTACATTCTGTAAAAATATTTCTTGATATTTTTTTACTGGTAAGGAGAAGACAAGGAAATGGTGTTGCTTTTCCTTTTACATAGAAGGTTTTCGTTAGATAAAGGACCCACATAACAAATGGTACGTCACTTTACACAGTGTTAATGTAATGCCAGATACATTGTGCTGTGGATGTTGTATACCATTATTGCGCTATGATCGTTGCATATGTGGTAAAAGTCATGTGCTGTCCCCACATATATTTTTTACATATTGTCTCGCATCGATATAACAAACAGTTCATTTTAACATACATAAGCTATGGTCCATGGCTTTTACAGAATGTCAGACATAATATGACAGAAAGGAATTTATCCGCGTTAACATCCTAGTCCTATAAGCCTCCGTTAATAGCATTTTGTACCTTGTGTAGATTCAACTAAGAGTGACCAGTCGGAATGGTATCGATTTATCGCAAGTGCTCCTACCGATGACTGCATAGAATACTTTCTTCTTTTATCTATAAAAAGTATGCGCTAATTTGTTGATCCCATTGGTATGTATTCAATCACATCATGTTTCTCTGGAAGAATGAAACATGATTTGCAGTTTATTCTTATGAAACTAATTTTGTATAAGTCGGAATGTTTATTATGAAATCATGGATCAGAATGCGTTTTTTATCTTACAAATTTATGTGTGGATCTTAATTTTCACATCTTAAGATGAATTATTCGATACAAGAACATATGTATTATTAGTATTGTACCTAATAATCATCTTCTTTACCTAATTATCATCATTACCTATTTATCATCATTACCTATTTATCATCATTACCTATTTATCATCATTACCTATTTATGATCATTACCTATTAATGACCATTACCTAATTTACTCCAATGTCGTTCCTTACACTTTCAAATGCATACGAAATTCCACACACTGAATTTCGTAACTAACGAGAACTAAGAATCATTGACAATCAAAGCATAAAGGTTGAAAATTTGGCTGATACAGCTTTCTACACTGGAAATGACTGATTCAGCTTTCTACACTTAGAATGACTGGTTCAGCTTTCTACACTTGGAATGACTGATTCAGCATTCTAAACTTGGAATGACTGATTCAGTTTTCTAGACTTGCAACAAGCACAAAATATCTGATTCGGGCAACACATGACTTTCGCTCATTCTCTTTCATTTTTAATAACTCATTTAATTAAATTTAATAACACAAAATATCACGGAATAATTATTTGAAATTGCACTGAATTTACAGTTATTTAAATTTTCGGTTTAATTTGGCAACCACGATTTTCAAACATTGCAAAAATACGAAAAGACTGAAATATCTCGCGGATAGTTAAGCATAGAGTTTTGGGACTGATCTTATTCTTTTTGTCGTCAAAAATTACGCATAAAACAAGCGTGTAATTGATGCATTTGAGAAAACGTATTTTTACTTTCCTTATATACCATAATGTATAAGGAAAGTATTGTGACGGGGTCGAAATTTCGAATTCGAGTTTTCGACAGGAGAGCACGTTCCAAGCATCCCTGATCTCGAATCGAACATTTTTGAGTGAGTTGATGTCTGTATGTGAAAGTGTGTGTGTGTGTGCCAGTCATTCTGTGTGTGCATGTTTGTCAATGAGTCTGTGGAGATGATATCTCACGAACGAAAGGAGCGATTCGAATGAAATTTGGTACAAAATTACAATCCATGAACTGGAAACCTGGATTGTAATTTTGTACCAAATTTTTTTACACACAACCGAAAAAAATTTGGCACAAAACACAACCGAATGTTCAGAACTCCCTTAAATTTTAGAGTGAAATTTTGAAAACAGCATCAAAAATTCAAAACCTTTAATACAGTTACGCAAATAGGCATCTCTGATGTAATTTTTCCTTAGAAAACGATTGATATAAACTTTAGAAAGCTAGCATAAACTGTTCTCGAGATATTGCACATTTTTCAAATAAAATCTTCAAAAAATCCCATAAATTAAAAAAATATATTAACTGTTGAAAAACATGTTTACTTTTCATATGTAATATCGTGCCATAAATTTGGTGACATCATTCTCATGGATCTAACTCGTTCCATTCATGAGAAAAGATACTTTAAGTAATACTTCTGCATTTGAACTCCAATAGTCATTTATCTGCTGTAAGAATAACTTATTTTTCCGTCCATAACGCTTGACGAGAGTTTAGCGACGAATTTGGCGGAATATTGCCAAGTTGGCGACTTTTGTAAATGCTGCCAAATTAACGAACATCTCGCCAAATGGATAAAATTAACGCTAAATCAATGAAAATGACAACTAATTGATGAAAATTCAATATATTGGAAAGAAAATAAGTATCTACTATAAGAATAACCTCTTTTTTTACTGTAAAAGTAGTAAATTCATAGCATTATACTAGAAGGAAAGGCATGTGCTGCCCACATCAGATTATTTTTTACTGTAAAAGTAGTAAATTCATTGTATTATATAAGGTAAGTCATGTGCTGCCCACATCAGATTTTTTAAATAAGTTTAAATGGTCATTTTTCAAAAAGTACATGTTTTCCTTTTTCGAATTGTACTAAAATCTAATCAGCACCAGGATAACGCACAAATGACAGATCTATTAAATTTATGAAATTTGATCTACCAGTTTTTCAGCTAGAGTGGATATATACATTGCACAAACAGACACACATACAAACGTCACGCTAAAAATCGTTTTTTCGAGTTCAAGGGCTCCCAAAACATGTATATCCGTCAAAAGCTAGAGTTACGATTTTCGACATGCTTCCAATACTTTACCATGTACTGCAGGGAAAGTAAAAATTATGTATAAGATCTTCGGCATAATGGTTTTAATATTTTATGGTACATTGGGCCCTTTTCCGCATGCCACCGTGGAAAGCTATTCCGATGTACTAAACCAAACTATATTGCAAACTCTAAATTCACAATGATTCTTTACCTATACATTACAATGTATTGCAAGAACAGTAAAAAGGGTCCACCCTTTCCTGCTATCAATATTAAAAAAATTTACTGAATTATTCATTATCTGTTCTCTAAAATGTCTCACTATAATCATGAAAAGAGAAGTCTGAAAATTTCATGTCTCAGAAATATGAAGACAATTAATTGTTATCAATTACCAAGAACCATCCCTAATTGACCTTAGCAAAGCTTGTCAGTTAAACATTTTCTTAATTTTCTGTCTTCTTTCTATAGTCTTGTTTCGAGATGATATGACAAAATAATGTAACTGCTCGGTTTACTTTTAATTATTTTCATTAAACATCATTTTCTCAAACAATTTCTGTTTACCTTTGAAATAAAAAACCGCTGTAAAACTTCGAAATTTTCCTTACATCAAATCCTAACTTTCCATTTTAATAATAAATTATGCTAAAAAATCTGATGTGGGCAACAAGTGACTTTCCTTACAGTCTCAAATAAATTTTCTGTTTATGTCTTTAATAATTCTTTAAATTAAGATTAATTGCACAAAATAACACACAAATTGTTTGAAATTACACTGACTCACTCAAGGACTCAAGGACGGGGTCAGTGGAGTACCCAGGAGAGGAAGACTCCTCCCTTTAAACTCCAAGCGGAGAGAAAAATAGACATAAAGAGGAAGAAATAAAAAGCTTTTAAACGACTGATAGAATTTAATATCTAAGATATGCCTGGGGGGGGGGCGCGACCTAGGTCGTGCCCTTCCCCAGGTCTTCAGAAGACAGAAAAGTTGGGGCCCAAGCGGGTTCCCAACAGAGAGAGAAAAGAGGGGGATAGACTGGGGCGCCCCGAGGGGCGCAGGGCCTTGAGCTTGAGCAGTGCCTAGTAGCGACGACATAAAAGGTAGCTTGCCAACGAAAAACGCGAATTCCCAAAAGCAAGGGAGGGGTACAGCATACTAGAGTCAGCATCTAAATTGAGAGCACAAGGCTAGGATGGACGCAACCGCTTTTTAGGGCGGAAGAAGACATCTCTCACCGATCTTGTAGGTAACGACCGAGGGCGCTTATGCGACCCCGGGTGCCCTATTCGATAGTGAGGGATGCTGTCCAACGTAGGATTGTTCACGCTTCTCAGACCTCCGTGGAATTTAAGAGAAAGCTTTTTGACATGTTCCAAAAAAGGCCTAATATTGAGGTCTCTGTGCAGGACTTCTAGCTGGACGTAGACCGGCAGATCAGCAAACATACGCAGTGCGTTATTCTGGAAGACTTGAAGCGCCTTAATTTTAGACTCGGCTGCGGTGCCCCAAACTGGGACTCCGTACGTCATAATGGGACGTATACAGGACTTGTATAGCAATAACTTAGTTCGAACGGACAGGCGGCTGTTCCTAGCCAAAAGGGGACGAAGCAGGGCGAGTGCAGCCTTCACTTTCTTACAAGTTTCAGAAATGTGAAGACTCCACGATAATTTGGAATCCAAGTACACTCCAAGGTACTTGTAACTATCTTGCCAGGGAATAGGCTGATTATTTAAGATAAGATTAGCGTGATGGGTATGCCGGGGGGGGGGGGGGAAGGTGACAGCAGCACACTTTCCAACATTCACTTTGATGCGCCACTTGGTTAACCACTGTGTCAGGTCGTTCAGATAAGTTTGCAGGTTTTCGTGCACGACTTGTGTCTGTTTGTGATGTGCGAACAGGGCAGTGTCGTCGGCATAGAGGCCAAGGGTGACAACGGGGGAACGAGGCAGATCATTAATGTAAAGGTTGAACAGTTTGGGCCCAACAAGAGAACCTTGCGGGACCCCGCTGAGAACATTCCTGGGAGTGGATAGCTGGTCGGAAACACGGACGGCAAAACTTCGACCTGTCAGATAGGAATATAAGATATGGATGAGATTTGGAGGGAAGGATTGTTTGATAAGTTTAAATATGAGTCCCTGGACCCATACCTTATCGAACGCCTTCTGGAGGTCCAGAAAGACCAAAGTCGAGCGCTCGCGTTTGCTACGCGCCTCGTAGACGAGCTCTACGACCCGCAGCAACTGGTGCTGAGTGGAATGCTTCTTCCTGAACCCATATTGTTCAGGAATAACTATTTTCCTCAGGTCGCAGAACTCGTCCAGTCGACGCAGTATAACAAACTCGAAGAGCTTCGATAAACTAGAGAGGAGAGAGATTGGACGGTAGTTGACCGCAAGCGAATGGTCAAGACCTGGCTTGGGGAGGGGAGCAACAGTGGCTACCTTCCAAGCCCCAGGAAAATAACTATGCCGAAGAAGGAGATTGAAGAGCTTGACCATGTAGCTATATAGCAAAGCAGGCAAGTTCTTCAACATGGAAGAGGTGATGCCATCCTTCCCAGGAGCTTTGTTCCTTCTGAGATTTTGAATACGGGGCTGCAGTTCGTCAAAGGTGACATCAGTCAGTGTATAAGGTACAGCTGTTGTGATGAACTGTTCAACCTTGGCATCCACGATCGCAACCGTCCTAGGACCGATCACGTCGTGGTGTGGTTCAAACTGACTTCTAAGACTGTCTGCAAGCAGTTCAGCCTTTTGTGTGTTAGAAGTGGCCCTGAAGTTGGGACCTTCAAGGGTCGGAATGTGTGTTTTGTGCCTACGATAACGTGAGGTCGCCCTCCAAATGGTGTTGTCGCTAGTCGTTAGGGACTCAACATAGGTGTTCCATCGTGCACTGGAATGGGCCTTGATCATGGCCTTGACCTGAGCTCGGACATAATTAAGCTCAGTCTTTAAGGTCGGATCTCTACTGACCTGCCAGTCCCTGCGCAACCTGTTTCTGTCCCTGATCATCTCCCTGATGCCCAGTGGCAACCTGTGATGGTCCACCCTATTGCTTTTGGGCCTAGAGGATGCAGAGAAGGCATCTCGAATCATATTCTCGAGTTTGCCCACCTCTGCATCCAATTGGTCCTTAGTACAGGCAACGGGGGGGGGGAGCTCCTCAGCAAGGAGTTCTTTGAATTTAACCCAATTAGTATGTAGCTTTGCAGGCTGGCTGAGGTTGTAATTATCCAGCTCTAAGGTGAAGATAACTGGGAGATGATCGGACGGTAGCTCGTTGAAAGCCTCCATGCAATAGGTATAAGGCATATTGCTGGTGATCGCAAAGTCAAGCACGTTGTCCAAATGAGTGGGGTCGCTCGGTGCTATAATGTCAAAATTCTTCTCGTCGGCCCAGCGTTTAAGCCTGAGACCGCGAGAATTTGCATGTGGGCAGCACCAGGCAGGGTGCTTGGCATTGAAATCACCAGCGACTATTGCATGGGGCGAGATCTTGAACAGCGACTGCAGGTCAGAGATGACAGAGTCAGGCGATGAAGCAGGTCTGAAATAACCTGACACAATGGCAAACGCCGGATTATTTGGCAATGATATCAGTACGGCTGTCGCCTCCCCCTCCCTCATGGGGGGGGGGGGGAGGCGGGAGTGCGGGATGCCGCGCCGAACGTACACTGCTGTGCCACCAGAGGGGAGATTGCTAACTAGAGGCCTGTCGTCATGGTATAAGTCATAGTTAGCAATCTTGCAAGACTTCCCTGGACTGAAGCGGGTCTCCTGGACCAAAAACACGTCTAAGTTATAAGCTATACAAAAGTCCCTAGCTTCATTGATTTTACTCTTAAGTCCATTGGCATTCCAGATGCCAATGGTAAGATCCTTCAAGTTTCGAGCGCGAAAACCCATGGCCGAGGGGGGGGGCTAAGGTTGGCTTACGAGAGCGAAGATGCTCTCATATAAGATGTTAACTTTGTCTATTTCGGTAGGAGCTGACCGAAGGGAAGGTAGGGCATTCTTAAATGCCCTGTTAGCCACTTCCATTCCGTATCTATCCTCGAAACGGAAGAGGTAATTTAAGAAATCGTCTTTATCAGCATAATTAGTATGGGCTCCTTTGGGTGCTGGAATTTTGTTGGTGACTTCAGAAGTCTTTTTGGGGGCCTCGCTGCGTCCGGCTGTAGCATTCGCATAAGAGCGAAGCGGGTTGGCAAGCTTACTTACGGAAGCAGAGTTCAAGGGGGGGGGGGGGGATTTGAATTTTGGAAACTTCGGGCAGTTCCTGTAGGAAGCAGGATGCTCTCCACCACAGTTAAAGCATTTACAAGGTACTTCGAAGGGCTTAGGACAGTCCTTCGTGAGGTGGGACTGCGCACATTTGACGCAATTGGGGGGGAGATGGCAACCGTTGCTAGTGTGGAAGAAGGACTGGCAACGGAAGCACTGGACGACCTGCCTCGGACCACGATACTTTTCAATGGTGATCATAATGTTGAAGAGGTTTGTCAACGAGTAAATTTTTTCGTTGACGGGATTTTTGGCAATCTGCACGTAGTAGAGCGGCATCCTGATCCTGTTGTTCTTGGGGCCCCTTGCCAGCTGAGTAACACTTATAGGCCTGAACCCCAAGCACTCCAGTTCACTAGAGATTTCGCTCTCCTCCGTGCAGATTGGGAGGCCACGAATCACAACTTTAAGAGGCTTCTGGTCGTCCAGGAGGTACGACTTGAACTCTACTTTCCTGTCGATAAGAAATTTCTGCACAGCGATGTATTCATCACGGGAATTTACATGGACTTTTAAGAAGTCTCCTGCGTTAGTGAGTTTACTTTTTAAATCTTTTGCAATTTTGGTAAGATCATTTAACAGCTGTGACCAATTTGTGGTCACAGCGATGAAGAAGGGGGGGGGGGGGCGGCGCTCCTTTTTAGGAGCGTCAACATCAGTGATATCAGTTAAATTAACGTTATCAGGCGCCGGCACATCCGGGTCTGAGTGAACACTAGTTTGAGGGGGGGGGTTGTTTACTAAGAGTGCAGATTTCCTGCTCGCAGTGTGCCGCTTTGGCGGCAACTGGAAACCTTCATCATCACTATTACGAGGATGTTTCCTCGAGCTACTAGGCACAGAGTCCCTAACATATTTATCACTATTAGCATTACTAGTATTAGCATTAACATTAGACTTAGCATTATTAGCATTATAATTAACATGATTAGCATTAGAATTTACAGCTTCAGGATTTACATTATCATTTACATTTTTGGAATTTGAAACAACATTAGTATTTACATTTTTGGGGACCGTAAGAGGCTGGTTGGTAGAGGAATTAGACGCAGAAAAGGAATAACTGCCGGAGGAAGGCCTCCGACAGGTCTCACCATATGCTGGGATGTCGAATCTCTTTACAATTTGGTCCAGGAGCTTCTCGAAGTGGGCCAGGCTGCCCATGAGCTTGTCTTTAGCTTGCATGTCTGTCACCTTGCGGAGATCAAAGTTCAGTTGCTTTACCAGGCGTCTTAGGTCGTCAGCTGCAGACTTGGGGTTATCTTTAAACTCATCCAGTGGATCCTCATAGCTGGCGGTAGAGTCCATATTTGCATCAGAGTCCAAATTAGTATCGGAGTCCATTTTATTCAAGTCAGTTTCATCCATAATTGCAGCACGCGGTTTACCAACCACGTGGCGAGGGTTCGTGTCCGGGCTAGCAGCGCCGGCGTCTGTCATCGACGGCCGTTCCAAACAATGCCGTGGTAGTCGCAGGTTGAGAGGGGAGGTCAGGTAGGCTACGGTACGTTGAGGCACAAAAGGTCGCGTTCCGCAGGAGCACAATCAAACTCGTCCACACTCTTCGAAGGCAGAGCTCCGAATGTTGAAAAATGTGGAAATTACACTGAATTTACACTTTTAATTCAATTTTCGTTTCCATTTTGAAACTGAACGTATTTTCAAAACCGGCGTATCAAAAAATCGAAAAAACTCAAATATCTAAAGAACGGCTAGTCCTACAATAATGGGGTTGGTCTTCTTTTCATCGTCAAAAATTACGTATAAAAAAATCATCTAATTCATACATTTGAACATGCCTAGTCTTTTACTTTAGATTTTGACGATTTTTGTGGGCCATTTCACAAACAAAAGGCAGGTTCTCTTTTTCTGAATCGTACCAACATCTAATCGGCACCAGGGTACTCCACAAATGATTTATTTACCAAATTTTGTAAAATTTGGTCTTATAGTTTGCTATCTAGAGTAGATACATACCGTTTTTACAACTCATTTCGCAAAAAAAAGGCAGTTTTTTTTATCCCGAATCGTACCAGCATGTAAACAGCACCAGGGTCACCCACAACTGACTTACCTATACAATTTCACAAAAAATGGTTGATTAGTCTTTGCATTAGAGATACATACATTGCACACACCGACACACACATACACACAAAGAGAGAGAGATATATATAGATACACACACACATACAGACGTTACGCTAAAAATAGTTTTCTCGTGTTCCAGAGGTCCCAAAACGTGCAGATCCGTCGAAAACACGAGTTGCGATTTTCGACATGGTTCCGATACTTTCTCTATACATTACTATGCATTGCAGGGAAGTAATAATGTATAAGTCGTGAGGGAAGTTCTCTACGAATATTCCGGATACAATTCCAATCTGAAAAGGAATTTCTGCGCGTTAATATCCTTTCCCTGTAAGCTCATCCCGTTAATAGCATCTTTCCCCTTGTCCGAATCCCATTCACAGGAACAATCAGAGCGGTATCAGTTGATTGATATTGGACCCGCAAGAAATGCCACTCAGAAGATATTCTTCGCTTAGCAATGAGGGATATAATTGTCTTTATATTATTTAACTAGCCATTTCACTCCAGCTTCGAGCGTTCTTAATGGCTGGCGGTCACTAAATATGTGTTTATACAATTAATAAAAGTTATGAATATCAAAAACCGGAAAGCATATAAATGGAATTGCGCACAATTTTAAGAGGCAGCGTGGCTTAAGTTTTTGAAAATCCCTTTGTATCCCCCCCCCCCTCTAATTCGTATTTTAAATACTTTAGATTTTTTCTTTAATCTGAAAGCTAAGTCGGATCAAATGAGACCAATCCCGAGATTCTAACTCTAGTGGACGTGGTGGGGGAAGCCAGTGTCGTGGGACAGTATTGGAATTTTCCTGTCGCCACTTCACTTCTAGAAAGTATTAACCCCCCCCCTCTCTCTTTGGAAACGGTGGACATTCCATTGCTCTGAGTAGGAGACCAGCTGCAGTCGTGAGAAAGTGGCAAAGGACGCTATGTTATTTTTAAATAAAATGGGCACCTGCAAGAGGGCTTGAGCCTCCCCCCCCCCAATTTTTAACCAACCCTTTGGAAGGGGCCAAATCCAGTGATTCGATGGAGCCCGGCCGCGTCACTGAATTTATGGGTTTTCGAACCTATAGCGGCCAAGCGTCAGCTATGGAGCCCAGCCACGGGGTTGTCCGTTTTACCGACGAAGAGAAGAGGAGTTGAGGGAGAACTCGGTTGGTATTTTTTGAGAGTCAAGGGCTGGTCGCAGGGGCGGCATTTCAGCATTCCATTTGGGGGTGCGAGATTTGTATGTATGGAAATTTACAATATGGATTAAATAAAATGTTTTTTACTAGGGGGGGGGGTCACAAAATTGAATTGATTTTGAGTAAAATAATTGTTGTTAAAATAATTTTTGTACATAATTATGTTAACATAATTTGTTGTTAACATAATTTTTCTAAATACAAATATCTATATTTATTTACCTTATATTGAAGTTTTAAACGCAGGTTCTCAGAGTCTGGAGTGGTATATCTTGTTCTATAGCTAAAACAGCTAAAATGAAAGTCTTTCTTGTCCCATTGATAGTTTCAAGTTATTGATAGTTTCAAGTTGAAAGTAATTTTTCAGCTTCCTAAGGCACTAAAAAGTCTTTTAACAACTGACTGAGCTGATTGGCACAGTCAAAAACAATTTAACTAATAATGTTATGATAGGAAACACATTTTTTAAATTCCGCTCTTTAAAATAATCCAGGCGACTTTTAAAATTGGGATGGTCTATATTTTCATTTTTCACCATTGAATAAAACAGCCGCATTTCACACAGCAATTCCACTTTCTGGAAGTCACATACTTTGCATATGGTTGAAACATTTTCTTTTTCTTTTTCGACATCTGATTCGGATAATACTGAACTAAGGGCAAACAAAACAGATATATTGTTCTCATTAAATCTTGTCCCAATTTCATTAAATACTGAATCTATAATTTCATATTTAATATTGATTCTGTGATATGATTTAACATCATCATGGTGATTTTTTTCACCGCCCCCAAACTCGCTTGGACTTTTTTTACGCCTTTTCAGTTTTGGTCCAGAATAAGAATTTTTTTCGCAAAGATTTGTCACAAAACTCCACACTTGATTGAAATATGCATCAGTGCGAAAAAAACTAACAGTTTCAATAGTAGCTTTAGCCAAAGCTTGCACAGTCTGAAAATTAAGATCAGATGACGGAAGATGCTTTGAGTGAGTATTGTATTGATCAAAAACACTGTTTCAATACAAACAAAGTGAACAAAAATTCGAACGATGTCATGCATGTTAAAAGAACTTCGGCTCTTTCATCATTGAGAGAATCGTTTTCAGATAATTCTTCCAGTGTTAAAATCACCACTTCAAAATTATCAAGTAGTGCTTTTATGGCTTTAACTCTGGAAGACCACCTCGTATCACTTAGTGATTGTAGAGTTGAAGAGCCTCCAGAAAAAAGTATTTGTTGATGAGTGAATCTTTTCGAAAATAGCATGTTTTTTACAGGATGTTTCTATGAAAAAATATAATGCATTGAGCTGCTGAAGTGCATTTCTAGCAGAAGGAATAGATGAGCATGCACTAACTACACATACATTTAATCGGACACTTGAAATTTTCAAGTGAAAGGGATAACATCACCCCAATCTTTTTAAATTGAAAAGGATTCGTTCCAGCCGGAAGTGGGAACTTCACTGTGAAGGTTGAAGGTTGACTCTTTTGAAATTCCATAGCGTGATAAAACTGACCAGTGGACAGTCAATAAAACAAGAGAGAAGCCGATAGACGACAAAAAATTTGGGGGCGCGACCGCGCCCCCTCGCGCCCCCTATTTGCCGCCCCGCCTGGTCGTCAAAAATCGGCGGAGGAGAGCTGTCCCGATGCCGTCCTGCCCGTGCCTTAAAGGGGTAAGTCCTTTTTGTCCTCTCCCACTGCAGGCTGAGTATCAGAGAACAAAATTAGAGTTTAATAAGGAATCTAACTGCATAACTTGTTGGTTAATATGATAATTAAAACTAGAGAGAGGGGAGAGATCATGATGAGCATTATTTAATGCCTACGACTTAGCGAATGTAAATGTATTGTATGGATTTAAGATGTTATTTTTGTGTTTTTAAATTTTAAGTAACAAGTTTAAATATAAGTATTTTAAAATAAAAGTTTTATTAACTTTTAATTAGTATTTATTGTGTGTTCTCGTGATGCATTTTCCAATTGATCTGAACCTGGAGTTATGCTCGGTAATCGAGCAAGTGGCGTGCAGAAATACGATTAGCGGCCAAAGTGTAAGTGTAAGTTTTCAGCGGAGCCACGACATAGTGCTTAAGCCTTTTGAAAAGTGATTTTGAACTTTTTTATATCATTCCTTTGCATTGTCACCCTTAATTCGAATTTTCCAAATATCAGATTTCTTTGCTGAACTGAGAAGACTGAATGAGACGAAAGCCAAGATTTTAGCTAAAGTGGGAGTATTTGATATCAGTGTTCTCGAGGTGTTTTTATTTAATTCTTCCTTTGCACATTCACTCTAAATCGGAATTTTTGAAATTTCTCAATTTTTATTTCTTGGTCTCGAAGCTGACGCGTATCGAATAACATCAAAACCAATATTTTAGTTATAGTGGAAGTTATTCAAGATTCTAGCTATTGCAGAAAATAGCAAGCTTTTTTTCTGCCATTGCAGTTAACGGTTATTCCATGCTGATGAGCTGATATAAACGCAAAATCGGTCCATGGATACTGTTATCGGCAATGGCAGTGTCTTCCTAATAGTGGAAGTGACAGATAAGTTGGATACATCACAGAATCAGTTCAGTGCACATAGATACCTTGGTGATATATTTAGCTGAATTATATAGATATTTATTTCTAAACATGTGACAAGTTTTTGAAAGATAATCCATGACTTGCAGTAGAATTTAGGTTACACCAAAAAATAGAGAAGAATTAAAATCCGATTTTTTGGAAGGAAATGGCAATAGAACTTGGAAGGCATAATAATAGGAATTTTTGACCGTCAATGAAAGTTAGTTTCAGCTTACACTGTAAAAAATATGCACTTAATTATCCTATAAGGATAAAAAATATGACTGTCCGTTAGGAACTATTAAGTTTTCTTATTACATAAATACGTATATAATAATTACATATTTCTTATTACATATAAGAACATTTTCTTCCATATGTGCTTGTAACTTTCAAATTTATGGAATTAGATAATAATGTTAGCTATACTACAAACAAAGTCTAAATATTATCTGCTTGTATAACAGCTTTGTGTTTCTGTCTTTGCAAGATAAACGCATTTTGAGTCCGAAATTGACTGCTATCGCTACAATTATATTTCATGCTGCTTTATTAATTTTTTGAAAGGTAGCATTTTATCAGCAATTACAGCGACACTAAATTAATCTAATGAACATGTCATTTTATACTACCATTTTATATTGCATGGGTTTCTAGGATTAGAATTATATATCGTGATCTGCATTCTCAATGTTTGCAAGTTAAATGATAAATAACTATTTTTATATAATGAAGACGTATCTTAAGTATTTAAGTGCAATAAATACTCATTATATTTTGTCATTATTGTTTTTCTATTTTTCTTTCCCAACATGCAAAGTTTAATGTAAAGTATTGTGACGGGATCGAAATTTTGAATTCGAATTTTCGACGAAACAACACGTTACAAGCATTCCTAATCTCGAATAGACCGTTTTCAGGATGGTGTCTTGCATGTATGCGTATGTATGTTACTGTGTGTGTGTTCGTGTCTGTAGGTGTGTATGTGTGTGTGAAAAAGAGAGTAAGAGAGAATATCTGCAGAAGCAGTATCTCACTAACGATTCGAGAGGTTCGAAAATAAAAAAAAATTACGATTATTCCAATCAGTGAATACTGAAACCCTATTGATTCTGAACGTCATCAAGAAACACCCCTTTCTATAATTTTCGAATACATTTTTGTAAAAAAACTAACTTTAAATAATCACAAACTATATTAATATTAATTAAATAATTATTTACGTAATTTATCATTAGACAACAGATACATATATATATATATATATATATATATATATATATATATATATATATTTGAAATGTAATAATAAGAATTATGTAAAAATAAAAAAATACAATTCAAGTAATATTAACATCACCATAGAAGCAAATTCAAAGCCATAATGCCGATAAGAGAAAAGAACAGCACCATCCCAAATTCGATGATTAATTAGAATTAAATTCATCGTCAGGTCTGAGTATTTAATTCCAATTAACCCAAACAAATGCCTGTTTCAGATTAAGCAATAGTACATTACTATAAATACTTAAACTCAGACTACAGGCAACAAAAAATGAAAAAAGGATACATTAAGAAAATTGTATTACCATGCGGCATGAACCATTCTTCTACCACGTGTATACACGATCAACCTCAACAGCTTAATCTAGAAGCACCGGAATGAACAAGTCGAAATTCTACCAGGGAGGCAGTACGAACGTTCACGGAGTTACTCCCAAACCCGTCCAGTGAGTCTAAGCTGGAGACTGGACAAGCAATTCAGAATACAACTTCCCAAATATGCAAACATAAATATGAATCAAAGATGAAAATTCCTACTAAACAAGTAATTCATATGAAAAATGGATAATCGAGAATGCCACTATACACCATTATAAGGGCGCTCAAAACGTAGTTTCAATACTGACAAAAGTTACATTTTTTTGCGAAAATAAAATTCAAAACATTAATGTTAATGCATCTTATTTTCCTATTTTTTGATTTTTCTAATGTTTTTGACTTAGTTTATTATTTTTCATTTTTATTTATATAATTAATAATTATATATAATATATATATATATATATATATATACACACACACACATATATATATATATATATATATATATATACACATATATATATATATATATATATATATTTTTTTTTTTTTTTTTTTTTTTTATACTGTATGTTAGTCACTATAATTGGGAATGTTTTCTAGGATGTTATCGAGTGAAATTTGATACACTGAGTTGATAATTTTAATAACAAACTTGGGGGGATATGCATTATTAGTCGCTGTACTCAATAATTCCATAAAGTGCGCTAATTTATAATCTTCATCACAAATTTTATTGATTCTAAGAGCCTGGTTTATTATAATATTTCTAAATACAGATATATGCAAACAAGAGTCAAAATGTTGAATTTTTGATGTATTAAATTTAAAATCCTGTCTTTTATCATACAAGTTTATAACCATATTACAATTTTGTAAATTTAAATTTAAATCTAAAAAGTTTGCAACATTTGTGTCATTATTACTTGCATTTAATTGTAAATTTTTTGGATAAAAGTTTAATACTATAGGGATATTATTATTTGGGGATACACATAAAATGTCATCTAAATATCTAAACATGTGCATATTATGCAAGCTTGGATTAATGTTTTTTTCATAGAAGAATAAATACAGATTAGCTAACAATGATGAGGCACACCCCCCTTGTGGGATACCAACCTGTTGTTTAAAAAAAGTACCACCATGTTGAATATAATTCTCATAAAGAGTGAAGTTAAGTAATTTTTTAAATAGAAAATTTGAATATTTTAGGTTGATATTATATTTTTCAAAAATTCCTAATATAACTTTATACAGATCATCTATATTAATATTATTAAACAAATCTTTGAAATCAAAGGTATAAATACTACGAATATTTGTAAGAGTTTTCAATTTCTTAACTAATTCAAAACTGTTTTTTACAATATGACAATTATTTGAGATTTCATCTGACAAGGATATTTCATGTAATATCTTTAATAATAATTTTCCAGCATTAGTAATGTAAGAATTATGCCCACTGGTAATGGTTCGAAAAGCAACAGGGGATTTATGAAACTTGGGTACTAAAACAATATATGGAATGTTATTACAACTATTTTTTAGATGGATTTGCTTATATTTGGCTGATATTCTATTGTATAAGATTTTAAGGTTAGTTTTATGTAAATTATAGATTTGATTATTAAGTAAGTGTGACTGAAGGGTATTTTTATAGTAATATTTACATATAATTGAGTAGTTTCCACATGCTTTATCGACATATGTAATGACAAAATCATTTTGTATTTCTTTAATATCATTTTTAATTGAATTAAGTTTATATGAATTATTAATTTTCTGATTATATATATAATGATTTAAGTATTGCTCTATTAAGACTCTCCAGGGTTTAAAGGCTTCTACAGGGATTTGATATTTATAACTGATTTTATAGATAAATTTATTTAAGTCAAGAAATAAACCTTTACAAATTAATTTATGTTTAAATTTAGTAGGTAGACGGTACTTAGTACCCAGTAACATCAGTGATCTTAGTGCATCATAATTAATAATATTTAGATTTCCCGTTATAACATGCCCATGGTGTTTATCTACGAAGTCTTTGTATTTTTCTAAATGACAGTGGCAATATGACTCTTTATCCAATTCATAGTTTTGATTAATATCTACTGATTTGGCAATTTGATTATAGTTGAAAATATAACGTCCTAGCGGTTTATCATATTTATAAGCAATTTTAGGATTTACATGTTTGACTGGAAAGTAATTGGAAACCGATTTTAAAAAATTATTTATCTTCAGATTATTTAAGACAGAATTAGTAAAATTCAAGGTACAATATTCGTTTATTTTAGTATTTTGTTTTGATTCGTCATTAAAGTTTACGTCTGTGACATATAAATAACCATTAAGATTTTTACTTCTGGTAATGAGCAAATCATAGAATAAATGTTTAAAATGAACGTTATCAAATGCAGTACTTAGAAAAAGGTTATATACCATATTTAATTGCTGTTTTTTAATTGCAAAAATCCAGTTTTTACATTGTTTCCAATCAAAAGTAATTTTAAAATTTGCATGTTGCTGTAGGATGGCATTTTTTAGTTCAGATAATGATGGCAATTTTTTATTATATTTACTTGCTCTTTTAGTTCTTTTTGATTTACTTTTATGATTGTTGAAGGAATTATAAATATTATGGTCTTCATTAGGAGAATTAAAGGACTTTTTAACTATATTATGATGATTAAATATTTGATTGAGTCCATATGGAAAAATAGTTTTATGTGCACAAATGAATTCATTTTCAAGAAACAATCTGTCATAGTAATTTTTTTGAATACACAGAATACTAATTTCAATGTTGTCGAACCCATGTTTAGAAAAATGTTCGTATTCAAATTTTGATTCATTAAAGGAAGTTGCATTATTTGAAAAAAAATTTTATGTGATTCCTGTGTACGTTAATTCGGAGATGCAGAGGGTTGCTGGTTTGACCTATATATGACATATTACATTTTTACATACAATTTGGTAGATACAATTATATGTTTTACAGAAGACAAGATTATTGTTACAATTGATCTGATTACTATTAGCAAACGGACAAGTTTTACATCTATTAGATTTACAAGATTTAAATTTAAGTGTGTTATTTAGTGATGTATGGCTGTACGATTGAAAGTTATATGAAGTGAACAAGGAATACTGGCTGGAAGTACCGAATGAAGATGGAATAGTCATAGAGGATAAAGGATATTGTTGGTAGCTGGATAACGATCTAGGAGAACCCCAACAAGTTCTCGAATACCGAGCTTGGATGTTAGAGAGCATCCAGTTGCCAGTCTCTAATTTTTTATAATAAGACATCATGTAATAGGGAAAGATTGTAACCTTTATTTCCCCAAAATAAAGGCACTTGCATTAAAAAAGTGACTCTTTATCCAAGAATGCACCTTAATTCAATTACAAAGGTGGAGACACAATTAGAACATATGAGAGGTACCATTATTTTTCAAACTAATGGATCATCTGAAACACTTTGAAAATATATAAACTAATGCGTAGACACATTAAAACCTGGATTAAATAAATGCTTAGGAATAAGCAAAACTAGGATAGATAGTGGAAAAATATACATATACACATTGACTATTCCAGAATAAATTGATTCAAATTAACATCCATCAATACAACATGAAACACAATTTTTACTTCTGAACTAATATAATCTAAGAATAATATAGGAATAATACAACCATTGCTGTAAAGACAGGATTCAAATTCTTCCAATAAATATACATTTATTTAATGGTTCAACAAATCATGGATTCAACGTATGAAAGGCTACGTACGATCACAAAAAACAATAAGATATTCAATATATGAAAAACTAAGATCGATCACAAAAACAATGGCTAAGAATAGAGTATTACCTAGGAATACAATTACAAGACATTTTAAAGTGATAAGATTAGGGATAATGAGATAAAAATAAAGTTAAAATTTGACACCAATTCAGCGCAAATGCAGCTAACTTTAGTGTAATTCAGTTCTAACTAATTAAAAATGAATATTACCACAGAAACTCGTAAACAACTAGACAGAAAATATATATATATATATATATATAGTGTATTATGAGTTACTACATACATTCTAACTTTGGATTTAATAATTTATATTTATATATATATATATATATATATATATATATATATATATATATATATTAAATGAATTAGTAAGCTTTAAATGTTTGAAGAATATTTTAAATCTCTAAAGGGCAGTGTACTTATGCGGTCACAGATGTTCTTGTCAAAATTCTTAACATGCAACTTCATTGGATTTCCTACTTCAAATTTATGTCATTTCGAAATAAACTGACAAAAATTTGGTTTTACCTCAAAAGCTAGATTTCGAGTTAGTTAGTACTTGAGTTAAGAATTTTTGGAGTCTTATTGTACCTTCCGAGTACTGCAATCCCCTGTGGAGCTCTTTGCATAATTAGAAGCACTTTTCATTTCGAAAATGGAGCCTTCTTGGATAAAAAAGAATATTCTTTAAATTGAGGTAAGAAACTATTATATAAAAATACAAAATATTTTCTTATCACCATAAAATTCATATAACACTGCTTACTCTAATTTATTTTTAAATATGACGCAAAATTAAACATATAAATGCACGAAATAAATTAAAAGTTATATTGCTATAACCAATAATCACTTAAAATCATTTTGTTAAATTTCATCATTTTGTGCCTCATTGTATGTCATTGAATATAGCTTGAAATATCTGTTCTGAGACACTATTCACATTTCTTGTTGCTATTTATAAATGCTAAAATCGCAAAGACTATTTCAAAGCTGGCTAAGCATTGGTCTTTATGAAAGTGAACAATGGTTTTAAAAATACAACGTAATTTCGCTATGGACGTAATTTCGAACAAAAAATGTGCATGATCTTTTTGTTGCAAAACTGAAAATTATTTTACAAAACACACTTTTTACCCAATGATAAACATCATCAATCAAAAATGTCTTATATTATAGTCAATACAGTACCAATCATACAGAGAAGTAATAAATTGGCATATAGATTATCTTAAATCGAAGCCTAGGCTTCTGAGATCCAGGCTGCCCAAACATCCTACCAAATTTTTAACAACTATTTTCTATTGCTTAACGGCCGCAAAATTTTACTATTGTAATTTTTGTTTTTAAATAAGCAATTTTAATTCTGTAGCTAAGGTTAGAGAACCCAGTTTTGAATGCAAAAAACATACACTACTGCGTCATAATGTATATCCTGTGCGTACTAAGAGAGAAGTTGCTCTAAACCACAAAGTGAGCCATGCGGCCTGGGTTATGCAACTATAGATGATGTATTTGTCATGTTAGAAGAAATAACCTAGTATAATTTTATATATTTTTTAAGACAATCTTTTACTTTACAATTTTCTTTTAAATATTGACTTAGTCAACATAGTAAACAACGAAATTGCAATAATAAATACGCTAAACATATTTTCTGTTCTTAAAAAAATGAATATAAATATAATTATAATCTGGGAGTAAGACTGATTTCAAAAATTCATATTTCAAATACAAATAATGACAAACCCGCACCATCACGAATAAACATTAAAACATAAGCAAAGACTTCATTCAGATAAATTTACCAATTATGCAAAACATTAGTGAAGCCATTTATCATTTTAATCACTACCACGCAAAGGTTCACGAAATTCTTTAACGGTTCTCATTTATTCCATTTTTCATTTTTCCTAGAATTATGTTCCAATGTATTTTACTAAATTTCTGGTCAACAGTGAAGCTTATTTTATGGATTTTGATATTCACAAAGGATATTTAGGAACTTGACATTTCCACCCACGTTTCGTGTGGGTGAAATGGCTAAATGTGAGTCCCATGTTATCACTAAAATTTGTAAATAATAAAATAAAAATCATTTCGAATTAACGCATAAAAATGACTCACATTTTATAATTCTATTAACTTTAAAATTGAAGTATGTTAAACATTATATCATCTCTCATCACTCTATATTACCTTAGTTCTACTCCTCAGACCTATAAATCAATCTAAAAATATATTCGACACCTTGATTAGAAGAATGACGCACATTTTATAATGACGCACATTTATAATTATAATACGCACATTTATAATTATAATACGCACATTTATAATTAATAAAAATGACGCACATTTTATAATTCTATCAACATAAAAATTCAAGTATGTTGAACAATATGTCATATCTCATTACTATATATTGCCTTAGTTCAACTCTTCAGACTTATAAATCAATCTAAAAATATATTCGACACTTTGATTAGAAGAATGACGCACATTTTATAATGACGCACATTTTATAATGACGCACATTTATAATTATAAGGCGCACATTTATAATTATAATACGCACATTTATAATTAATAAAAATGACGCACATTTTATAATTTTATTAACTTAAAAATTCAAGTATGTTAAGCAATATTTCATCTCTCATCACCATATATTGCCTTAGTTCAACTCCTCAGACCTATAAATCAATCTAAATATATATTTGACATTTTGATTAGAAGAATGACGCACATTTTATAATTCTATTAACTTAAAAATTGAAGTATGTTAAACAATATGTCATCTCTCATCACTATATATTGCCTTAGTTCAACTACTCAGACCTATTAATCAATCTAAAAATATATTCGACACTTTGATTAGAAGAATAGCCGGTAGGCAATTTTGGTATTTGAAACTAATTCTGTTATTATAGTTACAAATAGTATAAACTACTTTATACAGTTTGAAGTATTAATTATAAAAAAAACATTGTTTGCTGTGAATATAAATTAAAATAACTCAAGAACGGTCGGTTGTACACAAAGAGTCGGTTATACATACAGGAAATTTCGATTTCGTACTAATGAACCTAAAATATATGCAGATTTCAACATATGAGAAACTAGAGTGCAACCTCACATTCCGAATATCTAATTTATTCCCTAGATATTGAATTATCTTCTACCGCACAAATATTTTTGGATCATTAGCTAAACAGTGCGCGACCATATAATAAGAACTTACATTTAGACTTTTTGCTAAACCAACATAAGAAAAACATTTTTATTCTAGATATTTTCTTATTGTAATCCTGCGAGTGAATGACACAGAGTCCAATACAAGCGATGGGAAAGGTTCTTTATAAGCGACTCTGATAACTTTCTGGAGACGTCGATAAATTTCCCTAGAACTTTGAGCGGAAGAAAGTTTTTCTGAAAGATTAAAAATGAATAAGCTTCACCTCTTCTTTTAATTCGCTGCGACTTCATAGAGAAAGAATAAGTTCCCAACAATCGATGGCCTTTTGAAAAATTCTTCTAGTAAGATATGTGTATTCTAGAATTATTCAATTTCTTAGAAATTCCTTAAAAGTATTTTCCGCATTCTGTCATACTACTATTTCTATGCGACTTAAAAGAACTGAAATCAGAAGTGCATAATCGTGTATAAATCTGATATCATGGAATAGAAAAAGAATCATTTTTAATCATTTTTAAATGATTTTGACAACGTAAATACACTCAAAAACTGAAGAGGCACTCAGAAACACACACACACACACATACATACAACACACCTACATCAACGACATCACTATACAGGGTGCCCCAAAAAGGATGAAACGCGCTTTAATTCTTTACCTGTTGGAGATAAGTGGTCAATGTAAATTGCAAAACTGTTGAAAGTAAGACAGGAAATAAGACTTATGAAATAGTCCTCCAATTAATTTTCAAAAAGTTACACTTTTTAAATTTTTATACAACCCTCTTAGACTAATTTAGTCAATCAGAAAATTTTTATTTTTTAATGCAACAAGTTCATTAAAAAAACCCGCATGCCTGTACCTTTAAAATTGAGCAAGTTATATTTAATTGAAAATTAAACGTTGTGAATGGGGACCATATATTAAATTAGAATGCAAATTTGTGACATATCATGAAAAAGATAAAACTTGATGATAATACATAGGATACATTTTTGCGCATTACGCGTAGTGAGTACTGCTGCTTTATATGATCTCTGTCTGTGTAATGCTTTATTTAGTTGCATTTGTAATAAAAAATGTTGACACATATTAACGTATTTTTGATCTAAACAATTCCCATCGTCAATTTGTTTATGATCCCTATTTTCACAGATGAAACAGCATGTTACGGAAAAGTGGCATAAGTCAGATTTCTTCCTTTATCATAATTCAGTTGATTTTAAAGATACAGATATGCAGGTTTTTTTAATGATCTTGTTGTATTAAAAATAAAAATTTTCTGATTGACCCAATTTGTCTAAGGGAGTCGTATAAAAACTTAAAGAGTATAACTTTTTGAAAATTAATGGGAGGACTATCTCATTAACGTAGTCTTATTTCCTACCTTACTTTCAACATTTTTGCAATTTACATTGCCAACTTATCTCCAACAGGTAAAGAACTAAAACGCGTTTCAGTCTTTTTGGGACACCCTGTATATAATTATCTAACGTATTTAATGAGTTTGGGTCTTTCCGAATCCTTCATACGCCCCTCCCCCTCCAATGACCAGGACAGCTGAATCTTTGCACACTTATAGTATCCATTGCGGCACAGAACCTAACGAAATCGGTTTTTCTCTTTATAATCACAGGGGACAAAGAAAATTGAGATTTAAAAAGTCTGTCCAATCCCTCCAGAAGCCCTTTGTTGACTTAGAAGGCTGAATCATTGCCCACATATTGTATCACCTACATGAACAACCTAATGGAGCGTTATTTTCAATGTATCTTCCTCTCGGACACGCAGACAATAGGGAGGTCTTGCATTATTTTTTCAGTCCGTCAGGCAGAACCCTAGTGACCTATAACGCTAAACATTTGTGCACTTATAGAATCGACCATCAAACAAAACTTAACGTAGTCAGATATTCAACCCCCCGGAGCATAGATAATGGTTTTTAAACTCTTTTCAGACCCTCAAGCAGTCCTCTGGCATCTTAAAAGAAGAATATTTACATTTTTTTAGTACCGAACAGTGGAACAAACCTAACAGAGCTAGATTTTCGATTTATCTTCCAGAGTAGAAAAAATTGGAGGGGGGGGGGGGTTTAAAGTCATAACTGAGTCAATTTTAAATTGCGACAACTATTTTCGACGCTAAGCACCATGTACTATCAAATAAAATAAAATATAAAAATATTGCAGCTTCACTAAAATGTAAAAAAGTTACAGCTTCAATGTTCAATTGGGACAACTATTTTCAAATGGTACAATTATTTTCGACGATAACTACCATGTATTGTTAAACCAAATAAACTATAACAAAGTTGCAGCTTCGTGTTTTATAAGTATTAATTTTCGTAATTCTTTAACAGGTTTAAATACTAGTCACAATGAATAAAACTGCTACTTGTGACAATAAAACTTTCATAGCAATCACATATTTTTACCGCAAGGCCTGTACAAGTAAAAAGGTACTCAATTGATACTCAAATCCTTCAACATCCATGGACCATAGTTTCGCGGTCACACTTAGTAGTCAACACAATGCAGCAATAAAACGACCACCGAGTACAAAATATATTAAAGGAAATAATTTTAGAATTTTTCTGGTAGAAGAACTTACTTTGAATCAGAAACAATGCAAGATTTTATTCTAAATAGTTAAATATTATTTTATTCTAAATAGTAATAGATTTTATTCTAAATAATTCGTAAAATTCTATACGCTCAGGGTTAGTGAAGCGTGCCTGTTTGTATATGTGGCCCCTTTAACCAAAAAATATTTTTTGAATTTCATGAAATGTGAACATTTTTTATCCTTATTTCACAGTGGCCCATAAAATTATGCTTAACTATTTAAATTATACTCTTATTTATTGTAAAAAGTTTTTATAACTAGGAGTTTACGTCCCTTGTTTATTATACTCGCCAAACCCCGTAACTCGCTTCACGAATCGGGGGGTGGGGGCTTTTCCCTTCACTCCCTGGCGCTCAATGAATTAATTCTCTTCGCGAGCTGTATCGTAATACGCGTGTTGAGGGGGGCGCCTTGTTTTCTGGCACTCACTAATACACGGAACTCACTTTGCGAGATCTTTCAACCCGGCCAGTGGAAGCGACCGCCTTCGTGCCCCTAATCGTCTTGACCAATTAAATCTTTGCCCTATTGAAGAAAATTTTTCACTTTAGAAATGCATCATAAAAATATAATAACACTTAAACTAAATCGAAATTCAAAAAAGGGCTCCCAACTACAAAAATTCTTCAAAACTTTGAGGTCTCGCTATTGCTAATCTGTCCTCAACTCGAATTCGCAACTCAAATAATCTTCTTTTGATTTTGACATTAAATATTTTTCTTAATTTTAAACGGTTTATTTCAGTGTGTTTCTCTAATATTTCTCTACAAATGTTCCAAATCTCATATTTTTGTATCCTGTAATTTTTGCGCTATGAGACAAAAAACTCAAGGGACGCAAAATTTATCAAACAGTAGCATCAGTTATATATTTAAATATTGTTACGACGTATCCTCTGAAATGGTGGGTGTACTCTCAGGGTACAAACATGAAGCCGAATTTCTGGATAACTAACGCGTTCATTTAAAAGCACCAATAACAGAAACCAGGAACGATATATAGCTGATAACACTGTAGCTATTTAACAAGATCGCTAAACAACTATTAAGTACAATAAAATGGCGATTAAAAGTTCACTAATTCACAAAACACCTGATTTTGCTTTCAAAACGCTGACGTATTTCACAATTCACTTTGGCTCATATTACTTCAACTCTGTCAATGAACGATGAATTCCTTATCTACTCTCTACAGTATCGTCGAAACTAGTGGAAAACTTTAGAAAGTTGAATAAACAGTTTTCAAGATATTTGTTCGGTTTTTTCTACTTTGGAAGGTTAGTTAAAATAAAATATGACAAAACCTCCGAACAAAAAAGTAAATTATTTAAGAGTGCACATTTGATGTAATGCGATATAAGTATTTATTTTGTACGTTAGTTTGTACGACAGAACAAAAATATTTCATTTCAATGCAATTAAATCAATCTATCTCAATGTATTAATTTAATCTCATTTCATCATCATCATTTCAACACATGTAATTTCAATTTTATTTTAATGCATTTAATTTTATGCAATTTCAAATCATTTCATTTAATCTAATTTTAATGGATTTGAATCCATCTAATTTCAATCACTTTAATTTAATTTCAATGCATTTAATCGAATATATTCTCGATGCATTTAAATAACGAAAAACAAAACAAAAAAAATCTGATGGACTTTCCTTATATAATGTAATGAATTTACTACTTTTACAGTAAAAAAAATAGGTTTTTCTTATAATAGATACTAATATTTTTTCCAAGATATTGAATTTTCGACAATTAGTCGTCATTTTCATTGATTTAGCGTCATTTTTATCCATTTGGCGAGATTTTCGTTAATTTGGCAACATTTCAAAAAGTCGCCAAGTTGGCGACATTCTGCCAAATTCGTCGCCAAAATCTCGCCAAGCGTTATGGATGAAGAAATAAGTTATTCTTACAGCAGATATACGACTATTGGCGTTCAAATACAAACGTATTACTTAAAGTATATTTTTTCATGAATGGAACGAGCTAGATCCACAAGAATGATGTCACCCAATTTATCGCATACTATCGCATTTATACATATTACATATGAAAAGTGAACATGTTTCTCAATAGGAAATATTTTTATTTTATGACTTTTTGATAATTTTTTTGAAGAATTGTACATTATCTCGAGAACGGTTTATGTTAGCGTTCTAAAATTTATGTCAATCGTTTTCTAATGAAAAATTACATAAGAAATGTCTATTTGCGCAACTTTATTAGTGGTTTTGATTTTTTGACGATTTTTCAATATTTCATTCGAAAATTCAGGAGGGTTCTGAACATTCGATTGCGTATAAAAACAATAGGCTTCCAGTGTTTATGGATTGTGATTTTTGTTCCAAATTTTGTTCGAATCGGTCCATTCGTTCGTCAGTTATCGTCTCCACAGGCTCACTGACACACACACACAAACACACACAGATATCACTCCAAAAATGTTTGATTCGTGATCAGGGATGCTTGAAACGTGCTCTCCCGTCGAAAACTCGAATTCGAATTTTCGACCCCGTAACAATACTTTCCTTATACATTATGTATATAAGGAAAGTACACCATGACCACATGAAATTTCTCATAATTAAAAATAAGTAACTTAGTCAGGAATGACAATAAATACTATTAAAAACTTTCAAGTCAACGTATTGAAAAATATATGTATATACAGTATACAGGGTGCCCCAAAAACATTGACTTCGGCTTTTATTCCTTAAATATTGATCTTAAATGTATGTAATAAATTGCAATTGCTTAAAAAAGGGTGCAGAATTTTATAAAATCAATTAAAATTTTCAAGGCAATTAAATTTTAAGAAATACAAAATATTAATTTTTATACGGAACCGTGCAAAAACATTTCCAATGAGTAAAATATGACCCATACACTAATAAGGTGATATACAAAATTTCAGCATTTTATTATAAAAAGTCCCAAAGATATGAAATGACAAAAATGCTGACTTAAACCACTTTTCGATGCATCGACATAGATTCTCAGAGGGGAAAAATCATGTTGGGAGATCGCGTTTGGGGGATCATACACAAATTACGAAAGAAAACAATGATTACATAAATAAATAATCATTTTGCTATTTATTGGTACAAAAGTATCTACACTGTGTAGAAATAATAACTTTACACATGCATCATAGGCAGATATTATTTGCCTATGATGCATTTTTGTATTACGTCATTTGCACTCTTGCTGTAAATATTTACATTTTTATTTGTGATTAATCCCTCACCAACTTTGTTTAAACATATCTCTGGGACTTTTTATGATAAAATAATGAAATTTTGTACATCATCTTATTAGTGTATGGGGCACATTTTACTCATTGGAAATGTTTTTGTACGGGGCCCTATAAAAATTTAAGTTTGGTATTTCTTCAAATTTAATCCCCTGGAAATTTTTATCGATTTCATAAAATTCTGTACCTTTTTTACGCAACTTTATAATTTATTATATATGTCTAAGATCAATATTTAAGGAATAAAAGCCGAGATCAATGTTTTTGGGAAACCCCTGTATATAGTGTGTGTGTGTGTGTGTGTGGTGTGTATACACTGCTCAAAACAATTAGAGAATATTGTGAGTTCGGTTTGAAACAGCCATATAATCGACTAGTTTTTAACAAAAATGAAAAAGGAGAGATTTAAAAGGAAAATTATCACGTTTACAAACTTCGGAATATACAAATTTTGTCTGTGACTGTAAAAACTACCCGCTTTAGATAAGAAGTGAACAGCGGTCTGCAGCATTCTTGATATAGGAAGATATTAGAAACAATTGACAAGCATTGAATGCTTCGTAGCAGTGAATACGATGTCTCAACAACATGGCTTAGCCGAATCGGTAGCCTGGAGGGCCATCGGTCGTTTAGAGACTGGCCAAACGCAACCCGTTGTAGCGGAAGCCCTCGGAGTATCCTAAAGTGTCATTTTCAGATTATGGAATCGGTTTTCGGAAACTGGAAGTGTTATCCCAAGACCAGGACAATGTCGTAGGCATGCAACAACACAAAATGTGGACAGATATTTAATACTACCGGTCAGAGGAAATCGCAGTATGAACGCCACTCTTTTGCAACAGCACCTTCGGAGGGCTGCTGACACCAGCGTTTCAACTAAAACTGTTTGAAACTGACTCCATCGTGTCGGTTTTCTTCTCAAACGAGTCCCGATTTAGTGTACTGTCTGGCAATGAATGAATGAAATGAAGGTGGGTCGCTCCAGAAGAGCCCAGCACATCGACCAGAGGTCTATTGTACTACCCCAAAAGAGAAAGATCTCTAAGAAAAGAGACCAGTAGCCGATGCAAAAATAAGCAGGCACTTGACAGGTATGTCGTTCAGCTCCCAGGGTCCAATCACATGACGACCAATGTGTTCGAATCTGTGAGCAGAGTAAGCCTCATATTCACAGAGAATACGGTGTGGCAATAGGCGTATTATCATTTGGAGACAACATGGCACTCGGAATAATCCTGCATTTGTAAATGAGAGTGTCCGATTTAGAGGAGTGGGAGTGATTGCCTGGGCCGGTATCTCCATAAATAGCCGTACCGAACTGTACATCATCGAAAATGGATCACTGACGGTTCAGAGATATAGGGATGAGATCCTCAGACCTTTTGTGGTGTCTTATGCTGCAGCAATCGGGTATGAATTCGCTCTCATCGATGATAAAGGTAGGCCAACCCTTCTCGTAGAAGGAATCCTTCGAATGGATTGACCAGCATGTTCCCCAGACAATCGAATATGTTTGGAAAATTCTAGGGAGAAGGGTTGCTCTCCCTCGCTTATCACCCCCATAATCAGTTCAGCAGCTGGAAACCGCTCTTCTACAGCAATAGGAGAAAATACCCCAATCCCTCCTTGATAACCTCATTAATGGCCTACCTCACAAGTGAGCAATATTGCTTTCGGTCAGGGGAAACCATACCCCTTAGACTTACTTCTGAGAAATCACATTTTTGTGTTCGTTTTTATAACATGTACAAAATATGCATTTTTTGTTATCCGCAATAAAAAACAAGAAAAACATTTAATTATTCCTTGTTATGAGCGTAATGAGCACTTTACAACTTAGTTGAAAAGTGTTTGTGACTTTGTTCATTCTGTCTGTCTATATCCATTCGCACGATCACTGCCGTGAAAATGACTATCAAAATGAAATTTTAGTATGTTATTAACACGGTCTGTGGAACATATGGAAATGTCAGTCAATAATATCACCAAATTAGTTTTGGATTGAACACGGGTTGAAAAAATGAAATACATTGAACACTATGGGACCTAATTTTTTAAACATTTTTTAAGCGAATTTAAAATTCGCAAATTGTTTCGAAAATTTTAGGACATATTCAAATTATCCAGCGAATATATAAAAAAATTTCAGCAAAATATGTTTTTTAGTTTAGTTTTGTTTAGTTTTTTAAATAAAAATTAAAATAATAATTTCACCCATATTATATAAAGAGATCACGTGACCCACTTCAAAATAAAATATGGCATCCATCTTGTATCAAAAGTGTGATTTTTGACACTTTACAATATAGTTGAAAAGTGTTTATTACTTTATTCATTATGTCTGTCAGTCTGTCTGTCTGTCTGTCCATTAGCACGTTAACTGCCGTAAAAATGACTTTATCAAAATGAAATTTTAATATATTGTTCAGACGGTCTGTGGAACCTATGGGAATATAAATGAATAATATCACACAGTTAGTTTAGGATTGAACCCGGGTTGAAGAAATGAAATACATTGAACCCTATGGGACCTAATTTTTCAAGCATTTTTTAAGTGAATTTACAATTCACAAATTGCTTCGAAAGTTTTAAGAAATATTCAAATTATTAAATAAAATATATAAAAAAAATTTCAGCAAAAATATAATCAGTAGTTCTTTTAAATAAAAATTAAAATCATAATTACACCTTTTATATAAAGAGATCATGTGACCCACTTCAAAAAAATATGGCATCCATCTTGTGTCAAAATCGTGATTTTCAAAGTTCTTTTTAATTCATATTTAGTGTTGTATCCGTCCTAAAACCGCTTTATTTTTGCTTAAATTATGTGCATCTACATACTGAAACAACGCAATTACAATATATTTGAGTTTAAATGATCATCAATCTTTGATTATTTCTACAATGAAGCCTAATGTTCACTTATGGATAACGTAAACACCAAACGATGTAGAATGAGTTGTATAAGAATTGTTGCATTTTTTTAACGCAAAATTATTTAGCTCATGGAGTCTGCAATATAGCTGATATGAATGAAACATTAATTGATTTTACGCAGAGAACCAGACGATTTTTTCGATAAGTTTTAAGCACAGAGTTAAATTACTTGTACCTCCATGGTTTTAATTTTTAAATAAAATAAATTTTTATAGTACTGTAATAAATTTTTCCATTCATCACAATACTATAATAATTTATTTATGAATAAAATGCCGCTTTTATATAGAGGCGATTTATATTTCGATGACGTCATTGTAATAAAGTTCACTTGTTTTCGATGAAGTTTTCAAATATAATAAATTATTGTAGTATTATGATTATTTTAAAAATATTAGCGAGGAATGTATCGCCTTTTAGAGATGCTTAAACCAGGCAATTTATATTTCAATGCCGTCATTTGAATGAAGTTCATTTTTTTTTATAAAGTTTGAAGTTTTCAAACATAATAAATTAATATAGTATTGTGATAATTTTTAAAATATTACCGAGGAATGTATCACATTTTAGAGATGTTTATATAAAATTGCATTGAAGTTGGAAAGTATTTCATAATCAATGCTTTATACATGATTGATCTTTCTTGTTAATTTATATTTAGTGTTGCACCCTTCCTAAAACCGCTTTTTTTTTGGGGGGGGGGGGGGTTCTGTACATCTATATACTACGCCAACGTAATTACAATATATTTTAGTTTAAATGATCATCAAACTTTAATTATTTCTACAACGAAGCCAAATTTGTGACATACATTTAAAGTTATTGTGACATACATTTAAATTCTAAAAATATTTCTTCACCCAAAATGTGGACCGTAATGTGGAAAGATATCACTGTTAAATAAACAAACAAGAAATTAAAAAATTACTTCATAGTTTATTAAAAAAATATTTAAACTTCTCGCCTAAACTATATCAGCAAAATATTCGTGTAACATAATATACTTGCCTTGGACCATTGTTGTACAGCACGTATTGAAATAAATAAAAATATATACATTTAAATTTCTTTCTGTGTAAACGAACAAATTTTAAAAAAACATTCAATTTAGTTAACAAAGCTCTATAAGAGAAATTGTTCCATACAAAAACTCGATGGATGAGAATTCAAAGAACGTTAAGCTCTAAAATCGGAAATCTATAAACCAACTGAAAATTATTTTACTAAAAGTAAATCTTTGACAAAGAAATGATAAAAAAGAAGCTATAGTATTCACTTTTTTTTACAATATTCTCAAAATTTTTAAAATAAATTAGATAAATGGATAATAAGATTGGACTTTTAAGGAAGAGGTTTAAATATAGTAATATTATTTTCCCAGTGCATTTATAATGACTTTTATAATAGTGTTAGTTTTTTATCAAGTATTAGTAGTTATTGGGATTCAGATTACATAAGTATTTAATTGATACATACATTATTAAACGTAAAGATTTTTACACATTAATCATAAGGTATGTAAACATAAACTTAAATTTTGTGCAACCATGCGATTAATAAGACGCGTGCGCAAACAGTTAAAACTACTCATACAATAGATATTTTTTTTTTATAAAAATGCTCTTTTAAAATTTCTAAACCGCCATTTAATACATCTAAATAAGATGACAAGTTTGTAAGTTAATCATAAATATTGTTAGTTAATCGTAAATCCTGTATGTCAACAAATTTGTAAATTTATCATTATTTTGTAAGTTGAGTCATAAAGGATTGTAAGACTCCAGTGTCGTTCAGCAGGAGTTAAGCAGTAGACTTCAAAGTACCATCAACACCCAATATCGATCATGGCTGGTGTGAGACCAGAAATTGTTCTCACATGTGATGAGACACTTTTATGTGAGTATTTATTGTGGCCAAAACGGTGAACAAAGCGCATGTCTGGCTGGCACCAAGGTTTATTACGACTTGAACCTAAAGGTCAGAAGACTATAAATTTAGGGGTGCCATACCAGAGGGGCTGAGCTGGGTCGTATTAAATGTGCAATGGTGCCATTGGGTAAGTAGTAGCCAGTAAGCGCCAAAAAGAAGTAAAGGCGGAGTTACTCCCCCCCCCACACACACACACACACACACCGAGGGAAAACAGCCTGTGACGAGAGAACGAGATGAGACATTGACGACAAGAGAACGAGATCAGACATTGGAGAAGACAGATGGAATTTTGAGACAAGAACAGACCAGAAATAAGACAATCATGATTTTGACTTAAAAATGAGATATACTAAAATGACTTAAGAAATTTGCTGGTGAACAGTTGTTCAGAGTTGACTGGTGCAGATATGTTATGATGACTTGTGGATAGAACCGCCTAATAGCATGAAATAAGTGGAGTGTTTGAGTTAGCAGTATTCAATAAAGTTACGAGTGGGCATTACACTTCGAGTTGATGCGTGTAACTACAGACGAGATTGACCAAGTGCTGCTAACAAGGCCAGATTGAAGATATGTGTTCATCAATCATCCACAGGTTAATAAATACGTTAGGTATATGGTTCAGGGTCTCACATACTCTCCTCTCACATTCTATCTTAATAAATAATTAATAGGAAGAATAGTTACTGTATTGAAATTGAATAGTTATTTTGTGTCTTTAATAAATGTTATTGTTAAGTTTAAATTGGTCTAATCTTTGTAATAATTTAATAATATTCCTTTACAGGACTCACACGAAAAGTAAAATAATTGGAGGGTTTATAGCGGCACAACATAGCAATGTACATTAAATTAATTCCACTATATGAGAATAACGGCCATGTCAAATTGATGAATTTAATATTAAAATAATAATTCCCTAAATGAATATATATATTAAAACTTTAGCTTTTATCTTTTTGGTTTTTGTTGCCACAGCTGGAAACCATGCTATATAGAAACTACATCAGGTGACCTAAGGCTCCTAAATATACAGGCTGACACAACAGCCATCACTAATCCCAATCGAAACGATATCTGTACTTGGCAGAACGTGAGTTACTTTCTCCTCCTACAGATTCCTTGTATTTCGGGGGTCTCGAGGGAATCTAAACAATCTAGACATCTTTTATGAACGATCGGTATAATTTTTCGGAAGCAGAAACACACATTTTGCAGTTAAAATGCGTATCAAATACCAATTGGCTGTAACGTGCGTGAGATATTGAAGTAGCACAGGCAGATGACAACTGGCCGAACTAAGTTGGAGTAAAAATAGCTGTTATTACAGCCTGTTAATTTAGGAGCCTTAGTGTGTCCAAAACATTTTTGGATGAGATTACGCATGTATCAGACTGTTGTCAATTGTCAGACATGCGTCAAATTTTATGTCCCAAGACAAGTGCCGTATGCCGTCCGTATATGAAAAGAGTTAAACATTATGACAAGAGGCACCAGACAGCAAGTCTATAACAGCCTTATATTTGCTAATAAATAAAACTGGATGTAAAAAAATATGCCCTAATCTGAATCACGAATCTCAGCTGCGCTCTACCCAATGAGCTAATAGGTGTATAAATATCTTTTATAGAAACAAAGTCATTCTTATCTATTAGATTTAAAATCAAAGTGACACTTCAGATCTTTTCTGTCTCTTTATTTTTCTCTTTTTCTATATAGGGTGTCCCAAAAGGAATGAAACGCGCTTTAATTCTTTACTTGTTGGAGATAAGTGAACAATATAAATTGCAAAAATGTTGAAAGTAAGATAAGAAATAAAACTGCGCTAATGAAATAATCCTCCCATAAATTTTTAAAAAGTTACAGTTTTTTAATTTTTATACGACTCCCTTAGACAAATTTGGTCAATCAGAATTTTTTTATTTTTAATGCAACAAGATCATTAAAAAAAACCATATCTGTGTCTTTAAAATCAACTGAATTATGAAAAAGAAAAAAATCTGACTCATGCCACTTTTCCGTAAAAGACTGTTTCATCAGTGAAAATAGGGATCATATACAAATTAACGATGGAAATTGTTTAGATCAAAAATACGTTAATATGTGTCAAAATTTTTTATCACGAATGAATCTAAATAAAGCATTACACAGACAGAGATCATATAAAGCAGTGGTACTCACTGCGCGGTTGGGTATCCTAAGTATTATTATCCAGTTTTATATTTTTTGTGATATATCACAAATTTACTTTTCTATTTGATATACGGTCCCCATTCACAATGTTCAATTTTCAACTAAATATAACTCGCTCAATTTTAAAGATACAGATATGCGGTTTTTTTAATGATCTTGTTGCATTAAAAATAAAAATTATCTGATTGACCAAATTTGTCTAAGGGAGTCGTATAAAACTTTAAAAAGTGTAACTTTTTCAAAATTAATGGGAGGACTATTTTATTAACGTAGTCTTATTTCCTATCTTACTGTCAACATTTTTGCAATTTACATTGCCCACTTATCTCCAACAGGTAAAGAATTAAAGCGTGCTTCAATTGGGACACCCTGTATAGACTAACATCCTATTCAACGTATCTCTTTGTGAAATGAAACTGATGACTGGCTAGCCAAATTGAAGATCTGTGGCTGAACGCCTGATTGAAACAGTCAGTTCTTTACTATAGCGCCTGAGCAACCATGCTTGTGGGATGCAGTAAGCATGGAATTAGAAATAGACATTCTTTCGAATTTTCAGTAGACAATGCGAATTATGGCATCAGTTCCAAAATTCTGAGTATTACGACCACACAGAATGCTAGCCTGTATAAAAGAAATTAAAATAAAGGTGGTAGTTTAGATGGTCAGTTTCATGTCGATCTAACACCTGAAGGAGAAATGTGTAGTGTTCACTTCTACGATAAGAGCTACGAATTCCGTCTCAGATGATCAATGGTTGAAGCATATAATGGCCATTTCAAATATATGAGTTTCGACCCCAGGTTGTGACAGTGAATTGTGTTACTATTGTTGCGTTTTTTGTGTTACTTGTTTAATTAAAAGGATCTGTAAATTTGAAAATAACAAATATTTCTGAAACATAACTTTCTGACTGATTCGAATGTTGATCTGTGAATGTTGGTCATGAAAAGTGGACAGCACAGATTCATTTCAGCACTTGGCCAACCAGCACAACCTACTACAAAAAATAACTTTTGGGGAATTTTCAACAATTGAAATTAAATTTTCTTGTATATAAAAATTTCTTGTGACATGATAAATTCAAAAACTATTTTCGCAGATCACACTTTCATACTGTACATTGCATCAGAATGCATATCCATTTTTATACCATTTTCCTTCACTTTAACAAAGCTTCGTAGTTTTCGTCCAGACTCGATAATTTCCAGTTCTTACTTGTGCGTAAGAGTAACTTAGAAATCAAGTGCTAAAATCGATAGATAACCTTTAACTTCCAAAATCGGAAATCTATGCAAGCACTGAAAATTATTTTACTAAAAGAACATCTTGATAAAAGAATTTCTGCACGGAAACTCCAAAGTGCTACACTTCTTTTAATAGTCTCTGAATATCTGATACAAGTCAGATAAATTGAATTGAAGTTATTGAAAATAAGATATTTCCGAATGATTTTAAATGCTGTGGAATCAGTTTAACTTTGATGAAAACAGCTTCTGATTCAGAAGGTAGAATAACGGTTGCTTTCTTGCTCTCTCTATACGATTGGTCGCCGACCTATGATTTCAATATAAAAATTCTGCAAATAAAATTTTACTTCCAAGCCAAGTTTTGGTAACATGACACGTCTTAGTAAAAAATATATATAATTTAATTCTTATACGGGTTCTGTACAAATGAATAAATTCCAATTAGCAAATTGTTCTGTATTCATTTTAAGATTTTTTGGAAAAACGTTGTTCTATTATGTGAGCAATTGGCAGTAAAAGAATTGTCAAAATTATCGGACCTCTACCATTTTTACCTGATCATTGAAAATGCTGATAACGTAGTACAAAAAATAAGTTTCGTTAGATAAAAACGCCATTTGAAAATCTTTGCGTTGTTGAAAACTCTTTGTACATTGACAGTATAAAACTTAAGGAAAGGTTTTATACTGTCTCCAATTACCCCCGTATAAACCATTATAAGTATAAACCATTGTAAGTAGCCATACATAAACCATTATAAGTACCCATATATAAACCATTATAAGATATATAAACCATTATAAGATATATAAACCATTATAAGATATATAAACCATTATAAAACAGTATAAACCATTTTCTCTAGCATGAACCATTCTCGAGCTATAGCATGATTTCAAATAAATTTATCGAAAAAGTTGCTTAAAATTAAAATAAGTAGCAAGTATCGTTAAATAAGTTTAACTTAGTGATAAATATGGCGAAATATCGTCAACTTGGATAGATTTAAATGTTACCAAATTGGAAAAAATGAAGCATAATTAACAAAAATTACATCCGAATTGATCAAAATACAATATTTTTTAATAATTAAAATTGTTTAGTATAGGACTATATTTATTACTGGATGCTAGCAATATTTCTCATTGTCACGTTAAATTTGCTCGAAATATAAATTAATTTGGTACTTCGAAATAATTTTGTACATTGTCTAAGTACCAAATATTAAAGTACAATTCAACGTGAAATACCTCGTGCCTTTTATCTTGTACATCAGTTTGCTCTGAAATAAGTGAAGTAATTGTATTATTTAAGAAAGGTCATGTGCTGCACACATGAGACATTTTTCTGATAATGCAAGTTGTATAAAATATGTAAAAATGCTCTGATATAGTCCAACACAAAACCAATGTCCTGTCAACTTTTTTCCACAACAATTTAATCCATGTCTGCAGAAATGAAGATAAAACACAACTCTACGTATTCGACAACCTACTTTTAATATACCTCGCGTGTGTACTTAAGCACTAAGTATTTAAAATATGATAAAAAAAATATTTAGTTGAATGAGAAATATTTTTTAGACACCATACATCATTTGGTTTCAACAAATATTGAAGAAAATACTTTTTAGTCACTTATAAAATTTCAACATTAACCTCCTTCGAAATATGTAGATGCATTTCCATCACTCTTTTTACTTCCTTCTTCACTTCTTTCGTTTTCAAATTCTCTATTCTTACTTTTAAAGGACATAAAAAAGCTGAACTTCTTTGAAAATGTATAAAAAAGAATTTGAGGGTTTCCCATTCAGGATCAGGAGTATGTTTAAATATTTAAAATCCTTTTGTAAACATCTCCTATTTCGAGCAAAAGAAATAGAATAATGATCTAGTTTCATCTCACTTTTAATAGGTTTTTCTAAAATCCAAAGAAAAAAAAATTATTTTTTTTTTCAAAATTCTTTTACTTTAATCATGCAAGTAAATGATGCCCGAAAATTAAATCTGGCAATAGAAATAGTTCTTCATAAACTCTCTGATAACTTTCTCGAGAGACTAAAATTGCTCGGTATAACTTTTTGCAAAAGTAAGTTTTCCCACTGACAAGAATTTGGAATAAATTTCACCTTTTCAACAGTTTTCTTCATTCATCGCACCTAGGTAAGCAGGAAAAAAATGATTACCAAACATTGATACAGTTTCAAGAAAGCCCTTCAATATTTTTCTTTTGCAATCCTTTAAGTATATTTTAGGTTTGAAACATTATCCGACATTACGAGTATTCTTACTCACACTTATTAAAGAGTTGCAATATTTTCAAGCAATCACCAATCGGGATACCCATCAATATTTTTTTATTCCAAAGACTCGTTTATTGAAATAAATTTTATTAAGATCAATTTTATTAAGATCCATATTTTGGGATATCATAATCATGGGAGCATATTTTCGAATTTTCAATTTTATATTTTAACGCGATTACAACATTTGAAATATTTTAATCATAAACCAGCTCCTTATTCAGATTAAATGATCAGCAAACAATATGTACATCTGATATTTTAATCATAGACCTGCTCCTTGCTCAGATTAAATGATCAGCAAACAATATGTAAATCTGATATTTTAAACATAAATCTGCTCCTTGTTCAGATTAAATGATCAGCAAACAATATGTAAATCTGATATTTTAAACATAAACCTACTCCTTATTCAGATTAAATGATCAGAAAACAGTATGTAAATCTGATATTTTAAATATAAATCTGCTCCGTATTCTGATTAAATGATCAGCAAACAATATGTACATCTGATTAGACGATCTGGAAGAATAAGAGGTTATGAGAGGCACACAGAAACAAGTTACTGACTCTCGTCATTACCTGTTTCCTTATTTTTGTGACAAAAACTTACATCAAAATATTCCCTGTATTTATTATCACTCCATATTGAAAAGCATTTGCTGACGCCGTCGCCGTTTGACAAATTTCGCGTCCCTCTAATTTTCCGTCACATGCCACGAAAATAGAGCATACAAAAATATAAAATTTGGTGCATGTATAGAGAAATGTTAGAGAAACACGCTGAAATATACCGTTTTTAAATTTTAAATATACAGTTTTTAAATTTAAAAAAATTTAATGGATCAATTTCCAACTTCTCTGCGATTAGTTGCTAGCAGAAACATCCTAAAGATAGCCGAAGACTGAGTTATTGAAACACTGAAAGCATTAGAAGCATAGATATTTAATTCTAAACATGACTACAACGTCAGTTAGAACACATAGGACAAAGTGAAATGCTGACAATCATACGGTTTATTGTTTATTCCAACAAACAAAACGTGCGGTCTGCAACTATTGTTGCTATGAATATAAAACTTTATATTGCATAATAATTATATGTCTTATTGTTGTAAATCTTTCTAAACTAAAATCCTAACATGATAGCTTACCACTATATTACAAACAAAAGACATGAAATTTTGCCGTTTATTAAAATACAGCAAAAAATCGTTCATAATATAAGGCGTCACGAAAGAATTCACAAGACAGACTCAGCGAGCGCCAGCGAGTAGGAGCTGAAGCCTCTTTCCAGAGTTGGTCAGCATAAATAGCAAGGGTTCTGGGGACGGAGGATAGTGAAATGACTCGCAGCAAGTTAAGGGAGTTGATGAGAGTCAGTTAATAAGGAAGCGAAGCATCAATCGTGCTCCGGCGATTAATGAGCGGCAATGAACAGGGGCGGAGCCTCGGGGTTTCACAAGCTTCAACGACCGTAGGACAAGCTTCAACGACCGTAGTCTGTCCTGTTTGCGGCCAGGTTGAAAAATCTCGCGAAGCGATTTCCAGGAAGGGGGCTGATACAATAGCCATTTCCACCCACTGGTATAGATGCTTGAGAAAGTTGTAGAGCATTCCACCAAAAACGGTTTTTAGTTTTGTTTCGTGAAGAGCTATACTTTCTTTTGTGTAATAGAGTGCACTTTTATTTTTAAACTACAGTGTATGACCTTTGACAATATATAAATATTATATATATATATATATATATATCCTGTAAGGTGTTAGCCTTGCAAGAACAGTTTTTTTTTTACGAAATGAATGAATGTAAGTGTCGTTATTCCCGTCAAAAATGGGTAAACTGCTCTCGAAAGAGTAACACCAAACAGGCGGGTTTTCGGCGCTCAAGGAGCAAGACCCACTAGCCTTAACTTTATTTTATGTAAAAATACATACAGCGTACAGAGTTTGGTATTGCTTTGGATAAGCGTACCCGGGACAAAGAGGCCAACAATAATAATTTGTGTGGGAGCTGAATTCTAGTTATTTTTATTTATACGTACTAGGGCCCGTGCAAGCATTTTCCACTGGTGGCTTCACCGCTCGGCTGAGTTCGGTGGACTGCTTGAGATGGCATGGCTGCGGTAGGCTGCGTTCAGACGTGCTTCTCCTCTTCACCTCATTATTCTCTTCATTTGATGTAGGAATTCGAGTAGTGTCTTCTTCATCGATATGTCGTAGGCTAAAGAGCGACCAAGAAGGACTATGGGGAGTGCATTTAACTTGTTCTTTGTGCTCTCTGGGAGTTAAGTATGTAGGAGAGATTTCTTCTTGTTGCTTTGAGATGTGTTCGCCATTTGAAGTAGATTCATGCATGTCCTTCGAGTGACTATTCTGTCTACGACGCTATTGCGAGGCATTGTAGTTTACTGGGTAATGGTCCGAATGCGACATCAAAAGCGTAGCATATCGATTCCAGTTGACTCGAGTCTGTCACCGGAGTCTTGTCTGTGCAGTCAAAGGGTAGGATATCAGAGTTTGGCGGACATTCGATGACCGCGTCAGGTTCTGCATAAATCGTTTGTTGCTGCTGGTTCGACGGCCCGACGAATTCCATTTCATTTATATCTGCTATTTTATTTCTGTTGAGGTTTAGTAGTTCTGCTTCCAAATTTGTTTGTAGCGTCTGAGGATGAAAGTTATTACGGTGGTCTGCTAGAAGGTTTTTTGATTTCTCATCCATTTGCGAGACTTCTAAAGTGGCTTCGACGTCTCAGCTGGTGATATACTGTTGCGACGGCTCAGGGTTCAAGGTGGGTATGGTAAAGGCTTCCTCGTTTACGCGCGGATCCACGTCCGTGCAGTTTTCATCAATTTCTTCATCGTGTTGTGCAAGGTCATCGTCAGGCATGATAAAATCGTCTCTCAAGTTTTCCTCTTCTTGGTTGGATCGGTTCCTGTCCTTGGCCGGTTGATTGCCACTTGGGACCAGCCTCTTACCTGACACAAACTCCGTGTATATTTCCCTGCTAGTCCAGATCGCGTCACTAACAGAAAGTTTTCGCATCAGCGTCAGATACTTGCCGTTACATAACCGGAGCAGGACACAGTCGTTGGCCTTAACCCAAGTGCCAAGAGATCCCATGACGGTCGCTTCGATCCTCGCATCAGAGTAACTCTGGGCGTTGTACATTTTCGTCAGGTACCCATATTTCACTATCTGTCCAGTCCTTGCCTTTTCAAACACTCCCTCGCTGCTCTCGAAGGTGAAGGTGATGTCGATGATCATTGCCGACTTCCCGTTCTTTGTCACCAGCTCAGGTCTGTTCCGTGTTTCATCGACCGACTGGTTTTGCGCAATCACCTTCCACCTTCTGCTTGAAGCACCTTTAACTCTTGCCACGAAGTCGTTGTGACGCTTCATTATGAGCTTGCCACTGTATTTGCAATGGCAGAGAACGTGTGGGAGCGTTTCCAATTCTTCGTTGCATATTTGTTCACCGACGGGTCCCACGTCTTCCGGGCATTCAGAGCACATTTTGGGCAGCCACGCACATTTCGGGCGTGGTAGCCCGGTGGTTTGCGCGCTGGATTTGCACACTGCCACAACTGCCGCCGTGTTCATGCGGAGTACGATCACGTTAAACATGTTGGTCCGTAAGTCCTTCCGAGAGATTGGTGGTTGGAGAAGGAGGGTACGGTCCCTATGGACGCCTCCCCCACTGGGTTACGGTCTAAATTAGGTGGCACTTCCCGGCCGTCCAAACAGTTACCTTACACCTTTCAGGTAGGGCGGACGATCTGGGTCTCAACAACAACGTGGTGAAAGAAGAAGAGTTCATGCACATGGTAATATAAATTTTCTTAATGTTTCTTGTCTTCATTTTTTCATCTTTTGTTGCCTGTAGTCTCAGTGTGAGCATTTATAGTAATGTACTATTATTCAATTTGAAACAGGCATTTGTTTGGGTTAATTAAAATTAAACACTCAGACCTGATGATGAATTTAATTCTGATTAATCATCGAATTTGGGCCAGTGCTGTTCTTTTCTCTTATTGGCATTATGGCCGTGCTTTTGCTTCCATGGTGATGTTAATATTACTTGAATTTTTTATTATCACATTTGTCTAATATATATATATATATATATATATATATATATATATATTTATTTATTTATTTATTTATACACATGTATATATATATATATATATATATATATATATAATACACATACAGATTTATATTTTGACAATATATATATTTATATTTTTTATTATTTTTTCTCTGTAGGTAGTTTTACATTTTAACGTTAAAATATCAACACGTACTTGGATGAAAGTTTTATATCAAGTGGTATAATCAATACATAATCTGAAAGAATTTAAAGCTTGATAATGGAATACCGATATTTCTAACAGAAAATTATCTGCCCAAAACCAGATATTCTATAAGAAATTTTTGAAAGAAAATGCTGAGTATTAACTTACTTTATTTCTAATGTGTTCAAAATAAACTATATAAATTTTAAGTAAAATTCTCAGCCTGAAGGAAAGTTTTAAAATATTGATCAATCAATGATTTAAAAATATTGATAAAATATTGATTTAAAGTTTGCTAAAATAATGATTCAGCCTGTAATTCTTCATTTTTTTTAATTCAGCAAATGTTTAGGTTTGGGTACCTGTCACCTTTATTACTTATCACTATCTCTCCCAATAGAAGTCTTATTTTCTGCTTTGTTTCGGATTTTATGGCTGTCGCTGTGTATTTTAGAGCATACCAGCGGCTGCAATTTCCTATATTTGACGTGCATGTTGAAAGTTGCTGCTCTTATTATAACATTATTTAAAAAATATTTAAGAACTCTTTTTTTATCATATAGTGTTATCTATTCACGTGAACTCAGAGCGAAGGAATTGCTCTCAAAATCCGGTAAAAAAATCAATTGCAAATCTAAAAGTTTAAAGCGTGATAATCGGATATCAATAGTTCGACAGTAAATAATTTTCTTAAAACTAATTCTTCAATAAGGAATTTTATTAAAGGATAGGTAAAAGATTATCTCGTTTTTAATACTTTCAGAATTTTCAGTATAACAGACGCAATTTTAAGTCGAAAGCCCAGACCAACCGACTCGTCCGAAGACTAAGAGCAGTAAGATGGTCTTAGTCTTCGGACGAGTCGGTTGGTCTGGGCTTTCGACTTAAAAAAAGTCTTTGAGACTTTTTTACTTAAAATTGCATCGACCTTCCATCTTACTGCTCTTAGTCTTCGGACGAGTCGGTTGGTCTGGGCTTTCGACCAACCGACTCGTCCGAAGACTAAGAGCAGTAAGATGGAAGGTCGACGCAATTTTAAGTAAAAAAGTCTCAAAGAAAATTTTAAATAGAATATAAAATTTATTCTTCTAACTTACCAAACGTATACTAGAAAGAATGCAAGAACGGTTTGATGAACTCCAATTTTTTTTCAAATGATAGCTATGGAACAAGAGACCATTGTAAATAGAAATAGAACACCGAGGGGATACAAATATATGGAGAAGATTTTTCAATAATATCTCGACATCCATTGATCCTAAAAACTCGAAACATGACATAAATTTTAAGTGGGGATACTTTAAGGTCACCCAAAAAATTTCATGAAATTTGGTATAGTCGTTCTTCCGCGATGATGAAACAAACAAACAAACACAGGCTCACACATACACTACACTATACTGAATTCTGGGGAATTGGAGCAAATATAATATCTCATGAACTTTCTTAAGGGGACGGTGGACGTTGAATTTTTTTTTATTTATTTATTGACTTGGAAACGTGAAAATTTGTATAAATATTCCTCTTAACACTACTATATACAATACCATTGAATTTTTTTTCAATTGTGTTAGAATTTTGCAATTTTTTTTAATTTAATTTTTTTAACGAAATTTTGAAAATGCTCCGTGCGTACCATTTGTTCACATTTTTGATTCATTTTACATTATGATCACTCAAAAACACATTATGAACAAATTTGGGTATTCATTTTCAATTTGGGTATTCATCTCTTAGAAAGTTAATTTTTTTAAATATTTTTCTGCATTAAAACTTCATTTTCATCATTTAATTATGTTCTTATTGACTTTTAATTACCTTAATAAAGTCCAATTATAAAATGCATACCCAGTTTTATTAAAAAGTATAAGAGGTGTCTTCTTGCCAAATTTCATGCATCTCAGACAAAAATTAAGACTCATAGAGCATTTTAAAAATGTAGAACCTTTGAAAATTCCGTTTCGAAAGAAATGCATTCAACCTTTTGCTTACGGGTGGGACAGCGTCCATCCCACACGAAGAACCCACGAGAAGGTATTTGACATACCCTAGCCCAAACAGTTCTAACCCCCTTTGAAGGCATTGGCGTTCATGGAAATCGCTGACAGAAACATTGCACCTGCTGCAGAAGGCCTCCCCCCCTCACCTGCGATCACGTTTTTATTTCATACTCTTATCTCTCTCCCTCTCTCTCACTATCTTTCCCTATCTCTCCCTCTTTCTCCTTCTCTCTCTCTTCCTATCTCTCCCCCTCTCCCCCCTCTCCCCCCTCTCCCCCCTCTCCCCCCTCTCTCTCCCTCTTTCTCTCCCTCTCTTCCTATCTCTCTCCCTCTTCCTATCTCTCTCCCTATCTCTATCCCTATCTCTCTCCCTATCTCTATCCCTATCTCTATCTCTCTCTATCTCTATCTCTATCTATCTCTCTCTCATTGGTGCATGTTGCTGTTGACTGGTCTTCTTGCCTTCTTGCAATTTTTTTTTGCTTAAGATCAGCTTGTATCATCTACATACTAACCGTATGTAGTAACCTTGTATCATCTACATACTAACCGTCTACATACTAACCGTATACTACTTCAGCTATGTTCTTTTTGCTTTCTTTTGTTGGTTTTTACTGTATTGTCCCTTTTCCCGCGGTTGCTCGGATTCTTTTGGCCATACGTTTTACATAAATTTAATTTCATTTTAAGAAAATAATTTAATTTTTACCTCAAAATTCAAAATTTGTTAAAATCTACGTTTCTTTGCCTCCCTTCCCACTGTATTTTATGTAAAACTCTAAAACTGTCTGTATATATATTTACCATGTAACCACTTTATTGAATTTTAAATAATTGCAGACTGAAACTTGGTGACTGACTGGAGGACGGTTTCGGCTAACCTCCTCTCCCGGCCACACATTAAACTGCCGTAAGCCCTAGGGTTGGCTGTGTGGTCTGGGCCTTCGACATCGACATACTAACCGTAAATTTATCAAATCAAAGTTGTCCAACTTCTGCGACACAGATACTTGTGGATTGTTCTCGATTTCTTTACTTTCATTGATTGACGCTTTCCGGTGTCACTTATTTTGGATTGTTCTCGATTTGTTTACTTTCAATGATTGACACTTTCCGGTGTCACTTTTATTGACCTCGCTTTTTTGGATTGTTCTCGATTTGTTTACTTCCATTGATTGACGCTTTCCGGTGTCACTTTTGTTGACCTCGCTTTTTCAGCACCTTTTCTTGTCTTACTTCTGATTTTGAGACGTATGTCTTTGAAGGTATGATTATTATTTATTTAAAATATATTTTTATATGGCTTTAATTTTTCGCTTTTTGTTTGCAATCTGTGTCATTACACCAGTTGATATCATTTCCCTTTCAAATGATAAATAAAAATTCTTTGCTGCAATAAATAGTTGATATAGGTATCAAGCGGTGTAAAAACAACCATCTTCTTCAGGAAAGAGAGATGTGGCGTTGAACTTGAGGTTGTTACAGTTGAGGTTTACGTTAACATTTAATAAGGGTGCCATAGCTTTTTAATTTCATAATTATGTGATGAATATTTTTTATCACTCCAATGTATAAAAATAGCAAAATTCCCTAAAATGCTACTAATAATGCAGATATATTTTGGTTTTCTAAGCAATTTATAAAGTATTCTATCAATTTTCGTTCGGCATAAATATGTGTTTCAATTTTATAAATTGTGCAATCGTTTAATCGTTTTCAAATTTGATACATTCTGTATTTGATATATTCTGATACATCTATATTAATGAAAGGATGAGCCTGTATATTTTCCTGTCTGTCTGTCCACAATGCTCTGTGATATCTACGGCACGTACAGAAGTTTTGCACACAGTAGCATCTATACCTGAACTAATGAACCTCTAAAGCCTTTTTACAAATTTATTTCAAAACATTTTTCAAAGTGTTGAAATCGGACGTTTACCACCAACAATATGGAATCCAAAAGAAGACACCCTCTCCACCTGAAGATATTTCGAAATCACCAACAAGAAAGAAAATCTTCTCTCCCCGGCGAGTGTAGCCAAAATATTTAAAAAAAATCTGATGTGGGCAGCACATGAATTTCCTTATATAATGCAATGAATTTACTACTTTTACAGCAAAAAAAAAAAAAAGTTATTCTTAAAGTAGATACTTATATTATTTCCAAGGTATTAAATTTTCGTCAATTAGTCAGCATTTTCATTGGTTTAGCGTCATTTTTATCCATTTGGCGACATTTTCGTTAATTTGGCAACATTTAAAAAAGTCGCCAAGTTGGCGACATTCCGCCAAATTCAGCGCCAAAATCTTGCCGAGCGTTATGGACGGAAAAATAAGTTATTCTTGTAGCAGATAAATAACTATTGGCGTTCAGATACAAAAGTATTACTCAAAGTATCTTTTCTCATGAATGGAATGAGCTAGATCCACGAGAATGATGTCACTCAATTTGTCGCATGATATTACATATGAAAAGTGAACATGTTTCTCAACAGTTAATATATTTTTTTAATTCATGGGATATTTTTAGAAAATTATTTTAAAAATGTCCAATATCTCGAGAACGGTTCATGCTAGCGTTCTAAAGTTTATGTCAATCGTTTTCTAAGGAAACATTACATTAGAAATGTCTATTTACGTAACTTTATTAAAAGTTTGATTTTTTAGGGATTTTTTTCAAAATTTCACTCGATAATTTAGGGGGGTTCTGAACATTTGATTACGTTTAAAAGCAACAGGCTTCCAGTATTCACGGATTGTGAATTTTTTACCAAATTTTGTTCGAATCGGTCCATTTATTCACCAGTTACCGTCTCCACAGACTCACTGACACACACACACACACAGACATCACCTCAAAAATGTTTGATTCGTGATCAGGGATGCTTGAAATGTGCTCTCCCGTCGAAAACTCGAATTCGAATTTTCGACCCCGTCACAATACTTTCCTTATACATGATGTATATAAGGAAAGTAATAAAAGAGAAATTTTTAAGGTATGACGACACAAAAGGGGGTATTACAGTAACCATCGTTGTAAGATAGTTAAAAAGTCCAATATCCAGCTTCACTTTTATGTTCATAGTTTACATTCCGTGTGGCATAAATACAGTTTAACGTCCAAAACATCCTGTACAAAATGCATTATTCATTTAACAACAAAGTCATATCCGGTGAATTGTTTACGATTTTAAATATGGTTGTACTGTCGATGATGGTTGATATTCTCCTCCTAGGATCTAACCCTCTTGACTTCACAACTCCTAGCAAAGTTCTGCCCCTTTTATCTGTATAAACACAATTTAGTCAGAAGACAGTACGAAAGTACTCAGCTGGTCATCCATCTCCAACTGTAGACCATGATTTTGCGGTCATTGGTGCTCCAGCAAACGAGGAAGTGATCAAAGAGCACAAAACTCCTTAAAGAAAGGATTTTAAAATTTATCTGATAAATAATTAGTGCGCTCACTCATCATATTTAATTAGCTGTACCGTGCTAAAATGAGCTACCATTTGTTAACCTCGTCCCATCCAGCTTCACGGACATACGAGGCCCCGCTGCTGACCCGCCGCTGCCTTAGCGGGCACAAGGTACATACGATATCATTCACTCCAAGAGCCCCCAGAGGGACATGCGAACACCAAACCCTGCAGCAACAAACATCAATCTAAGTGCCGCCCGAGTACAACAGCCGCAAATCACACAGCAGCCAAAACAAAACAGCAATTAAATTTTGAACCATGAAACTCATACTCTGTCTGGAATTACAACAATCCCTATCCTGGTGAGAGACCTTTATTAATCAATCAAATTACAATTGCAACTAAACTTTAGTTGCTTAAACAAAATACAATATTCAAATATTACAAACAAATATATACATCTAACACAACAATACAACATTCAATAAAACTATTATAACCAATCTTTGTTTATAAAACAAAATATAAACAACCAAATCAGCCAATATCCTAAATACAATATACATCCATCAAATCCTTTACAATAAAACATATACATTTTCTTACATTCTCAATTTTAATCAAGTCTCTTTCAAGCAAAGACTTCTGTAATTCATAGGAAAGTATTTCGATCTTAATAGATCAAATCTTTTACAATAATATATATAATGGTTTACGTCTCCAACCATATTATCTATAATACATAAATTTGACTTTCCAAATTTATTAAACTGTTGTATAGGAAGTACTCCATGTCCAGTTAGCACTTGGTTAAAGTAGAAGTTCGATATCCATCTTCCACTGTCCACCTCAGGAATTAATCCATATGTCCATCTACCCTTAGACATTCTAGTCCATCTTTCTTGCCAAACTCTCTTCGCTTCTTTCTTCATTTGTGTCTTTACTTGTATCTATGTCAGCTTTACCTCTTGATCTACTTGATCTTTCAAAGTTGCTTCCTTCGCTAGCTCATCTGTTCGCTCGTTTCCAGTATAACCGACATGGGTTTTAATCCCCTTTAATGTTATCTTCATTTTTCTTGATTGAAGATAAAAAATGCTCTTCTTAATTTCCGGGATCCAATGATGTGTATCTGGATACTTTTGGATACTTTTTGGATACTTTTGGATACTTTTAAAGGCTGCTTTCACTATCACTATATATGACACATTCTTCTTCCCTCATCAGTTCAATATTATTCTTTATCCATTTTATGACTCCATGGATAGCCAATAACTCAGCCAAATATATAGAAGACTTCGAAAGACGGTATTTATCATTCCATATTTCCATTCCTTGTTGAAATATTACAAATGCCGCTCTAACTTTCTGTACTTCATCCCCCAACTTTGAACAGTCTGTAAAAATTCCATATCCAATTCTTCTGCTAATGACCTACAAAAATTGTGCAAACCCGATCCACAGGTGGTGATGGATGATCGATTGAGCATATTCCTGATTTGCTGCAATGACTTTTATCCTAGCAACAGAAGTCGCTTTATAGCAACTTGAAGAGCTTAATCAATTAAAAGTTCTCTACTAGCATTATGTTACGAACGTGTAATATTCCCTTGTCTCTTGCGAAGACCAGACGGAGAAAACACCCATACATACAACCTTTCCCTTGACGAGAGCCTAGGTTTGCCATACGCCGAAGGCCGAAGAAGGATTACAGGATTTGCTAATTTATCTCTAATTTGGCGACATTTGGCGACTTTCCAAAAGTTCGAGAAAGACCGCTAAATAACGATTATTCTACGTGATAGAGATTTCCAGAAGTTTCTATGATGTGTCTATAAAAGTAATCATCACTCGGTTGGAGAGCAGTTGACGAGATACGTGCTACATTGAACTGTAACTTTCGTCAATATTTTGATAATAGTAGCTGTTGTTTTTTAAATGGCTTTTATCAATGTTTTGAGAATAATATAAATTATTTCGTGAAATTAGTGGAGCATCTAAGTGCTATTTAATAGCATATTGTTCCTGTTTACTTTGTTTTTGGAAATAAACGTGTTAGTTATCCAGAAATTTGGACTCATTCTTGTATCCTGAGTACACACCCACGATTCCGGAAGATATGTCGTAACAATTATTATTGGGAAGATTCACATTTTGATAATATATATAAACCATTTCTAAAATTTATACCATCAAAATAACATAAATATACTTCCTTTCAAAACACATTCTCAGAGTTTATTATAGTCCATTGATTTTTAGAATTTTCTGATAAAAGCTTTGAATAAATTTCAGCCATCTCCGAGAAATTCATAAATGAACTTTTCCAAAATAAGTGAATAAATATTTTCCATTATAACATGCGCATTTCTTTTCATCCTTTTCATTCTTTGAGAAAAGCTTCTCAATATGCTGAAAAAAAAATAATAAACTTCAAAAATAATCAGTTCTTGGAGAAAGATATATTTAATGAAGTAAATTTTTATTCAATATTTTGTTCAATTAATCGCATTCCTTTAATAATAATCCTTATATATTTTGGAAAAAATTATTAAAATGCAATCGGATCTTTCAATTTATAGCCTTTTAATAAAAAAACATTTCCATACTCGTAAATGTTCTTAGTTCAATGAGACAACAGGACTCTAAGCAGAGAATAGCAGTGTTTCTTGATAAGCTACTTTCATAACTTTTTTAAATAACGGATAACTTCTTCGCAAAATCAATGTTATTTTCACTCGCAAAAAATATATTTCGTGGATATGCATCACGTGACTTTCTTTACAGACTCAAATTGATTTTCTCTTTCTTTATTTTATCTTATTATTAAAATGTCATAGCCTATGCATGTTAATGAAATTGCGAAGCCACCACTCGGCCTAGAATCGCGCAGCTTATTTCTAAACGTAGGTACCGAACCGAAGAGGGGACAAATTTGATTGATCGTTAAATATTTGAAATAAATCTCATTTTACCTCAATTTTAGACGTAAAATTAATAAATTATCAATTTTTGGTGCTGTTATGTGGATAATGTCTTTATAATTTGAAACCACAGTTTGAACGACCACTTTGGACTTTTGGATTGTGTTAAAGATTTTTTAACCCCTCTATTTATTTTACCTTTGAACATAAAACTAATTGTTCTTTAACATTTCTGGACGTTTTTGTCTCTTGTGGCGCTCTTGGTTTTCATATCTCTGGTTTTGTAAATCTACGTTCTCTACTTTTTGCATTCCCGTTAATTCCTCCCACCCTGTTTCTTCTAAAAAGCCTCTTTCATTGCTTATTTTAATCGTGCTTTTAACGTTTGTTCATCAATTTCTGCTTCAGATACTGAAATTAACGTCGTCTTTAACCTTGGCTAAGGAACCGCTTAATCGTTCAATTTCATTTATAAAATCTTTATCACCATTCGTTTAAATTTTATTTTCCCTAAAACTAATATTGCTCCTTGAGCTGACAAGTTGCCATATACATCTAGTCTTTCGTTCCATACGATGATTTTTCGCCCCCTGATTCAAATTTGCCGAGAATTTAAGTTTAAACCTGCTCATTCTTCTGTTACATCTTTGTTTAGTCGCATACGTACTGATAAATTTAAGGATAGGTGTAATTTATGGTGTTAAGCTGGGATGTCTTATTTTGGACTCTCTGCGTGTTAAACCCTTAACTTTGTGGATATCTAGTCCATGTTTTCTTTGCTTTTAACGACACGCTTATTGGTTGTCTTATATTGTCAAAGTGCCTGGCCATTTGAAAAAAGAAACAAAAAGGGTGCCTTTTATTTTTATGATCTACAGTTATTTATGTGTACTCTTTGTAATTTAATTATTTTTACTAGAATCGGACTTTCCGACTATCTATTTCACGTTCCAAAAGGTAAGATTAAAATGACAGCTGCGGATAACAACAGGTTTTCACTCCTGCGCTTGGAATAGGCAATGCCTACCATGACAGAAAGAAGACTTGTTATATGCCACAATTTTGCGAATATCTGTGAAGACATAAAAATTCAAATCATTTTATTTAGAGTTTCACAAAATTGTGGCACATAAAATGTGTTTTTGCAAGTGTCGGGAATTTCATGCTGACGAGCTGATAATAAATACGAAATCAGTCCATAGATTCTGTTATATACAATGGAAATAAGATCCTAATAAGCATCGGTGTTATCATAAGTCATTTGCGTAGTTGCAGATCGGAAATATTCCATTCTATATCATTACGATCATTTTAAGAACTCAAGATCGATCTGAATTTTTCGTAAGGGATCATATTGATACTTTAGTTTATTCAAGTGATATTCCTATGGGATCAAATCCCTCGAAATTAAATCCCTCGTAGTTGATCAAATCCCTCGTAGTTGACCAAATCCCTCGTAGTTGACCAAATCCCTCGTAGTTGCAGATCGGAAATATTCCATTCTATATCATTACGATCATTTTAAGAACTCAAGATTGATCTGAATTTTTCGTAAGGGTTCATATTGATACTTTAGTTTATTCAAGTGATATTTCTATAGGATCAAATCCCTCGAAATAACGAATTATTTCCCTGTTTTCATTTCATTTTCCTTTGACAGAGAAAATTCCCGCCATGAACGGTCAAAAGTTCTGAATGTGCTCGGACTCTTAACCAGAGAAAGCAATCGCCTCAATATACGACGCCATCAAACTGTTCTCGGTTATCAAATAGTTTTTTCAAGAACTTCGTACATAAAAGAATAAGAGTAAAAAGAAATTGTGTTTTCCCTTGCACTGTTTGTAATGTATAGTAAGAATGGAAAAGCAAAATGGCTCAGTCACGTGATGTTTACAGCTGCATCAATCGTTGCAATAAAAACAAACAAGGATTGCGCGTACATTTCTGCTAATATAAGAAAACCTCAAATAACTTCGTTAAAAGCAACATTCAACACAAAATTAATAATGTCGACTAGTTTCGAAGGCAAGAAACAGCCTTCTTCATCAAAACTCACAAGAAAGCAATCTTCACTAGTGGGAGCTAGATTGGCAATGTAAACACCTGCATTCATGAGCCTTCGCATACGAGACCGTTGCGCTGCTTGTATGTCCTGACGAAAAAGACTGTCTTTACTTTCGAAACCGGTCTACACTATTGCTATTATGTAGTATGAAGCTTCGTAAGAAATTATTTGAGTATTTGTTAACTAGGGCTACCAAAGTGCTCTACTCTAAACTCGACATGTAGATCCTAGATCCCAGGGATATTTTATTTCGAAAATTTCTGCCATTGAATAAAAAAGATGAATAGTAAAATGACGATGAATGTTTCTTTATGTAAGAAAGTTTCACACGTGTATGACTTATTTCTTTGTGGGCAGATGTATCGCCAAGGATACGATCTTAGTAATGATAATTTAACTGTTACAGTACGAAATTTTTCTTAGTGACAAGTGTTGTTGTTGTTACAAATCCCTATGGTGCAGGAAAGCCTACACCATGTCCAAAGACCCCTGGTCCATGGCGAAGGGTAGTATGCAGCTTCACTTTGAACGAGGCTCCACTAGGGCAGAAGACTGACTTAACCTCAACATCACAACACCCATGTCCGCAGGTGGGACTCGAACCCACAACCTGACAACCGAGCGATTACAAGGAAAAACCTGCCTCCTGACCGCTCGACCACCCCCGTCGGCATAGTAACAATTGAAATAACATTAATGAATTATCAGTTATGTTTCTTTTAGAATATTTGCTAATTTAAACACTATTGTACAGCTTACAATGTATATAATAAAAAATTAAAAAGTTCTTATTTTGCGCCTCATCATTTTTTCTAATATCATTATATTGACTAAAATTTCACTGCCATTGGAAATTGTACTTTCCACAATCTCAAGATCATTTATTGGCAAAACTGAAGCAAGGTCTGAAACTAAAAATTATGATTAAATACCAAGAAAGTGGGCTTAAGCTCAGAAAATGCCTCTTTACCTTCTTTCTGAACAGAAAGTTACTCAGGCAAACCTAGAACTCAATGTTGGGAGAGCCAATTAGAATCCAGAACTATCCAAATCCATTACGACTCTTGATTGGGTAGGAGATCTAATGGTGAAATCTCTGTTTATATGAATCTTCTGTTTATGTGACACCACTGACTCAAAACCTGAAACTAATGGCCGATGATAAACATAAACGTGTTTTAAAGTCTTTACTGAACGTCGTCGAATATATTTTAGGTAAGTGATTTATGTCCTCATCAGATTGATTCTTCAATGAGTCTTTTCATCTCATTTTATAGATACCTGATTTCTTTAAAATCTCTCACTATGTCATAATATAAGTGATCTAACATATCGGTATAATTGCCTTGAAATCAAATTTGAGCTAATCTGTCATTTCTTTATACGTATATTGTCATTGATTCACCTAAACAGCAGGTAAAGTTTGTATCATATTTCCCTTACATGATGATGCATTGGAATTACTGAAAAGACACTATTATTATATCTCCATCTGTGGTCGAACAGAAAGTGCTTTTGGATCCATAGGCACCATGTTCAAAGAGGAAATACGACTAAATATTTTTAGTAGTTGGGAATCTATTTTAAACTGAGCATCAATCCATTCTGTTATCAAAGGTACCCTGAAACCATAAAGTGTCAAACTATTAAAACCCTTTTCACATAACAGTTTATGCTTTAATAAACATTTATAGTTTAAGCTTTAATAAACTTTAATAGTTTGAGCTTTAATAAACTTTAATAGTTTAAACTTAAACAATTCCAATAAAAGCAAAACATTTATTTCCAAGAAAGCAATTTTTATTCTTCTAATTTTTTTCTTATACTTTTTGTGATCATCTGAGCAAGAACAGTAAGTTTTGTACGTTGTGTATTTGAAGTAATTTAAATCAGCATACTTCACACACACACACACACAATATTTAGTTTCATTATAGACTATTTAGTATTTATTTAGTTTGTTTTGATTTATTAAAGCTTTATTTACAATTTTAAGTTTTGCGTCCCCACTGTATGATAAAGCGTTGAAAATGAGCAACTGCATGCAAGGCAAGTGCTTTCAATGGATAAGTGATTATATTTCAAAAAATATATAGTTATTTCTGGTATTTATAGTAGTTATTTGCAGAGACTTTAAATTGGCATTTTACAAGCAATAGATGGGCACATAATATAAAAAATTGCTTAAGACAACCACATTATTCACATAAATATCTGAATTGTCACCACTCAACTTTCTCATACATTCATGTTCCCTCGTGATAGTTATATTTATATCACACTTACTATCAGAAAGAACAAAAGATACATTATTTACAGATATTTATTACTGAGATTATTCTTTCAAATATTTCGTAAATTCATTTAAAAATCCCTCATAAGTTCGCAACTTCTTTGTAACGACGCATTCATATAAACTATTTTTATGTCATTAACATACATGGAGCAATTCAAATTATGGATTTTACTCATAGTTTATATAATAATACCATTGTACTAGAAAAATCATTGTTTTTTTTTTTTTTGTGGTTTTTTTTATATATTAAGGAAATATTGCAACGAATATTATAAACTTCGAATAACCTGAGTTCAAATCTTGAGAATTACTAAAAATTGGAACTAATTCTTGTTTTACACATAATGAATCGGCAGAAAAATTTGGATAGCTATAGTCTCATTCGTTCTTAAGTTATCGTGTCCACTACCCGCATACAAGAGCATATTTCCAAAAGTGTACAAAAGGAGTTCAGTAGGATTTAAAACGTATGGGTATTTATTCGCCACAGTTTCGAATGCGAAAATTTTTGCTATTTAAAATTTAGTACATCGCTATCATAAAATTCGACCTATTTGTAGGATCAAACATTATTTTCCTTTATTCTACGGGCCTTATTCTATATGGCCTTATTCTATTATTATATATGGCCTTATTCTATATGGCCTATATTCTATATTCTATATGGCCTTATTCTATTATTATATATGGCCTTATTCTATATATGGTCTTCACACATGTAATAAACCATTCATTCGCCTTGACTGCAGCAAAGGTTTTACTCAAATATATAACTCTAGCGGCCATATGCGTGTTCATACTGCAGAGAAAAGTTTCATTTGCAACGACTGCAGAATAGAATTTACTCGGAAATATAACCTTGACATCCATATGCGTTATCATAATGACGAAAAACAGTTCATTTACCCTTATTGCAGTAACAGATTTAATGGGAAACATCATCTTGAGGCCCACACGCGTGTTCATACTGGACAGAAACAGTTCATTTGCCCTGATTGCAGTAAACGATTTACTGGGAAATATAATCTTGACGTCCATATGAGTGTTCATACAGGACAAAAACCTTTCAATTGCAGCGACTGTTATCGGAGCTTTTCTCGACAATTGCTCTTGAAGAAACACATGAAAACTCATTTACATCCACATTAGCGTGTTCCATTATTTTTATAAATACCATTTTGAAGAATGTTTTTGTTCTTATGAAGTACCTTGTCAACCGAGTTTCAAAATAAGTATTTTATGATGAATCGTACTGAAAACTATTTAGATACCGTTCATATCACTTGAGTCAATCTTCTTGGCACAAAAACATGTTAAAACTAACTGAACCTTTTAAAACGATTTTTAATAGCTTTTAATTTGTAATTAACGATGTTCTACTACTTATTTCAGATTCAGAGTTTTTGCAATTATATAAATATGCAATCGTATTATTAAAGGATATTGAGAAAATTTAATTTTAACAGATGCCTTTCCGTTATTTGAAAAGCGAATTTCATGGCATTAATGGAGTAATTTTTATCCCTTTTTACATTATTTGTACTTTTCGTTGTGAATTATTGATTTCTTTATTTGCTATTTGTTTTCAAAAACTTTTTGAACAGCATTCTAAATTTAATTCTTATTTCAAAGTATGATTAGAATTAACTTAATTGAAACGACTGCGAAACAAAATGTCATTACATTTTTCCGAAGTTGGAAATGTTAGCAAATATATTGGTACAGCCCATAAAATTTGATAATTCTGCCGGTTGTTTGAGTTGACAGATCCACTGGTTTAGGATGTTTTCTTTTGCATTGGCAGGGAATAAGACATACATTATACAAACAGAAGAAATATCCCGTACATATAACATGAATAATCAATATCTCAAACAAAGGCCAGAGCCGTGAACCTGTTAGACGTCATAAGACGTTGCCCCAGCGCACCAGTGGGGGTCAGAACACACCGCGTCCAACATCACAACATCCATGTCCGCAGGTGGGACTCTAACCCACAACCCGGGAACCGAGCAATCACTAGGAAACGCCTGCCTTGACCGCTCGACCACCGCGTCGACGGTTTAGGATGTTTACTACTGGATTTGGGGGCAAATAAGTTTCACTAAATGTAAAGAGATTTTGATGAATCCACACGTTTTGAGAATTCCTAAATACGAATTAACCATTTTTATTAGCGTCTGTCTCTGGCAAATCTAGCTATCAAAATGAAGTAAGTGTACGAAGATTGCAATCAGTAAACTTCAATTCATTTTCACAGCATGAGGTTCGCGTTAAAACTCGCCAGTTTTGAACATTGTTTTCCTAAAATCGGAAAACACAAATGATTTAATTAAAGATTGTTTCATAAATAACCATTAATAAAAATTGTATTTAATAAATGATATGTGTAGAACATTAACGTGCCATGCTCTAGATATTAAAAGCTTTTACTCTAAATTGAAAAAACAAATATCTGAATTTAAATTATCACTATTAGCTGGAATATTAGTTATTTTTTAGCATTATTTTTAAATGTTAATGCGTAAATAAGATTGTTGAAGATCCAGACCGTCCGACTCGTCCGAAGACTTGAGCAGCTGTTTGGAAGGCCGGGAGGGTAAATAAGATTGTATAGAAACTATCATGAGAAGCTCTCGAGTCATTTCCATAAAATTGCCCCCCTCTAGAAGAGTGTCTATTAGCGCCTATGATCATAGCAATGATTATTAGATGCATTCACAAAAACATTCGAGAGCAAGATATTTTGGATAACAAACGTTTACATTTCAAAATAAGTTCCTGAGGGTCACGACAGCCCAGTGGTTAGCACGCGGGGATTGAACTCGGACGCCCGGGTTCGATTCCCGCCACTTCCAAAACTGCCAACGTGTTCACACGGAGTACGATCACGTTAAACATGTGGGTCCGTATGTCCTTCCGAGAGGTTGGTGGTAGGGAAAGGAGGGTACTTTCCCTCTGGATTCCTCCCCTACTGGGTTCCGGTCTAAATTGGGTGGCACTTCCCGGCCGTCCAAACAGATACCTTATACCTCTCTGGTAGGTCAGACGGTCTGGGTCGAAGAAGAAATAAGTTCCCGATATTGTATTGACTCCCTACGTATTCAAAATGCAAAAGTGCTGAAAATACTATTCATTGCAAAAGGTGTAATGTAAGTGTTGCAAAAAATGGAATCAGCTGCGTTCAAGGGGTAGATTTTCACCCAAGGGTTTTTTTTTCTATTTGTTATTTGTCACTGACTGCTATTACAAATAAATGAGAGATATAGAGGGTTTTAAGCTTCGATCAGCAAATTAATTTTTCTCGTTTATAATTTAGATTAGTTGAACCCGTTACGAAAATGTTGCATCTGGGTGTGAGTGTTTTATCCATCAAGCGCTTTTAACGTACAAATTTTAATTATTTAAAGCATTTCAAATTTTAATTCTCAAATAACCTAGTACGTTACATAATACGGAGAAAAATAAACTGTTGCAAAGTTAAAAAACTTTATTAAAAGTTTTAATTTAGAAATAATCGGGTAAATCATGCAAATCTTGTTTCACGGTTGCGGACTGTGTATAAGATCTCATGTTCGTCACATCTTAAACGTTCGTCACATCTCATGTTCGTCACATCTCTTCCGAGATTGCCATTGCATTCGCAAATTATCACCTCGTAGATTGCCACTGCACTCGTAGATTATCACCTCGCCTCGTAGATTACCACTCATGAAGGCCGTTGTTGAGTCAGAAAGCACTCTAAAGCTTTTGTAATTATAATATTAACACCATCAATGTGTACGTCATTAATGGTGTTAATATTGAAGAGTTTTTAACCAAACACTTAGTTGTCTTTGCTATATATTTTAATGTATGTTGCTCTATGCACAAATTTCATGAAAATTGATAGATTTTATAAACTCTTATCCATCTGATTGTTTGAAGGGTACATTTTGTGGATGGCTTCAAATAATATTTTCGTTTCAGTTTGAAATGAGGGATTTTTATCTACAGTTTTTATGATAATCCTTTAATTTCTAAAACATTCAGTCATGAATAAAATATAATCATGTATTTTCATTGTTGTACAATAAAAAGGCTCTGTGAAATTAACCTAGTAAAAAAAGTTTATCTCCCAAAAATATTCATAAATAGAAAACCACTGTTATATGTTTAAAGACACATATTTATAACGTGGATTCCAAGATTTCTCTGAGCGTTCGTCGTAAAATATCAATTGTAAGTCAATTGTAAGTCAGTCTGCATTGAAATTATTTGAAATGTCGTCTCCATAGCTATTGACCTAGGCACTTAATGAATGGGATATCACAAAGTTAATATATTTATAAGCACTTAAGGATAACCCATTCTGAGAGTGAAAAGGGATTTTCCACCGATATCTTTCCCAGAGCATGGTCATAGATCTTTCAGAGTTTCTGAATCTTCTATGTTCATGATAAAAGAATGTAGTAGCTGCAGTTTCTCAATTGTATTTGATGCCATATATTGCAATGACATATATTGCAATGCATAGAGGAATCCGAAGGATCAACTGACTTGCTGTTTTCCATCTATTTAAATTGCACGGAGCTAAGGTTAGTGTGATGCACGGAAGGTGTTGAAGACCCAGACCGTCCGACTCGTCCAGAGGACTAAGAGCAACTATTTGGACGGCCGGGAGCACGGAAGGTGTGTAGAGACTCGTACCTGGTTCATAGATACGAATCTTTCGTACCGCATCGCTTACTGCCTTGCTCTTAGCAATCTAATTACATGAAAATTGGCTACGGCGGGGAGATTCACGAAAAGTCTGTATGCGGTCTTAGACTGGCTTTTAGATATCAATCCCGTTGACAATATATGTTCTGCTTTACTCTTAGCAATCTATTTAGATTGTGCATTAGTTAATGTAGTTTACATGTGCGATAGGATTGTATATAAACCGGTCTCAGGTCGGAGATGTACAGGCCGCATCTTTTTTAAATTTTTTTAGCCAAATCGCCCCGCATTTTTAATTTGAATATCGTGCTGCCAAAATCAGATCGCGGAAGACTGTCTGAGCACATCAAAGGTAGTGCATAATTTTGCGATATTTACATACAGTAAAACAAAAACATTTGTAAATATGAAAGTATAAGCACTTAAATGAATTTTAATTTATAACAAAAAATACAATAGTGAAAATGTTTAATTATTTCCATTGATAGGCATCTTGTAAAATTTTTCACAACACATCAATGTCAGGAAATATTTACGGCTAAACTTTCAAATATATTTTTTATTTCTTCCTTCAGCAAATAACACTTATATGTGTTTAGGGAAAAATCGAGTCAAATATGAAAATTTACAGAAAAACTGTCTGCGTCTTTCTTTGTAATATTGTATCTCTGGCCTGTTCAATACAATAGACAGTCTATAAATTTTCAATCTGCACTGTTATTATAAATTGCAGATTATACTGGAGTTCAACAATGGACCCAACACGTATTTTCTAAAGTGAAAAACAAATGACCTGACAAAAGAAACTGATTTTCTGAGGAATTTAATATAAAATCACTTATAAAATACCGGGAAAATCAATTAAATATGAAAGTCAGTTACATCTATTAAAATGCTCCAAATGTGAAAAGATATATATAATTTTAACAGGAATAATGCCAAATAATACAAACAGAATTTGCGCTGTGTTGAGGGTTCAGAGGCGATTCTACTTAAAACAGATCTCTGTAGTGTTGATTTTATAGCCGATCAACTTATCCATTTCTCATTCGGTTTCTCGTAAGACTGAATTCAAACATCAGAAACGCTAGGAAATATTTTGTTTTAATATAATATAAATCGGATAGAACCTTTTTTTCTTTATATTTTATTGAAATGTGACACAAATTATTACTCCTCATAATTACAATTTAAGCCAATATATATGCAGGCGAATAATTAAAATTTTCCGCAGAGTTGCATTTTCCGCACGTATCTTGCTATATTAGCATATATGTGGTTCGGATGATGAGAGGAACTGTTTTCATTGCACACACACACCCTCCGATAACAATGAATAAATGACACTCCTCCCCCCTTATATTTCTGTCTCCAAAGTGCCCCTTTTGTCCATCCACCCTTTAAAGAGAGCATGTACAAACACATCACCTGATAACTTCTCCTTAGCTAGTTTTGTGTTTAAATATAATCACCGAGTGAGGGATAAACAAGCACCCGTCATGCATCACAAAACAATAAACCGTGTCTTGTGTCCAGTCGTCTTTACTAAAAGTGTCTTCATACCTTTCTGTTGCACTATTTGATTTGAAGGCAATTCGAAGCATATGGGAGTCTCGTCCATATTGCCAATTTCCGACAATTTAAAGCTGAATTGATTCTGAATTTAAATAACAGACCTTTGAAATGATTCAATTTTCACTTCCAACTCTTTCAATAGTTTCTGGGCGAGATTAGTGTGAGTTCATAGACACAAGTCACATCTGTTTACAAAACGATTGTACTGTCTCATGGAAGCAGCAGTTTTGGTAGCAGGAAGGCAAGATCTTTTGAGACATTGAGTGCCTTGATGCAAAAATTCCTGAAGGTTGCAATAAAGATGTTCTGCAAACTACATCATCCACTGTGCCAAGTATTTCTGCATGGAACGATGCTGGACGACCCCATACTGCCTTCATCATCAGCATCAAAGATAATTTGACCTTTTTTATTCTTCCAATGTCAAACTTGCTTTTTGTTTTACTATGAAATGATGAGCAGTCATTGAATTGTTGGATTACTCAGCAAAAGCCATAACTTTTAGCTTAAAACAAGCAGCATATGACGTCCTTTTCTGTCTGGACCTATTTCTTTGAACACTTGCAAAAATCAATGGGAAGAAACCTTAGTATCCGGCAATGAAACTGGATCAAAATTTTATGTTAATTTTAGTAGAGATTCTTCAAACTCATATATTGTGTTTAAGCAATTGTTGAAACAGAATAAAAAGAGTGCGGGTATATTTTCTAGCACCATTTTAGCGCTTTCATTTTGGCATATATTGTTTCAATATCACATACTATTTTGTAAATTTGTTTGCAAACAAGACCAGAACGTTTTTATTCCTTAGATATATGCCTGTGTAGATAATTTTGTATAGCAAAAAATAGATTTTTATACTCCTTTTTAAAATGATTTAGCTGAATATTTAAAAAAAAATGTTTTTAATAATAATATCATTTAGAACACTGCAGGAATTTGCGCATAATTTTGAATTTTAAGTTTCTTTATATTATATATTCCGTACGAAGAACGGATATACTGCCAGTCCATTCATAAAATTTGATTTCAAAATCCTATTTACCAATATTTTTATTGTATATTTCATCAATTTATCGTCGTTTTACTAATATGATTGCATTTTTGTCAAATTGGCGACACTTTAAGAGATCGTTAAGTTTGTCGCCAAATTTGCCAGTAAGATAGACGGTTAGACAGACACACCCTATTGAAAAACACACTTAATATACCACCAGCTTATTAATTAGTTTTAATTTCAATTCATTCATACTTCCACTTATGTTTAGATTCTAAATGTTATCCATTTTACGATATTTTGTTAATGCATCGTCATTTTCCCACTTTGGCGACATTAAAAAAATCGCAAATTTTCCCCCAAGTTTCGATGATTAAATTATCTTCAATTAAGGCAAGGACGGCCATAGGAGCGACGGACACCACTCAAGTAAGGTGGCCGGGCACTTGAGTCCGGCCCGAATATATTATAATTATATTTTATAATTTTATTTTTTATTATATTTTTATATTATATTTTTATTAAGAATTATATTTTTTAAGAGCGGGGAAGATATGAAAAATTTACAAAATGTGGAATATTAAATATGGAGTGAGGCCCATGATAATTTTAGAGGGCCTGCAATTTATATGGGCTGACCTGATTAAGGGGGTAAGTTAAAGTAGCTGATCATCTCCCAAACTCAATGATTTTATTAGAAATTTCTTAATATTAAGTGTCAATTTTGTGTCAAAAATGTAGGAGAAATAATATGAAAATGCTTGATTTTAGTCTTAAAATAAAGGAAAGCTCTGACCAAGATATTCAATTAGAAGACCTGTATCATCCTATTGGTGAACATACCTGACAATTTTGTCAAAATCAGATGAATTTTTCATATAGAAATATTGTCTGAATGAGAAGAAGAAGAACTCAGTCAATTTACTACCTTTTTATCAAATTCAAAAGGCTATATCTTTCTTGCTTTGGAAAATACAACCAAGCGACTTATATTCTAGACAACTCCTCCTGCTCTCAACCTTCATGTTATCTACATTCCAATTACTTGGAATGTGCCTAATTCAAAAATCGCGAGATCAAAAGATGTATCGATTCAATCAGTCTCGCCTTTACTAATCGAACTAATTTACACAGCTTTGACTCTTTGAGATTTAAGTCCGGAGGCTGTTTTAACTGGCGTGCGCTCTTTAAGAGGAAATCTTGTAAGCATAACAGATAGAGGCTCTTGATTGGTAACCAGATACGTTTTGCTTTTAATTTAACCAGTTCCATTACTGCACTGATTAGTTTTCCTGGAAATTATGACACGTTGACATACAAAGGCAACACGAGAAAAGAACAGCTGAGAGCCATTAATATTATTTCCCATGGGTTTAATTTTGTTATTTCATATTTTACGGGAATATAAACTTTTGTGGTAAAACAAGATTAACTACTTTTATGCTCTAAACTTTCATTTTAGTATGTCAAAGACAGGGAGACAAAAACTCTTCAGAATAAAGCAGCAACTTTTTTCAAAATTAGTTTTATTTTGTTTAACATTGCATGGGGGTTTAGTATAGAAAATAATCGTCTTAATAGAAAGTTAGCTCCGTTGGGGTCCGTCCCGGGATCGACATAATAAAAGTGTAAAATTTCGGCTTTTTAGGTCACAAAGGGATTTTTGTAAAGTCTGAAAAGATTCTTGCAAATTCAAAGTATCTGCTAAATATGTAATTACCCAATACTCTTATTAAAAGTCATTCAAATGTAAAAAGAAACAATTAGTATGCCTATTTCTATCTTTAATTCTGTTCCTCAGACTCTTCTAATTGATTCTTTATCATCTTCTCCTACTTCTGCTCCTTGTATTTATTTCAAACCTCTTATTAGCATTCTTGTTGATCCATCTCATAAATATGTAATTACCCAATACTCCTATTAAAATATCATTCGAATGTAATAAAACAATGACGACGCGACAATATGTGTATAAAGTGCTGCGGCCGGTTGCACTGCCTTACTTTCAGCGGTTGCAAAATGTTTTTCCAGCAAGATAACGAGCGACCGCACACAGCAACCATCAGGAGAGAAGCTTTGCAAGGCATCCACGTACTTGCTTGGACTCCGCTGTCTCCATCCCACTCACTTATCGAGCATATATGGGACGTGATTGGCCATCGTTTGACTGCCCTGCCGCCGACTCAAACATGGGGCGACTTGTGGAGTATGGTTGACGGCATAAGGTCATCCATCAATCAGGAAACTATCCGCACGCTCAGTGCATCTGTTCTTCGAAGGGTTGCTGCTTGTATCGCCGCAAGAAGTGGTTCTACTGCCTACTGATCACCCAGTCTATGCCATTAGTGTATTGCATTATCCCTCTGAAATTAACATCACTTATTTATATATGCCATCTCTGCCTGTGCGCCTTGTATGATCACACTTTATCGGGTAGTGTAATATAATTTCCCATTTCATATAATTCTACGATCTGTGTTTTTTCCCACAATCTTATATTTAACTTGATCTGGTGTATGTTTGTTTATTAGCATGATTCAAATTTTTTAAACCCCTAACTAATCAAGCTCCATTCATTACAATAACATGAAATTTTGTATGTCTTTGTCTTCTATAGTACATTTAAATTGTTTTGATATTTTTAACCCACTCAGACCAACCTGTATTGTGCTATGAGAATGTACTCGTGTTTAGGGAATAACTCGAGCACCGGTTCAGCTTGAAAGTCCCTATCGAGCATGTCGTTGTCTTTTACGGTATATTTTAATACTTTGGATTTTGAACCCTATTGGAAAATGTACTCGTTTTTGGAGAATATCGCAAGAAAGTTCCAAATTGTTATACCATTATCTTTCATACTTTGGAGTTAAATATATATTAATAAATATATTTTTCCTGCATTTAAGTTGCACTCTAGGTACGTAAGTACCTTAATTGTAACAATGCCTCGTCGGCGAATTCGAGGCCACTACTAGCATATGAATGAGTTTGAAAGAGAGCGTGCGATCTGACTGCATATGGCTGAATGGACACACCGACGAATTGCTAGGCATTTGAGTAAGAACGATGCAGCAATTAGACGATGTTAGCAGGAATGGATCCGGAATGGCAGATTTTAACGGCAAGCGGGCAGTGGACGGCCTAGAGCGACATCAGACGGGAAGATAGAGCGATTGTCAAAACAACTGTGACAGCACGAAATTCGTCGATATCAACCATCCAACGTGTGACAAACACGGAAGTGACCACCCGGACCATTAATAGAAGACTACGGGAGCGTAATCTATACTCGCGACGCTCATGACGCCGTCTACCACTGACCAGTATGCACCGTCAACAACGATTGCAATGGTGCCAGGCCCTATCAACGTGGAATTGTTCGGATTGGGAACGAATTGTCTTCAGTGATGAGTCCCGACGACCAGCGCATAGGTGGCTGGAGACAGCTCGGACATAGTTAGGATCCTGGTTTTAATGTCACACGGCCCGACAACAGGGAATTATGATTGGAGTGCATTTCGCTTGATAGCTGGACCTTTTTGATAGGCCTCCGTGGCACCTTCACAGCACAGCTATACGTTGCCGACATTCTACGACCCGTTGTATTGCCATTCCTCTCGCGACACCCCGGGCTAACTTTTCAACAAGATAATGCCAGGCCACACACGACACGCCTTTCTATTGATTGCATGCGTGCTTACGATACACTTCCTTGGCCAGCCAGATACCCAGATCTATCGCCTATTGAGCAAATTTGGACTGAGATGGGACGTCGCCAGCGACTATCCCAGAATGTAGACGAATTAGCGCGTCAGTTGGAGGTTATTTGGAACGACATCCTGCAGAACACCATCCGCAACTTTATGCATCAATGCCACGTCAGATAGCAGCTTGTATCATGGCCAGAGGTGGACCATCGCCATATTGACGTGCTCACTTTATCTTTCAGTTCTATAATCATCCAATTGTTCTGAAATTCTAACCATTTTTTTTTCTGTACATCCACATTACACATACCAAATTTCGACGACTTTTTCTGTCTTAGAGTATACATACAAATAATAAAGAAGTGTACTTAAAAAAACTATTTTTTTTTTTTTTTTTTTGCATTTATTTGTTTACAACAAATCAACATATAAAGATATTTTATCTGTACTTCACTTGTTGCTCTAAGTACTGTAATTTTCCCAATCAATGTATAACTTAGAAAATACTTTCCAAATCAGCATACAGTAAACTTCCGATAATCCGACAGGTTCGGGACTTCAGCGGTGCCGGATTGTCAATTTTCCGGATTATCGGATGTCAAATTCAAATGGGTTAAAAATAGTATAAAATAATTAAAACCAAAATAATGAATAATAAATATGATACGTATTTTTCTAAACACACTGGATTATACTGTACAGACTGCGAAAAAAACATTTAAATTAATTTTTAAAGTATAAGGTAAACGTCAATAAACAAAAATTTGCATATAATATGCAATTACTGCTGTTAATATGCTGTTACAATAAATATACCTCGGTACAGCCGAACGGACTCGAATGCAGTTCAAAAGGTGTGCCGGACTATCGGGCGTGCCGTACCATTGAATGCAGGATTAACGGAAATTTATTGAATTGATAAAGACTATGGAAGTACAAAACATTTGCTATTAAAATTGAAATGCTTTTAACATCGATTTGATAAAATGCTAAGGACAAACAAAAGCCATTATTATTTCGAACTCGAAATTTCTTTTGATAGATTTGTACCGCGGAAAATGCACTTTATTCCAATTTCATTACTTTACAAACACACATTTAATTGAAATTTAGTTGTAAGACTTTAACTTTGAAATAAACGTCTGAAATGTAAACTGACAGATAATTAAAAGTGGAAGTCGACGCAGAATTTGCGAAACGCATTTGATTTCAAGATAAAATAATTGTGTTTCTTTTGAGTCAAGTGCGATTTTTGAGTTAAGAAATATATATTTTGAATTGTCATTAAGAAAACAGTAACATACAAACAAGAAAGTTCAATCATGCTTAAAGCATTGATTATGAAATGAAACACTTTCCAAGTGCAATTCAATTTTATTTAAACATGACTAAACTGCAATAAATTCCTCCGTAATATTTTAAAACTTATCACAATACTACATTAATTTATTATATTTGAAAACTTACACCTTCATCGAAAAAAATGAACTTTATTCAAATGACGGCATTGAAATATAAATTTCCGGACTTAAACATCTCTAAAATGCGATACATTTCTCGGTAATATTTTTAAAACTATCATAATACTACGATAATTTATTGTATTTGAAAATTTCATCGAAAACAACTGAAATTCATTCAAATGACGTCATAGAAAAAATAACACGATTGGATCTCTCTATAAAAACAGCATTTCATTCATTACATTTTCCCATTCATTTCATTCATCACAATACTATAATAATTTATTTTATTTAAAAATTAAGACCATGGAGCTACAAGTAATTAAACTTTATGCTTAAAACTTCATCGAAAAAAATCGTCCTTCTCTTAGTAAAATCAATGAATATTTCATTCATATCAGATATGCAGGCTCCATGGGCTAAATAATTTTGTGTTAAAGAAATACAGCAATTCTAATACAACTCATTCTACATATTTTGCTGTTTACATTTTACATAAGTGAAAAATAGGCTTCGTTGTAGAAATAATCAAAGTTTGATGATCATTTAAACTCAAATATATTGTAATTGCGTTGTTTCAGTATGTAGATGCACAGAATTTAAGCAAAAATAAAGTGGTTTTAGGACGGATACAACACTCAATATTAATTAAAAAGAACTTTAAAAATCACGATTTCGAGACAAGATGAATACCATATATCATTTTGAAGTGGGTTATCTGATCTTTTCATATCATGGTCACGTGATCGCTTCATATAAGAGGTGTAATTATTATTATAATTTTTATTTAAAAAACTACTGAATATATTGCGCTGAATTTTTTTTATACATTTTACGGAACAATTTGAATGTTACCTAAAATTTTCGAAGCAATTTGTGAATTTTAAATCCGCTTAAAAAATGTTTGAAAAATTAAGTCCCATAGGGCTCAATGTATTTCATTTTTCAACCCGGGTTCAATCCAAAACTAATTGGGTGATATTATTCATTTATATTCCCATAGGTCCTACGGACCGTCTGAACAACATACTAAAATTTCATTTTGATTAGGTCATTTTTCGGCAGTTATCGTGCTAATGGACAGACAGACAGAATAAATGAATGAACAAAATCATATACACTTTTCAACTTTGTTGTAAACTGCTAAAATAGCAGTTCTTTTTATCCTAATCGTTCTAAAATATAATTAGCATCAGAGTAACCCACAAGTGACTTAACTATAATAACTTATCCACTTTTTATGAAATTTGGCCACTTATGTAGTTTTTAAGCTGAGTGAATACAAACATTGAGCAGACAGACACACACACAGAGAGAGACAGACACACACACACAGAGAGACAGACAGACACACACACAGAGAGAGACAGAAACACACACACAGAGAGAGACAGACACACACACATACTGACGTCACGCTAAAAATAGTTTTTTGAACACCAGAGGTCTCGACACGATTTTCGACACGATTCTAATACTTTCCTTATACATTACCATGTATTGTACGGAAAGTAAAAATCTGTTGTGGGCAGCACATGACTTTCCCTGCAGACTTAAATTCATATTTTCTTTATTTCTTTAATAATTCATTAGATTGAGTTTAATTGCACCAAATAACACTAAATTCGCATTTTTAATTCAATTTTTGTTTTTATTTGATAATCGGGCATTTTTCCGATAGCGACGTAACAAAAATGCAAGAAATCACAAATATCTTGAGAACGGTTAGTCCTAAAGTATAATGGAGTGTGTTATATTCTTTTCCTCGTCAAAAATTGCGTATAAAAGAAGAATTTAATTCATACATTTCAGCATTCGTAGGCTTTTTTTTTTTGGATTTTGCGATTTTTGTGAGCCATTTCGTAAAAAAAGGCAGATTTTTATTTTCCGAATCGTACCAAAATCGCATCAACAGCAGAGTGTTCCACAAGTAACTGATCTACCAAATTTTATGAAATTTGGTCTATTAGTATTTTAGCTACAGCGGATAAATGAAATTTTTACGGGTCATTTCGCAAAAAAAGGCGAGTTCTGTTTTTACGAATCGCACCAAAAACTAATCAACACCAGGGTCACATCCAAGTGACTTACCTACTAAATTTTATGAAATTCAGTCCTTTACTTTTTGAGTTAGAGTGGATACATACATTGCATAGACAGACAGACAGACACACATACGTCATGCTAAAAATAGTTTTTTCGTATTCTAGAGCTCTCGAAACGTGTAGATCCGTCGAAAACTCGAGTTGCAATTTTCGGCATAATTCCAGTACTTTCACTATACATTACCATGTATTGCAGGGACAGTAAAAATCGGATGTGTGGGCAGCATATGACTTTCCCTGCAGACTTAAATTCATTTTTCCTTTATTTCTCTAAGAACTCGTTAAATTGAGTTTAATTGCACAAAATGACACTATATTTGGATTTTTAATTCAATGTCTGCTTTTATTTGGTAATTGGACAAAAGACAGACAAATTTTCCAATGGCGGTATAAAAAAATGCGAAAAATCTCAAATGTCTCGAGAACGGTTAGTCTTAGAGTAATTGAGTTGTTCTTATTCTTTTTCTCGTCAAAAATTAAGTACAATACAAGCATTTTATTGATACATGTGAACATAGGTAGTCTTTTATTAGATATTGTCAATTTTTGCGGAACATTTTGTAAAAAATGGCAGGTTGTTCTTTTCCGAATCATACCAAAATCCAATCAGCACCAGAGTATCTCACATGTGATTTATCTACCAAATTTTGTGAAATTTGGTCAATTTGTGTTTCAGATAGAGTGAAACATGAGATTTTTGAGTGCCATTTCGCAAAAAAAGGCGGATTCTTTTTTCCGAATTGTACCAAAAACTAATCAGCACCAGGATCACATCCAAGGGCATTACCTACCAAATTTTATGAAATTCGGTCCATTAGTTTTGAGTTACTGTGCATACATACATTGCACAGACACACAGACACAGACAGACACACACACAGATGTCACGGTAAAAATTGTTTTTCGTATTCTAGATGTCTCGAAACGTGTAGATCCGTCAAAAACTCGAGTTGCGATTTTCGACATGATTCCAATACTTTCCCTATACATTACCATGTATTGCAGGGAAAGTAAAAATCTGATTTTAATTCACTTTTAATTCAATTTTCGTTCTCATTTGGTAAATGGACTTATTTTCAAAGGTGACGTAGAGAAAATACGAAAAAACTAAAATATCTCGAGAGCGGCTAGTCCTAGTGCAATGGGGTTGATCTTGTTCTTTTTTTCGTTAAAAATTACGTATGAAACAAGCATTTAATGGATATATTTGAGCATGCGTAGTCTTTTTATTTTAGATTTTGGCGATTTTTAGGGCCATTTTGCAAGAAAATACTGGTTATATTTTTTCGAATCATACCAAAATCTAATCAGAACCAGAGTGACCTACAAGTGACTTATCTACCGAATTGTGTGAAATTCGGCCCATTAGTTTTTCAGATAGATTGGATACAAGCTTTTGCGGGCCATTTCGCAAAAAAGGGCGGGTTTTTTAATCCTGATTCGTACCCAAAACTAATCAGCACCGGACTCGCCCACAAGTGACTTACATACCAAAATTTCATGAAATTCGGTCAATTAGTTTTTTAGTTAGACTGGACACAAAATCTGCACAGACAGACACACAGACAGACAGACACACACACAGACATCACCTTAAAATAGGTTTTACTTTCCCTGCAATACACGGTAATGCATAGGGAAAGTATTGGAATCATGCTGAAAATCGCAACTCGAGTTTTCTACGGATTTACACGTTTCGAGACCTCTATAATACGAATAAACAATTTTAGCGTTACGTCTGTGTGTGTGGCTGTCTGTGTGTTTGTGTGTCTGTCTGTCTGTGTGTCTGTGTGTCTATCTGTGTGTCTGTGCAATGTATGTATCCACTCTAACTGAAAAACTAATGGACCGAATTTCATAAAATTTAGTATGTAAGTCACTTGTGTAAGACCCTAGTGCTGATTAGTTTTTGGTAGGAATCGTAAAAACAAAACCCGCCTTGTTTTGCGAAATGGCCCTTAAAAATTTCATGTATCCACTCTAGCTAAAATACTAATTGGCCAAGTTTCACAAAATTTGGTAAATAAGTTACTTGTGGGACACTCTGGTGCTGATTAGATTTTGGTACGATTCGGAAAATAACAACCTGCCGTTTTTTACGAAATGGTCTTCAAAAATCGCCAATATCTAAAAAAAGATTAAGTATGTTCAAATGTATCAATTAAATGCCTGTTTTATACTTAATATTTGACGGGGGAAAGAATAAGAACAACTCTATTACTCTAGGACTAACCGTTCTCGAGATATTTGAGATTTTTCATATTTTTTTATGCCGCCTTTGGAAAAATGTCCAATTACTAAATAAAAGCAGAAATTGAATTAAAAATGCAAATGTAGTGTTATTTTGTGCAATTAAACTCAATTTAACGAGTTCTTAAAGAAATAAAGAAAAAACGAATTTGAGTCTGCAGCGAAAGTCATGTGCTGCCCACATCAGATTTTTTCGTATTCTAGAGGTTTCGAAACGTGTAGATTCGTCGAAAACTCGAGTTGCGATTTTCGGCATGATTGCAGGGAAAGTAAAAATGAATTAAAAGTGAATTACATCTAATTAAAATAAAGAGAACGTGGATATATGTCTTCAGAGAAAGTCATGTGCTGCCCATATCAGATTTTTACTTTCCCTGCAATACATGGTAATGTATAGGGAAAGTATTGGAATCATACCGAAAATCTAAACTCGAGTTTTCGACGGATCTACAAGTTTCGGGACCGCTAGAACACGAAAAAACTATTTTTACCGTGAAGTCTGTGTGTCTGTCTGTTCAATGTATGTATCCATTCTAACTCAAAAACTAATGGACCGAATTTTATAGAATTTGGTAGGTAAGTAACTTGTGTGTGACCCTGGTGCTGATTAGTTTTGGGCACAATTCGTGACAAAAGAACCCTCCTTTTTCTGCGAAATGGACTGCAAAAATTTCTTGTATCCATTCTAGCTAGAAAACTTAATTAACCAAATTTCAGAAAATTTGGTAGATAAGTCTCCTGAGCGATGTCCGGGTACTGATTCGATTTTGGTACGATTTGGTAAAGAGGAACCCGCTTTTCTTGCGGAATGGCCCGCAAAAATTTAAAATAAAAGGCTACATATGCTCAAATGTATCAATTAAATGACTGTTTTATACGTAATTTTAGAGGACAAAAAGACCCACCCAATTGTCGTTGGACAGTATTAGAATTTTTCTGTCGCCACTTCACTTCTAGAAAGTAGTACCCCCACCCCCTCTTTCTTTGGAAACGTTTGAAATTCCAATCCCCTGAGTAGGAGACCATCTGCAGTCGTGAGAAAGTGGCAAAGGACGCTATGTTATTTTTAAATAAAATGGACACCTGCAGGAGGGCTAACGCCCCCCAATTTTAGCCAATCCTTTGGAAGGGGCCATATCCAATGATTCGATAGAGCCCGGCCGCGTCACTGAATTTATGGGTTTCACAACCTATAGCGGCCAAGCGTCAGCCATGGGGCAGGGCCAGGGTTATAGCTCGTTTCCTGGCAAAGAGTTGAGAGAGAAGGAGTTGGGTTTTTGAAAAGTCAAGTGTCTGGTCATTGAAAAACGACGGAGGAGAACAGTCCCAATGTGTGCCTGCCCTTGCTGTAAAAGGGATAAGTCCTGTGTCCTCTATCTCGCTGCAGTCTGAGTACCAGAGATTATACCAGAGATTATACTGAGTACCAGAATTAGAGTTTGATAAGAAATCTGACTGAGGAATGCAATTATTAATATGATAATTAAATTTTCAAAGAGAGGGGAGCTATTAATTATTCTTATTTAAGATGCGCACCTTAGCGAACTGTAACTATATTGTGTGATTCCAATTTTGTTTTTTGTGTGTGTGTTTTTTTTAAATTTAATTAACAAGATTAGCTATGAGTGTTTTAAAATAAAAGCTTTATTTCAATTAAACTTAATTAGTATTTATTGTGTTCTCACGATGCATTTTCCAATTAATCTTAACCTGGAGTTATGCTTGGTAATCGAGCAAGTGGCATGCGTAAGTACGATCAGCGGCCAATGTGTAACTGTAAGTTTTTCAGCGGAGCCACGCCACACCAATTACTCTAAAATGAACCATTCTCGAGATATTATCTAAATGTTTAATTTTGAGGAAATGAAGATGATTTTTGCTGTAGTTAAAAAACTATTTATTAAAATTTCTTAGAACTTTGTATTTAGGCCCTCTATGGTTATCCTGATGCTGATTAGATTTTGATATGATTCAGAAAAGTATAACAGATTCTTTGTGAAATGGCCCGCAAAGATAATTAAAATCTGATACAAATGACTAAAATGAATATATATGTATATGTTGAAATGTACTGATTAAGTACTTGTTCTTCCGGTTAATTTTGATTACTAAGCGAATAAGACTAGCCCCATGACAGTAAGATGAACCGTTCTCGAGATATTGCTTTTATTTTTGTTTTAAGAACCTGAAGAATGTAAAGTGAATTAAGTTGCCAAATTTAACGAAAATGCAATAAAAAGGCAAATTGGATATAATATCGAAATGTATCTATGTTATTTTCAGTAATTAAATTCAATATAGTGCCCAATGAAATAAAAAATGACATAATGAATTTGAATCTGCAGGGAAAGTCATGTGCTGCTCACATCAGATTTTTACTTTCTCTGCAATACATGGTAATGTATAAAGGAAGTATTGGAATCATAGAAAAAATCGCAACTCGAGTTTTCGACGGATCTATACGTTTTGAGGCCCCTAGAACAGGAAAACACTATTTATAGCGTGACTTCTGTGTGTCTGTCAGTGCAGATTTTGTATCCACTCTTACTCAACTAATAGAACGAATTTCACAAAATTTGGTAGTTAAGTTGGTGACCCTGGTGCTGATTAGTTTTGGGTACAATTCGGAATAAAAGAACCTGCTTTTTTTGCGAAATGGAACGCAAAAATTGCCTGTATTCACTCTAATTGAAAAACTAATTGTCCAAATTTCGGTAGAGAAATCCCTTTTGGGTTACCCTAGTGCTGATTAGATTTTGTTATGATCCGGAAAAAATGAACCTACTTTTTTTACAAAATGGTCCGCAAAAATTGTCTAAATTCAAAACGAAAGACTTTGTATGCTTAAATGCACTAATTATATGCTTGTTTTATATGTAATGTTTGATGATGAAAAGAATAACACCAACTCCATTAGGTACTCTGGGACTAGCCGTTTTAGAGATATTTCAGATGATTCACACTTTTGCTACGGCTTCTTCCGGCCTCACATCTCGCTGCTGAAACCCTCTGGGTCGGCCGTGTGTTCAGGATCTTTATCACTTTTGCTACGACGGTTTTAAGAATAGGTCCAGTTACCAAATGAAAACGAAAGCTGAATTAAAACTGTAAATTCAGTGTAATTTTATTTAAGTATGAGTGCTATTATTTAATGCAATTAAACTCAATTTAATGAATTATTAATGAAATAAAGAGAAAACGAATTTGAGTCTGCAGGAAAACTCATGTGCTGCCCACGACAGATTTTTTATTTTGTGATATAATGAATTTTACCGTAACATTAAAGAAACCTTGTTTCATTTACAACAGAAATTCATTTATAATGCGGATGTATTTCCTCAAACGGGAAATTTTAATATATTATTTCTGTTATCATTTTTACAATGCATATACGAGATTCTAGGTAATACCTGAAGCAAGTATACAATCTACACACTAAATTATAGAATCATTTTTCTTAAAAAAAATAATTGTTGCATTATTACTACACATGCAACACATCTATAAAACTGTTATGTAATTCGGATGAAATAGCTAAATTTAAATATAAAGACGCAAAATGTTCACTACCACATTTATATAAAAGTTCTTTTACCAAGATATATAAAGCTGAACGGAATGCTATAGATTAACATGAGCGTGGGAAACAGAATTTCCAAACTTTCGCTAATCGAAACAATGGGATTGTTGGGATAAGAGTAGGGTCATGACAACAGTTATGGCTGTGATATGCCTCACATGACATCGGTATATAGTGCTGAATGGGTGTAAGACGGAAGAGCAATCTCTCGTAATGTACACCTCGCATTAAATCGGTGTTGATGTTGAATGGGCATAATTCAGTTGTAGCTAAGTATTGACTTGAAAATCCTAACTAGGGGATTGTTGGGATAAGAGTAGGGTCATGACAACAGTTATAGCTGTGATATGCCTCACATGACATAGGTATATAGTGCTGAATGGGTGTAAGACGGAAGAGCACTCTCTCGTAATGTACACTTCGCATTGTATCGGTGTTGATGTTTAATGGGCATATTTCAGTTGTAGCTAAGTATTGACTTGAAAATCCTAACTAGGGGATTGTTGGGATAAGAGTAGGGTCATGACAACAGTTATGGCTGTGATATGCCTCACATGACATCGGTATATAGTGCTGAATGGGTGTAAGACGGAAGAGCACTCTCTCGTAATGTACACCTTGCATTAAATCGGTGTTGATGTTGAATGGGCGTATTTCAGTTGTAGCTAAGTATTGGCTTGAAAATCCTAACTAGGGGATTTTGGGGATAAGAGTAGGGTCATGACAACAGTTATAGCTGTGATATGCCTCACATGACATCGGTATATAGTGCTGAATGGGTGTAAGACGGAAGAGCACTCTCTCGTAATGTACACCTCGCATTAAATCGGTGTTGATGTTGAATGGGCGTATTTCAGTTGTAGCTAAGTATTGGCTTGAAAATCCTAACTAGGGGATTGTTGGGATAAGAGTAGGGTCATGACAACAGTTATGGCTGTGATATGCCTCACATGACATCGGTATATAGTGCTGAATGGGTGTAAGACGGAAGAGCACTCTCTCGTAATGTACACTTCCCATTGTATCGGTGTTGATGTTGAATGGGCATATTTCAGTTGTAGCTAAGTATTGACTTGAAAATCCTAACTAGGGGATTGTTGGGATAAGAGTAGGGTCATGACAACAGTTATGGCTGTGATATGCCTCACATGACATCGGTATATAGTGCTGAATGGGTGTAAGACGGAAGAGCACTCTCTCGTAATGTACACTTCGCATTGTATCGGTGTTGATGTTTAATGGGCATATTTCAGTTGTAGCTAAGTATTGACTTGAAAATCCTAACTAGGGGATTGTTGTGATAAGAGTAGGGTCATGACAACAGTTATGGCTGTGATATGCCTCACATGACATCGGTATATAGTGCTGAATGGGTGTAAGACGGAAGAGCACTCTCTCGTAATGTACACTTCGCATTGTATCGGTGTTGATGTTGAATGGGCATATTTCAGTTGTAGCTAAGTATTGACTTGAAAATCCTAACTAGGGGATTGTTGGGATAAGAGTAGGGTCATGACAACAGTTATGGCTGTGATATGCCTCACATGACATCGGTATATAGTGCTAAATGGGTGTAATACGGGAGAGCAGTCTCTCGTAATGTACACCTCGCATTGTATCGGTGTTGATGTTGAATGGGCGTATTTCAGTTGTAGCTAAGTATTAACTTGAAAATCCTAACTAGGGGATTGTTGGGATAAAAGTAGGGTCATGACAACAGTTATGGCTGTGATATGCCTCACATGACATCGGTATATAGTGTTGAATGGGTGTAAGACGGAAGAGCACTCTCTCGTAATGTACACCTCGCATTAAATCGGTGTTGATGTTGAATGGGCGTATTTCAGTTGTAGCTAAGTATTGACTTGAAAATCCTAACTAGGGGATTGTTGGGATAAGAGTAGGGTCATGACAACAGTTATGGCTGTGATATGCCTCACATGACATCAGTATATAGTGCTGAATGGGTGTAAGACGGGAGAGCACTCTCTTGTAATGTACACCTCGCATTGTATCGGTGTTGATGTTGAAAGGGCGTATTTCAGTTGTAGCTAAGTATTGACTTGAAAATCCTAACTAGGGGATTGTTGGGATAAGAGTAGGGTCATGACAACAGTTATGGCTGTGATATGCCTCACATGACATCGGTATGTAGTGCTGAAGGGGTGTAAGACGGAAGAGCACTCTTCTCGTAATGTACACCTGGCATTGTATCGGTGTTGATGTTGAATGGGCGTATTTCTGTTGTAGCGAAGTATTGACTCGAAAATCCTAACTAGGGGATTGTTGGAATAAGAGTAGGGCCATGAGAACAATTATGGCTATATTATTCAAATAATTCTATTTCAAATTTACTACTATTCCGTTATAGATTTATATATTACCATCTTTGTTGAGAATTACTTTCATTTTCCTTAGAAAATAACGTTTCTAAAATCTTAACATTCGAATAAATCGAGTTCTAATCATTTAAAAAGTCTGTCGAGTTCTAGTTTCTCATATAAGAAAACAGCACGTAAAATTTGTGGTGAATTTGTGTTAGATCAATTCGTTCTTGACTACCACCATTGCTTTTGGTCAGGGAAAAATATAAATATGTTTTTAAATTTTGATAATTCGAATCAATGCAAAATATAATATATCTCACTTAAGATTTTTACATACTTATATATTATATAAAAATTTGTTTTTTACGTAATATTATGTACTTTATACTTAATTATATTATGCGATAATTTAGTTACCATCATTCTCGTAGATCTAGCATGTCTCCAAATTGATAACAAGAAAGATCAATCATGCTTAAAGCATTGATTATGAAACACTTTCTAACTTCAATGCAATTTTATTTAAACATGTCTAAAATGCAATACATTCCTCGGTAATATTTTAAAACTTATCACAATACTGCATTAATTTATTATATTTGAAAACTTAAACCTTCATCGAAAAAAATGAACTTCATTCAAATGCCAGCATTGAAATAATTTCCCTGGTTTAAACATCTCTAAAATGTGATACATTCCTCGGTAATAATTTTAGAATTATCATAATACTACGATAATTTATTATATTTGAAAACTTCATCGAAAACAACTGAAGTTCATTCAAATAACGTCATTGAAAAAATAACACGTCTGGCTCTCTCTATAAAAGCAACATTTCATTCATAAATAATTTCCCATTCATATCATTCTTCACAATACTATAATAATTTATTTTATTTAAAAATTACAACCATGGAGCTACAAGTAATTAAACTCTATGCGTAAAACTTCATCGAAAAAAATCGTCCTTCTCTTTATAAAATCAATGATTATTTCATTCATATCAGCTACGGAGACTCCATGAACTAAATGATTTTGTGTTAAAGAAATACAGCAATTCTAATACAACTAATTCTACATATTTTGCTGTTTACATTTTACATGAAAATACGGTGAAAATTAGGCTTCGTTATAGAAATAATCAAATTTGGACGAGCATTTAAACTCAAATATATTGTAATTGCGTTGTTTCAGTATGCAGATGCACAGAATTTAAACAAAAATAAAGTGGTTTTAGGACGGATACAACACTCAGTATGAATTAAAAAGAACTTTAAAACTCACAATTTTGAGACAAGATGGATGCCATATATCATTTTGAAGTGGGTCATGTGATCTTTTCATATCATGGTCACGTGATCGCTTCATATAAGATGTGTTATTATTATTTTAATTTTTATTTAAAAAACTACTGAATATATTTCGCTGAATTTTTTTTATATGTTTTATGGAACAATTTGAATATTACCTAAAATTTTCGAAGCAATTTGTGAATTTTAAATCCGCTTAAAAGATGTTTGAAAAATTAGGTCCCATAGGGCTCAATGTATTTCATTTTTTCAAACCGGGTTCAATCCAAAACTAGTAATTGGGTGATATTATTTATTTATATTCCCATAGGTCCAACAGACCGTCTGAACAACAAACTAAAATTTCATTTTGATTAAGTAATGTTCACGGCAGTTATCGTGCTAACGGACAGACAGACAGAATGAACAAAGTCATAAACACTTTTCAACTTAGTTGTAAAGTGTTAAAAAGTATATAGCCGCATGAAAATAAAATAGTTTAACTAAATATCAATATCATATCATACTAATTTTTTTAATTTCAATATAAGTATTTCATATTTCTACTTAATTAGGTAAAAATATAATAATATAACTTAATTGTTGCCATGGTGGATGTAAAAGATGAAAATTCAATGCCAGTTGTAGATCTGAAATGAGGCAGTATAACATAGGTATACATTTCAGTATAGTATAGTTAAAATTAGGTTCATCTTAATTAGCTTTCAACGAAGAAGAAGCCATTAATCTGTTAGAAGGTCACAAAAAAAACCTTATTAAAAATTAGTACAACCTATAAAATTCATTGAATTGTGCGTGTCAAAATATAAAACGTAACATGTTATATAAAATACATAAATAGAACAGAACATAAAATATTGTGCAATTACAAATACCAAACGGGTGAAGGGAAACTGTTTAAATAATCAGAGATATAATGGTGGTGTCATCTGGCAAGTGTAAGAAGAAGATATTGAATTAAGCCAGAAATATATGAACCAGATATATGAAACCAGACTATATGAAACCAGAATATTAAACCAAAAAAAAAACACAAAAAGAAAAAAACAAGAAAGATCAATCATGCTTAAAGCATTGATTATGAAACACTTTCCAACAGCAATGCAATTTTATTTAAACATGTCTGAAATGCAATACATTCCTCGGTAATATTTTAAAACTTCTCACAATACTACATTGATTTATTATATTTGAAAACTTAAACCTTCATCGAAAAAAATGAACTTCATTCAAATGACGGCATTGAAATATAAATTGCCTGGTATAAACATCTCTAAAATGTGATATATTACTGGATAATAATTTTAGAATTATCATAATACCACGATAATTTATTATATTTAAAAACTTCATCGAAAACCACTGAAATTCATTCAAATGACGTCATAGAAAAAATAACACGCCTGGCTCTCTCTAAAAAAGTAGCATTTCATTCATAAATAATTTCCCATTCATATCATTCATCACAATACTATAATAATTTATTTTATTTAAAAATTAAGACCATGGAGCTACAAGTAATTTAACTCTATGCTTAAAACTTCATCGCAAAAAATCGTCCTTCTCTCGGTAAAGTCAATGAATATTTCTTTCATATCAGCTATGCAGACTCCATGAGCTAAATTCTTTTGCGTTAAAAAAATACAGCAATTTCTATACAACTCATCCTACATATTTTGCTGTTTGCATTTTACATAAGTGAAAAATAGGCTTCGTTGTAGAAATAATCAAATTTGGATGAGCATTTAAACTCATATATATTGTAATTGCGTTGATTTGGTATGCAGATGCACAGAATTTAAACCAAAGTAAAATGATTTTAGGTTAAAAATCACGATTTTGAGACAAGATGGATGCCATATATCATTTTGAAGTGGATCACCTGATACTTTCATATCGTGGTCACGTGATCGTTTCATATAAGAGGTGTTATTATTATTTTAATTTTTATTTAGAAAACTACTGAATATATTTCGCTGAATTTTTTTTATATATTTTATGGAACAATTTGAATATTACCTAAAATTTTCGAAGCAATTTGCGAATTTTAAATCCGGTTAAAAAATGTTTGAAAAATTAGGTCCCATAAGGCTCAATGTATTTCATTTTTTCAACCCGGGTTCAATCCAAAACTCATTGGGTGATATTATTCATTTATATTCCCATAGGTCCTACAGACAGTCTGAACAACATACTAAAATTTCATTTTGATTAAGTCATTTTTACGGCAGTTATCGTGCTAACGGACAGACAGACAGGCAGACTGACAGACAGACAGACAGACAGAGTGAACAAAGTCATAAACACTTTTCAATTTTGTTGTAAAGTGTTAAAAAGGAAAAGTTAGAACCAATGGATAAGGCAAATATAATATTTGAATAAAAAAAAGAGTATATTGTTAAGAATATATAAATAATAAATACTTCCTAAATTATTGTAATATATTAATGTGCATAATTTTAGTTTCTGGAATTTGCTTTTGGGATTGTTTTGTTTTACATAAAGTTATATATACACAAGAAAAGCCATTACTTATGAACATTTTTCTGTTTGTTATGATTGGTCACAATTTTGACAATCTAGATGACTTTTGTTACGTGCCGCCAAGTTGGTAATAAATTGATATACCTAGAAAATTCAATTTTATTTTAAAACCATATTTAAACCTGTCCAAGACAGGGAATCTCACGTTCCTAAAAAATTAGTTCGCACCATTTTTCTAAATGTTATATTGTTTATGAATATATAGTACTTGGCGTTGAAAATTGTCGTTTAAATAGAAAATCTGACAAAGTTCGGTTCTGTGCCGTGGTCGATACTTAAGTGTGAAAAATTTGTAAAGTTCCAGCTCTCTATGCTCTCAGGAGGCTTTTAAAGGTTTCCAACGTTAGAGAGGGGTTTTTTTTTCGTTCGAACTCAGAGGACGAAAATGCGGCATCAATAGTATACGTGTGTAAAGATTCAGTTTCCTACGTCAACTGGGCGGGGGTTTTCTGAAGAATCTGTAGAGTTAAAAAACCTCATTATCTCAGCTCCAAGAAAAGGGGAATAAAAAATTTAGCTCCATTAGGTATTGTTTCATATTCGATTCTATAATATTTATATGACTATGGGGGGGGGGGCGAAGGCTTCTAAAGGGTCTGGAAAGCTTTCTATCCCCCTTTATCTTTGCCTCCGGAGGATTGAAAATTTGATTTTGATAGGTCTTGTATAGTGGTCGGTACTATAATTGATTCGCCCTTCAAGGTAGCAGGTGGGCTACTGGAGGGACATAAAAAGCACACATACACACACAAATACACATACACACAACTGCACATTATAAATTAATTATCACAGCTGTGATATAGGCTAGAGTATTACAAAATACTATTTTACAGAAATGATTTCCTAAAACTACAATGAATAAAAAATTTTTGAGGTGACCCATTGGAAAGGTTTATGGTATGCTACAATATTATTCCAAAATCACAATATTATATCCTCAAAAGCGAGGAAAACACAGCTTTTTGAATTTCAGAAAAAGATAGATATTTTACAGTCTATACTTTAAAAATAAAGACCAAAAAGTTGGCCGTAACTAAAAGTCTTTTATTAAAATCTCCTTTTACGACGTACTAAACTATACAGCCATAGCGCTTTCGGGCATTACCATGCCCTTCATCAGTGGCAAATGAAAAATAAATGGTGAACATGTGCTTAAATACAGCCTATAATCGCCAAACAAAATTTACGTATTAATCATTTTACATTTATAAATACGAGACATTTAAAATATTATTTAATTTTAAAATACATTAGAATATAAAAATTTCATAAATTAAATGGTAACCAATCGAACCTTTTTCCTTTTAATGTATTTTTCGTATTTCAAGTAAAATAAATTATTGTAGTACTGTGACAATTTTAAAAATATAGCCGCTGAATGTATCGCATTTTAGAGATGTTTAAATAAAATTGCATTTCATTTGGAAAGTGTTTCATAATCAATGCCTTATACATGATTAATACTCGTATTTCTTGTTCTATTTAGTATTGGAATGTTCAAGAATACGCAACATTAACAGCTTTTGATGTGAAGCATCTACTATAGGTTACTGAAACTGCAAACACTATGGACACTTATAAGTCCGAACTTAATAGATAAAAATTAAAAAAATTATACTTTTTTTGTTATAATATGAATACCATGTATGAAACTTTGTTTTTGTTTGAACGAGTTTTCGCTTTACTTAATAATCCATCAAATTTGCCTCACAAGTGTGAGCCCACTTACCATGGCTAAAAATAACACATTGATCATTAATCACAAAGTTTATCGTTTTAATTATATTTATTTATATACGCCTAATTGTTAGCATACATTGTCACAAGAATCCTTTAATAATTAATTTAAGATACTCGTTGATTCAAATTCTTTTAGAAAATACTTGGGAGGTCATGTAAGACCGGATACTCAACAATTTTACTACCACAGATAGTAACAAAGCATACTCAGCATTCCCACATTGTGCTGTGGATATTTAAAGGAAAGATTATATGTTTGGACTGAATCAAATGTTAGACTACATCTGAAATATACTTGTGCCAGTTATATGTGGATATTCAAATGGAAGAATAAATGTTTTAGACTGCATCTAAGTTCAAAACAAGCATGCTTGCTCGCTGTTCCAAAAATAATGATTTAAGGACATTTGTGCTGTTCGTCTGTACCGCGGGTAATTACAAAGATATTCTTTTTCACTTTCCTACAATACATAGAAATGTATAAGGAAAAGGTCATAAACTTGAATAAGAGTTCTAGCTGCCATACCCTCTGTGGAAAATTCTGGAAAAAGCACGTAAGTTTTGAAGTTTTTAACCAATCTACATAATTCGAGAATTTTTTATAACTCGCTAAAAGTCTCTCCAAGGTTGTGATATTTTGCCAAATTCGGTCACCGCATCCGTCGCCTAGGCTAAGTGACACAGACTTCCTAATTACAACAATTGTTTTGTTTTTTTTACGTATTCGTAACAATATGATGATACTTTCGTTACATACTTCCGTTTCATGTACATCACATTTGTTTTCAAAATTTACTCTTCTCTGCGCCTAAAAATATTTCACATCAAAAAAATTCAATAAACTTGATAAGTGTTGTAAACTGTGACTTTTCCGTGTAACAAACTGGCTACACGGTCCAGACAGGCTATATAAATTTCCCAGACTATACTGTCTGTTGAAGCAAAAAATCTCACAGCTTTTGAATAGGAGAACTTTTTAAAAAGATACTGTGCCTGTTGCTGGGGGTTATGTAAAATAAAAGTATTCTGAGCTGTCTATCAATGCAGTCGTTTGGCGGCCTGAAGACATGCCTTTTAAATTTTAAGGACTGACAACCTTAATCATAAATAATTATGTGCCTCGCTGATAATTTTATTCATAAATATATTAATACTTAAAGAGGTATAATGATATCAATAACAAAGGAGGAGTTCCATTAAAAGTTAGGCTTCCAGGTCCCAATGCTAATATCTAGCCATTTGTATATTAGAGGAAACTATTCGGATAAATGGATTTGCTAAGCCCTGGACGTCAAACCAAATCTCTACGTGACAGTCGAGCTTACACCGGAGCAGGCAGCTGTCATGCCCATCATACGGAGGATGGAATTCAGCCAGACTTTGAGTCGATATTGGACGCAGAAATTCTTTGTTGCGTCATACCTGCTTAATAAGATTCATTTAGCTAGTATAGGAATAGAAACACTGCAATAGAAATGCACTATCTAGGGACTTACTTTTCTAATTTGGAAAATCAGCAAAAGGTATAATATATAAATTCACTCAAGCTATTGTCTGAAAAATATTTTATTAGTAGCAGTATAAGCACATGATTTAAATCAACTTCTTTTAAAGGCAGAAATTAGCCTATTTCGGCATAAAATGAGAGAGAAACCACAACAGCGTAGGCTTATAGTGGTGTGGCTCTATCTTTTCATCCAAAAAAAAAGGGGCAGGTTCTTGCTTCTAAAATATGTTAATACTTTTAATCAGCTGCAAATTATAATAGGTTATTAATGAGGGTTTTTTCATTTCATATTATTCTGTCAATAAATAAGTGTGTCTGTCAATAAAAAGTGTGCATTTCATGGTACTTTCACTAGTTCACTAAGTATAACAGATGTATATAAATGTGTCGCCACATGAAACTAGTTATTGACAGTCGCCTTCTTTCCTATGGTGTTGTGGTTGCCCGATATTTTTATATTGAAAAAAGGAACTGTTCCCGCTCCCGATAAAGATTGATATTTTTAATCAACTGCTTATGCTTTTAGTAGTAAAGTACTTTATATTTAGATCATCTGGAAGTGTTAATGAAGGCTAACATTTTTACATGGATAATGAAATCAGTTTTGATTTGGAAAAAAATCTGATGTAGGCAGCACATGACTTTCCTTATATAATGCAATAAATTTACTTCTTTAACACTAAAAAAATTTGGTTATTCTTATTGTAGACACTTATATTCTTTCCATGATATTGAATTTTCGTCAATTAGTCGTCATTTTCATTGCTTTAGCGTCATTTTTATCCATTTGGTGAGATTTTCGTTAATTTGGCAACATTTAAAAAAGCCGTCAAGTTGGCGACATTATGCCAAATTCATCGTCAAAATCGTGCCAAGCGTTATGAATGGGGAAATAAGTTGTTCGTATAGCAGATAAATGACTATTTGCTTTCAAATGCAAAATTATTACTCAAACTCTTCTTCTCATGAATGGAACGATAATAATTAAAAACGAATGATAATAATTAAAAACGAAAAATTAAACCTTCCATAACGATAGCATTATGCAGGCGATAGTTTTTTCACCAATTTATTTGAAGAAAATTATATTTCTGAGTTTGGTTGGAGCTTATTGTGCTTAATAGTCACTTTTGAAAATTGCAGGTTTGAAACATAAATTGAAATGGAAACTCGATCACCATGGTTTATTTTTCACAGGCTCTTACACAACAATGAAAAGTATTAAGAAATCAAAATGGAAATCAATCAATATTTAATTATCAGCATTTTATGAATAAGTTTATTTGTATATCATGTTGCTCAACAACTCAATTAAATCAAATGTGTTTGTTAATTATTATATATTTTTCGATTTGAATAATAAATAAATGGATATAAAAATATATCTGAACAGTTTAACTTTTCTTTTAATTATAGTAATTACGGACTGCATACATCACTTTAATTTATTTTGGCAAAGCGTTTTCCAACTTATATATTGTGTTTAACCAATAAACTCATATATTGTGTTTAGCCAATAAACTCATTTAGCCGATTGTTGAAACCGAATAAGAGTTGACTGGGTATATCTTCCAATAAAATTTTAGTGTTTTCATTTAGTATATACCAACGGGATCAGGAGGTTTTATTCTTCAGATCTACAAATTCAGATCGAATTTAGTGGGATATTGCTAACTTTGCAACTTTTTTTAACACTGCCGAATTAACAGAAATGTCGCCAAATTAATAAAAACGACGCTAAATCAATGAAATTAATTTTGATTTGTTAGAAGATAGTACTGAAATGATGTTTCGATAGCATTTGTCTGTCATTCCAACCATCCTACTTAGTAACACATTTAGCGAAAATATCACCAAATTGATAAAAATGTTTTCATTTAGTATATACAAACGAGATCAGGATATTTTATTCTGCAGATCTGCAAATTCAGAGTTACGAATTTTGCGGAATATCGCTAACTTGGCAACTTTTATTAAACGTTGCCAAATTGACCGAAATGTCGCCAAATTGATAAAAACGACGCAAATCAATGAAATTAAATTTGTTTTTTTAGAAGAGAGTACTGAAACGATGTTTAGGTAGCATTTGTCGGCTATTCCATCCATCCTATTTAGTAACACATTTTAGTAACACATAGAATTTTTAAAATGTTGCCAAATTGATAAAAATGTTTGTAAATCCATAAAAATATCTTGAAATTGTTAAAATCGCGCTAAACAAATTAAATTAATTATGTTTTATTAGGAAATAGTATTGTGATGATGTTTTGCCAATTTGTCGCCTAATGCGACTGCCAGTTTTACAGTCCCACTTGGCCATAAATCTGGCGATTTTTTAAAATGTCGCTAAATTGACTAAAATGTTGACAAATAGATAAAATGATACTAAATTCAACAAAATGACACCAAATCCATGAAAATTCAATATTTTACTTAAATAAGTACGATTTTCTAGATAATCTCTGTCGTTTCGTGAGAATTAAAAAATATTTTTTCTAAATTTGTTTAAAAACTGGACCAGGATGCTTTATTCTTCAGATCTGCCTGTGAAGATAATTTTGTATATCGAATCCAGAGATTCTTATCCATATTTTAGAAGAATTAAATTAAATATTTTAATAGAATATTTTGAATAACAAAGTCATTTAGAACACTATAGGAATTTACACATAATTGTGAATGTTAAGTTTCTTTATGTTTGTGTCATCATCACGGAAGAACGGCTACACCTAATTGGGTGAAATTTACGGGGGAGACTTGGAATAGCCTCACTTAAAATTTAGTCCATATTTCAAAATTCTAGGACAAAGGATTGTCCAGATATTAATTTAAAACGCACAATTAAAAATCCCATAGAGGTAGCATTATGCAGACGATATTTTTTTCGCCAATTTATTTGAAGAAAATGATATTATGTCGCTTAGCAACGGATTTAAATCCAATGTATTTATGCAGCAGACAATTTTTATTAAATCGTTTCAGATTTAAATAATAAAGATCTATATGTAAATTAAATTTCATTGATATTGCATTTTTGACTGGATAATATCAATTACGGCCTTCAGGTTTAAACATTATTATTATCGATATTTTCAAGTTAATGCGCCATTGTTTTATTTTGGAAAAATTGTTGAAACTCATATTGTATGTAGTACGTGTAATCTTCTACAAATGCACGGGTATATCTTCTAACCTACGAGAATATAAGTAGTACATGTATATTGGCATATATTTTGGCATATATTGAAATCAATTACGGCCTTCTGGTAAAAAGATTATGGGGATTATTGATATTTTCAATTTATTGCGTCATCTGTTTTATTTTGGTAAAGATTATTGAGGCTCATATTGTAATACGAGTAATATTCTACTAACACACGGGCGTATCTTCTAATCTACGACAATATAAGTAATACAGGTATATCTTCCCAAACAATTTTAGAGCTTTCATTTTGGCATATATTGGAATCAATTACTGCCTTCAAGTTTAAAGATGACTGGTTTATTAACATTTTCACTTTATATGTATAATCTACTAATTCATCTAATATTCGCGAATATAAGTAGTACGGGTCACATACAATTTTAACGATTTTATTTTGTATATATATTGGTTCAATTTTACATTTTTTTGAAAATTTGTTTACAAACAAAGCCAGTATATTTTATTCTTCAGATCTGCCCGTGAAGATAATTTTGTATAGCGACAATTGATATTCTTAAACTTCTTTTTAGGAGCATTAAATTAAATATTTTAACAGAACTTAATTGAAAATGTCATTTAGTATACTATAGGAATTTGCACATGATTGTGAATTTTAAGTTTTCTTATATTATACTAAGGGGCTCTGCCCCCTGTTCACTCCGCACCCCCTTCGGGAGGCTTCGTCTCCTACTCACTGCGCTCGCTTCATATCTATCTTTCCTAAAACTTGTACTTTCAAAAATCTCTTTTCTATCCCTGCCTATTTTCAGCAGGAGGGAAAAGCAGGGGGTTTTCTTAGCCCAGGGAATCCAAAAACTGAGCTCCTTAATCATGAGCTCACTTTGCGAGCTATTTCATGCCAAACTAAAGTTTAAATCGATAAACGGTTTATTTCATCGTGTTACCCTATTATTTCTCTATAAATGTAACAAAATTTACATTTTTGTATGCTATAGTTTTTACGGTACAAGACAGATAAATCGCTAGACGTAGCAATACAAAAAAAAAGTTCACTTCAGAAGTGCATAAAAAGTAAAATATCTCAAAGACTACATCGAAATTACAAAAAGGAGCTCCATCCTGCAAAACTTCACCCATGTAGGTACCAGCCTGCAAGAATTCGTGGTCCTGATATTGTTAGTCTATCCAGGACGCGAACTCGCAGCTGAAATATGTTGTCATTGACTTTGACACTAAATATTTCTTAAACTATAATATACACAATCAAAAAATGGTTTATTTTAGCGTATTTCCCAAAACTTTATCTACAAGTGTACCAAATTTCATATTTCTATATGCAATAGTGTTTGCGGTACGAAGCAAAGAATCTCGAAAAACTTGTCAAACAGCGGTGGCTGCAGCTACATTTTTACTTTCCTTATATACAATAATGTGCGAGTATAAGGAAAGTATTGTGACGAGGTCGAAAATTCCAATTCGAGTTTTCTACGGGAGAACACGTTTCAATCATCCCTGATCACGAATCGAGCATTTATGATTATGTGTGTGCGTGTTTGTTTGTTTGTTTGTTTGTTTTTGCTTGTTTGTGTGTGTGTGTGTGTGTGAGTGTGAGTGTGAGTGTGTGTGTGTGAGAGAGAGAGAGAGAGAGAGAGAGAGAGTCTATGGAATCGATATCTCACGAACAAATGGAGCGATTCGGATGAAATTTGGTGCACAAATTGCAACCCGTGATTACTGGAAACACAATCGAATGTTCAGAACCCCCCTAAATTTTCGAGTGAAACTTTGAAAAAAATCATCAAAAAATCAAAACCTTTAATAAAGTTACGCAAATAGACATTTCTGGTGTAATTTTTCCTTAGAAAACGATTGACATAAACTTTTAGAACGCTAACATGAACCGTTCTCGAGATATTGCACATTTTGCAAATAAATTTATCAAAAAATCCCATAAATTAAAAAAAAATATCAACTGTTGAAAAACATGTTCACTTTTAATATGTAATATCATGACATAAGTTTGGTGACATCATTCTCATGGATCTAACTCGTTCCATTCATGAGAAATGATACTTTGAGTAATAATTTTGCATTTGAACGCCAATAGTCATTTATCTGCTATAAGAATAACTTATTTCCCCATCCATAACTTTTGGCAATATTTTGACGATGAATTTGGCGGAATGTCGCCAACTTGGCGACTTTTTTAAATGTTGCCAAATTAACGAAAATCTCGCCAAATGGATAAAAATGACTCTAAGTCAATTAAAATGACGACTAATTGATGAAAATTCAATATCTTGAAAAAAAATATAAGTATTTACTATAAGAATAACCTATTTCTTTTTACTGTAAAAGTAGTAAATTCATAGCGTTATGTAAGGAAAGTCATGTTCTGCCCACATCAGATTTTTTTAATAGAGATACTCCGTATGAAGAACGGATATGCTGCTAGTTTTCAATAAATTTCAGATATCCTCAGTACTATTATTTCTGATTATATAGTTGAGTCATCTTCAGTGCTGGCGCGTCTACTGTTACGTTCGGCCCGTTAGCCACTCTGTACTTGAGCAAGTCACGGCTAACGATAGGCATTGCTAAAACAGGACTGTTAGAACAGGAAGTAAATATATATAATCTTGGCTATTCTCCCGGTTTGTCGCAGTGCATAATTTCTAGGGATGTTTTCATCTAGAAGGTGCAAAATTAGTATTAAAAAAATAATCTTTTAGAGGTTATCCCTTGATTTTTTTTCCACGGATCCCTTGTGGTACTAAAATATTCATTATCTAATTTTTTGAAGAAATTAATCTAAAGTTCGCAAAACTAGCGAAAACATTTTCCTGCTCTTCTCTAAAGAAATACATATGCTTTTCCGAACGCCTGTCAACCAGAAGTGAACAAATGAATATAATTAAAGTGACTATTTAAGTATATATTTGGAATTTTATTTTGCTGTTTTCCAATAAAATTATGTCAATGTTGCTTATTTATTACGTTGTACATTATTTAGCGACGCCTTCATGTGACCGGATTTACATTTATAATATAATTAAATATATATGTGCTTTGAATCTTTGAGTAACTCGCTGTATCTATAAAAAAACGCTTACCTGATGCCAGCCACAACTTTTGTAAGTGTGAATACGCTAAGAAATACACTAGGTATATGGGAAATTTGAGGGAATGGCAGAAACGGGGTTGAAATCGTCATTTTTGGTTATAATATTTGAGAATGAAAATGTGTACGTTATATGTCCAACATACTCTAGAGCATTATATTTATTTGAGATCAAAACATCAGTCACCACTCATTTGAGATAAAAGGCATACGCATCGCAGTGACAAAAGACTAATCCAAAACATCGTTCAAATAGATTGCCTACTTTATGTGTTGAAATGTTGCCTATGGAGTAGTACTATACCAGAGCTTAATCTTGCCGCCTGAGCTGTATGCTTTAGTTAACGAAGTGTCCCATAATGGGAATACATCAAATCTCATTCTGGCCTCATCACATTATCATCTAAATTGAAAGGATTGTTTACCACACCATCTACTTCTCAACTGGACTTTTTAGAAACCTCGCATCTTTGTATATACATCATCCACACTATAGAGCAACTCAAGACCACTCCTTTTGAAATCTTGATTTTATTACCCCTTTGCATTTTGTTACTTAACCCTTTGACGAGCATAAGAAATACAAAACAAACAAGTGACTTATATACCAAATTTTGTGAAATTTGGTCGATTAGTATTTTTTTTCCTAGAGTGAATACACGCAATTTTTGCAGGTCATTTCGTAAAAAAAGGCGGGTTCTTGCATCCCGAATCGTACAAAAATCTAATCAGCACAAGTAACTTACCTACCAAATTTTATGAAATTTGGTCCATTAGTTTTTTAGTTAGAGTGGATACATACATTGCACAGACAGACACACATACAGACACATAAACAAACAAAGACACATACACACACACACACGTCACGTTAAAAATAGTTTTTCGTTTTCTAAAGATCTCGAAACGTGTATATCCGTCGAAAACTCGAGTTGCAATTTTCGGCATGATTCCAATACTTTCCCTATACATTACCATGTATTGCAGGGAAAGTAAAAGTAGTTTTCTTTAAAAAATATTAAATCAGATTTATATTAATGCAAAAATGCTGCGTATAAGAGTTGATAGAATTTATGAATCGAGATAGAACAAATATATTTCTACAGTCTATAAGTGTAAACATTTGAAAACTTTCTAAGTATAAATTATTAGAAAATGATTTATGGACATTTGGCCAATGCTCCATTCAACTAAGCGCAGAAGTTTTATAAACAAAATAAATTTATATTGTCACATTTATTTGTATTCTCACTTTTATATACTTGAATTATATTTTACCTGTTTGTTCTACTTGGTTTTTTGTTGTTTCAAATAATTTATTATTTTTGAAACCAGTTTACACGTCTGAGGTTTCTTTCAATACTGTTTTAATAAGTTTTCTCACTATTCAGTTGCTTCTATTCATTCTGCTATCTGTTCTTTTATCGCGTTATTTATTTTTTTATCCTTATGTAGTTTTATGTGTCCGTAGTTTCCTGCTAGTCGTTTTGGTTTTTTTCACTTTAATTTCTATTCACGACGTTGGCAACTTTTTTTGCCCTACCATCAGCCATTCAGCCACATCTGTTGTCCCTAGTTATTGTTCGAACTTGAGTGAGATCCCGCTTATTGCCGGACCTGACAAAGAAGCCTGTTTTATTTCCATTGAAATTGATAGACCAGTTCTGTTTTGTACGAGTATATATGCTGTATTTTACGTAGTTTTTATTTATCGTATTATAATTGTTACAGTTTTTGAGCACTTATTTATTCTCATTTCTGTTTAAAGAAAAATATGTGTAAAGAGAATCTTATTGCGCTATTACTCACAGAACCCGATTGTAAGAGATTACAATTATGCTCCTTTTACAGATAAAATTATTCATAGACTGGTTTCGTAATCTTTATGCCCTATACTTGCAATGGTAGCCAGCAATTTATAATATATACACCTTAATTTATCTGTCTATTTATCTTTTATCTCTGGGTAACGCTTGGCAAAATTTTGATGTCGAAATTGGCGGAATATCGCCAACTTGGCTAAAATTTTTAAATGTTGCCAAATTGATAAAAATGACGACTGATGAAAATTCAATATCTTGAAAAAAAATATAAGAATCTACTATAAGAATAACCTACACATTTCTCAGTCTGTAACACTTGACGAAATTCTGGCGACGAATTTTAACAGCATATCGCCAACATGGAGTAAATGCTGCAAAATTGACGAAAATGTCACCAAATTGATGAAATGGACAGACACTACATCAATAAAAATGACGACTAATTGATGAAAATTTAATATCTTGGAAATAACATAACTAACGACTATGTGAGTAACCCATTTCTCAGCCCGTCCGTAATGCTTGACGAAAATTTTGGCGAGATGTCGCATACTTGACGACTTTTTAAATATTGTCAAATTAACGAAAATGTCGCCAAATTAATAAAAATGTCACCAAATTGATAATAATAACACTAAATGGGAGGCAATGCTTTGCAAATTTTTAATTCCGTCATATGACGAACATACCTTCTAGTTATATATAGAACATTTAAATTTCTGCATAGTTCACGTCAACGATAAGAGCTTGCAATTCCGTCTCAGCTCAGTTGAGATAGCGTCGGCTCGCCAGTACGAAGAACCGCCGTTCGAGCCACGACTGGGACAACAAAGTTGTTCACAATGTCGCCCAGGAAAATGAAACCTACAGTTTAGTACAAGCCGGCATAAACCTCCAGGTCACGTCGGATGTACTGACTGAACCCGCAAGTTAGTGCAAATATGTCCAGGTAAAGTGCGTTGTGCAAGTCATACGACTAGAACGGATTCGGTGGAGTTCTGAGATATTGAGCACCGATTTCAAACCGGTAGGTAACGACCACACGGGAAATCAACCTGGAGGATAAAAACAACCTCAGTAGACTGATCTGTGGTAAAAATAGCAGGAGGTTATCCGTCAGATTGTCAAGTTGAACGTCAATCTGAAATTATAGACAGTAGAATACAGAGTCCACATCGACGATAAAAGCTTTTAATTAGGAGAGCATTTGCTAGGATATCAAGGGGTTTTTTTTTTACACATACCAAGTTTTCTTCTAATATTCCAGACATCACATTTCTTAGTATTAAAGGTATCGGTTATTCCACGCCACTATTCCAAGAGGTCCATTTAACTACATCCTACTATACGTTGCTTTTTAGCACGTACATTTATTTGAAGACAAATATTTTCCCACCTTTATTCCTTAATGTCAATATAAAATATGCAGGTTAATAAAATAGTGCTGTTTGAGAAGAATTAACATTGTAGTTTTGTAGAAATTTGGAATTCTGCAAACAAATGTGTATTTTGGTCTTTAATAAGTTAAAACGAGAAGTAAATTAATAAAATATAAATGGCATAATATCCTCTGACCAAAGGTTTAGATAAATAAATAAATTGAAACGCCTACAATAGTTAAAAGTAGTTTAAATGAATGTACTTTCATCATTTGTACAATTCTAATTTGTGCATATCCGTAACACATCAAGTTAAGCTATTGCCAAGAACGCTTTTGTCCGATACGGGAAACAAAATCTATAAGTGACAATTCTGATCAAACCATACTAGGCAGCTGCCACATTCCAAAGACGGAAGAAAGAATTCTGTACGACGTTGATTCGATCGTCGGAAACAGAAATGCTCTTTTATGTCATGTCTGCTTAATGGGGATTCAGCTAATACTTCGAGGAATGGAAACTGATTGCAATAGAAATCAACTCTTTAGGGATACTTCTAATTAAGAATCGGTATAGGGAAGGCAATTATATAAAGATGTGAAATTTTTATTCTCATAGACCACGTCCGTATGGGAAATTCCTAAAGTTGGATTCGTGTCATATTGTACATAGCAGCATGCATGGATCTGTCTTGTGCTCAGTATGGGCTCGCCAGGCTGAAATGGCGGATATCTGTAGTGCGGTAATAAAACATGTTATGTGCCATAATTTTGAGAAACATAAAGTAATATGTATGCCATAAATTAAGAAATAACAAAAAGGATCAATCATGCATAAAGCATTGATTATGAAACACTTACCAACTGCAATGCAATTTTATTTAAACATCTCAAAAATGCGATATATTCAGTGGTGATGGTTTTAAAATTATTACAATACTACAGTGATTTATTATATTTAAAAATGTCATCGGAAACAAATGAACTTTATTCAAATGACGTCATCGAAATATATATCGCCTGGCTCTTTATATAAGAAGATTTCATTCATAAACTTTTTTCATTCCTTTCATTCAGCGGCGATATTTTTAAAATTATCACAATATTACAACAATTTATTTTACTTAAAAACTTTAAACCATGAAGTTAAAAGTATTTTATAACTTCATGCTTAAAACTTCATCGAAAAGCGTAATACTATAGAATCGCCAGCGTCTCTATGTACAATCAATGAATGTTTCATTCATATCAGCTATATTGCAGACTGCAAACCTAAATAATTTTGCTTTAAAGAAGTTCAGCAATTCTTATACAACTCATCTTACTACTTGATGCGTTTAGATTCTCCATACTTGAAAATTAGGCTTCATTGTAGAAATAATCCAAGTTTGATGATCATTTAAACTCCAAAAGATTGTAATTGGGTTGGCGCAGTATATAAATGCACAAAAAAATTAAAAATAAAGCGGTTTTAGGACGGATGCAACACTAAATATAAATTAAAAGGAACTTTAAAAACCACGATTTTGACACAAGATGGATGCCATATTTCATTTTGAAGTGGATCACGTAATCTCTTCATATAATGTGCTGGCAATGATTATTTTAATTTTTATTTAAAAACCTACCGAACATATTTTGTTGAATTTTTTTTATGTATTTTATGGGATAATTTGAATATGTCCTAAAATTTTCGAAGCTATTGGTGAATTTTAAATTCGCTTAAAAATGTTTGACAAATTAGGACCCATTGGGTTCAATGTATTTCATTTTTCAACCCGGGTTCAATCTATAACTAATTAAGTGATATTATTCATTCACTTTCCCATATATCCCACAGACCGTCTGAATAACATACTAAAATTTCATTTTGATAAAGTACATTCATTTGATAGTTTTTACACCAGTTATCGTGCGAACGGATAGACAGACAGAATGATTCAATGAACAAAGTCATAAACACTTTTCAACTATGCTGTAAAGTGTTAAAAATACACTCTGTTCCAAAAAAATATATGTGCCCATAAAAAATTGAACCGCGGCCGCAACACTCGGCATGCAAATGCCGTTTTAAAAATTATGCAAATGTTCAAAAACTCAATTAGTTATGGTTCAATCGATAACTAATTGAGTGATATTATTCATTCACTTTCCCATATGTCCAACAGACCGTCTGAACAACATACTAAAATTTCATTTTGATAAAGTCATTTTTACACCAGTTATCGTGCGAACGGACAGACATGCAGAATGATTAAATGAACAAAGTCATAAACACTTTTCAACTATGCTGTAAAGTGTTAAAAATACACTCTGTTCCAAAAAAATATATATGTGGCCATAAAAAATTGAGCCGCAGCCGCAACACTCGGCATGCAAATGTCATCTTAAAAATTATGCAAATGATCAAACTATCAGCGCCAATGATGTTATAGGACTCATGCAAATCGCATGAGAACGACGTATAGTGCAGCATTTAAAACGACCGATATCCTCAGTTATGAGGAATTGAAATTGGATTTTCTGCTTTGATACTGCAAGATGTATACAGAGAAGCCTATAAGAAGCACTCGGCGACGCTACGAACAATCGTCGGATTTAGATAGAGGTCGCATAGGCCTAAGAGAAGCTGATTGGTCCAACATACTTATCAATGGCCATCTTGCCGGACCTATATGGTTGTTGATTGTTGTTGGCAACAATGGATCAGAGAAGGCACATGTAACCATTGCAGAGACTCAAGACGCCACAGACAGACAACTGCTCCAAAGAATCGTGTAATCAAGAAAGGAGCCACGTCTACACCAATGGCATCGCTATCAGCCATTCAAAGATATTTGCCATATTCCACGCATCCTGTAACAAGCAATACTATTTGGAGACTACGGCCAGAAGGTGGGATTTGGTGTGGACGCCTACCACTGAACCCACAACATAAGAAGTGTCGTCTGGATTGGTGCCGAGCTTGGTCAGCCTGGATAATGTCCGATTGGAGGCATTGTTGTCTTTAGTGAAGAATTACGCTTCTCTCTCAGTGCTAATGACTGACGCATACTAATATAGACGAGGACTTTCAATCGTTCCGATCCCGCATTTGTTTTCGAGCCATACACGGCCATCACACGAGGTGTGATAGTCTGCGGAGCAATCTAGTGGGACAGCCGATCTCCACTAGTTTTTCGGCAAGCCAATCTGACGGCTCGCTTCTACGCCGACTATATTCAGAAGCCGATTATTCTACTTATGCTGTCCAGGTTCCATTTACCAACAAGAAAACGTTCTACTTGCCTTCTCAGAATACCACTGAACTAGCTGATCAGTTGCAACATTTGTAGCAGAATCTTCCACAGAGGGACATAAACAACTTAATTGTCTCTATGCCGCACCGTATATCGCCTTGAATAGCTAGCTGTCGGGGGAAAATTTCCCACTTACTAAAATGTCATTTTCTTGTTGCCACCATTTCTTAATAAAACGTTCTATTTTTCTCAAATTCTAATCATTTGCATATCTCCATAAGTAATACATGCATTCCGAGTTTCACGACTTTAGTATTATTTAGAGATCAATTGTTAGACCGCGCGCGGAACCCTGAAATTATCATCCCTAATCACTATCTGATTGAAATGTAATCTTGATATCTAATATCAGTCGTTGGTATGTTCATCTGAAGCCTCAACTGAGAGTTTTGTGTATTGTGTCCAATTATTAATTAAGGAATTCTCTCCGTCCAGAAAGCATTTTGGGATTTGATCATTTGTCTTGTAAATACAGGATGCCAACAGATGAACCATCCTATTCTATGCCTTCTGCAGAGGTAGCTACTAGTAGAAAGTCAAGTAAACTTAATGGGAATTTCCGTCCAACCTGCAAAACCAGCAGCAAGAACAGTAGGGGTGTTTTTGTTCGGATGGCCCCTACTTCCGGGAAGTAATTCAGAAATAGTACCGGCACTTATAATCCGCCCCGGTGGTCGACGTTCAAATCCCATTAGCGTACGAAAGAAGGGCGTGGACACAAAGTGATTAACAGTTGAGGAGCAGAATGTTAAAAAAATGTAGCCAATAAGAGAATATTTTTGGCACTTTCTTGTTAAACCACGAGGTCAAAGTGAGAGTTCTCAGTGAGATGTAACCCCAAGATTTCAAATATTGGATAGGAAGACTTCATCTATCCATCTATTATTAAGAATATCTACGACTATTACACACTGAGCTACAATCTTTCACCATCTCACTATTTTTTCATAGCCAAACCACTGATATGCCCCCCCCCCCCCCATATCAATTGCGGACAATGAAATCTAAGCCAAAAGGGCTTATTTCTGTTTAGGAATGCCCAAAATGAATCAATCCATCGAAATACGAAAGTCAGACTTTTGATTCTATCAAAACAACTTTCCCTTACCTATACTAAGCATTGTAAAGAAATTGATTAATTAGTGATTGATCGCTGCAAATATTCTCCTTGACTTATTAACCTAATCTAATTAAAGGAATGATGAAAATCGTATCAATGGCCAAGTAAATGAAAAAATTCCATCATCTTTTTCCAGTTTCGGAGAATCTTCGGTCAGCAGTCATTAAAGTTTAAGTGTGTCTGGATGATAAGAGAAAACTATTGAGAGACAAATGGATGTAGGGTTATCGCTAAGAAATAACTTTACTTCAGGGATTTTTATTAATTTTCAGCTCCATCTCATTTTCAGATTACTTTTAGGAATTGAGAGAGGAGTTGACAGAAGGAGTCTAATGATTTAAAACTTTCTTATTTCCCAAATTAAACAAAATCTGATGTACTCAGTACATGGCTTTCCCTATATAATGAAAAGAATTTACTTCTGTTACAGAGAGAAAATTATGTATAAGATCCACGGCACAAATTTTTTAAAGTTGAATTGTACTTTTGGCACTTTTCCGGCTGAAAACATGTAAAACTCTTTCAAGTACCCCCATTAACTTATATTTTGCGCAATCATTAATCAAAATTATCAATATTGATAGCATCCGCAATAAGCAACACAGTCCATATACTATTAAACTGTTTTAAACATTAATTCATCAATTAGACGTCATTATCGTTAATATAGCGTCATTTTTGCTATTTTTACGATATTTTCGTCAATCTGCTATTTTCGTCAATCTATCGCCATATTGGCAATATTTCACCAAATTAAAATCCAAGTCTGTTACACTTATCACCAAACGTTATAAAACTAACAAGAAAGATCAATCATGCATAAAGCATTGATTATGAAACACTTTCCAACTTCAATGCAATTTTATTTAAACATCTCTAAAATGCGATACATTCCTCGGCAATATTTTAGAAATTATCACAATACTACATTAATTTATTATATTTGAAAAATTAAAACTTCATCGAATCTCTAAAATGCGATACATTCCTCGATAATATTTTTAAAATTATCATAATACTACAATAATTTATTATATTTGAAAACCTCATCGAAAACAAATGAAACTTATTCAAATGACGTCATTGAAATATAACTCGCCTGGCTCTATCTATAAAAGCAGCATTTCATTCATTAACATTTTTCCATTCATTTCATTAATTACAATACTATAATAATTTATTTATTTAAAAACTTAAGACCATGGAGTAACAAGTAGTTAAACTCTATGCTTAAAACTTCATCGAAAAAATCGTCCTTCTCTCTGTAAAATCAATGAATATTTCATGCATATCAGCTATGCAGACTCCATGAGCTAAATAATTTTGTGTTAAAGAAATGCAGCAATTCTTATATAACTCATTATATAAGAATTGCATATACATATTTTGCTATTTACATTTTCCATAAGAGAATAGTAGGCTTCGTTGTAGAAATAATCAAATTTGGATGATCATTTAAACTCAAATATATTGTAATTGCGTCATTTCAGTATGTAGATGTACAGAATTTAAGCAAAAATAAAGCAGTTTTAGGACGGATGTAACACTAAATATGAATTAAAAGAACTTTAAAAATCACGATTTTGACAAGATGGATGCCATATTTTATTTTGAAGTGGGTCACGTGATCTCTTCATATAATGGTCACGTGATCGCTTCATATAAAAGGCGTAATTATTATTTTAATTTTTATTTAAAAACTACTGAATATATTTTGCTGAAATTATATTTATCATGGAATAATTTGAATATTTCCTAAAACTTTCGAAGCAGTTTGTGAATTTTAATTCCGCTTAAAAAATGTTTGAAAAATTACATCCCATAGGGGTCAATGTATTTCATTTTTTCAATCCGGGTTCAATCCAAAACTAATTGGGTGATATTATTCAATTATATTCCCATAGGTCCCATAGACCGTCTGAACAACATACTAAAATTTCATTTTGATAAAGTCATTTTTACGGCAGTTATCGTGCTAACGAACAGACAGACAGACAGACAAACAGACAAAATGAACAGTCATAAACTCTTTTCAACTTTGTTGTAAAGTGTTAATAAAAATGTATTTAAGATCTTCAAGGACGACTAAGAGGTATTTCTGTAATAGCAGTGTAAAGACAAATTGCACATTCTTTGGACATTGGGAAGTTAGTAAAGGTATTAGCTGCTGGAAAAAAGAGAAATATTAGATGTAATAAAAAAGTATAATAAATTATAATAAAAGATTTAAGTGAGTAATTTAGAAAAATTATCTAACAAATTATGTGATTTTAAGCTTATGTAACACTGTGAAGGCGCTACATTTTTATGTAAACTGATGAAAATAATTTAAAAAATAATTCAGATTATGTACTTAGATTCATGGCATAAGATTGTAAAATTAATAAAGAACTAAGCTGTAAAATATATTTAATTGGGGTTATCTCTTATTTCTCATGTGTGTCAAAATTCCACTTCCGTTTGTAATCTATTTAGCTAAGAGAAACTGCATCATTTCGAAAATTGTCAATATAAAAAAGATTTAATATCTGTAATTTCTCTTTAATAAACTATATAATTGGTGATAAATTATGTAATATTCTGAACATCTTGAATAAGTTAGATTAGATTAGATAGGATTGGCCTGAAATAAACATGGGTCCTAAAGTGAAGCCTTGCAGCTATCCCCGATATTACTTAAACCGACCCACTCTTGAAGCTCAATTTTGTGTGTCAGTTCTTGTTTCAGATTGACTGTTCTTCCTTCTGCTTTCTGATTGGCTGTTTAAGATGGCCTTTTCAATGATAAACTTAATGATATATACCCTATATTTCTTCTATTTGTGCTTCTTTTATTTATTTCTACTTTAAGTTTGTTGGTACTCTAGCATTGACGAAGCAGAATCAACGCATCCTCGAAGCATCTGTATGCAGCATTTTCATTTTACATGATTGAATAAGTTGCTCATTTTCTTTATCCTTTGCACAAAGTATTCTTTACTTAATCAAAACCTAAAAAAAAATTGCAGTGTACAAAATTATTATCCATAACTTCGATTATTTACTTAATCTGATCCAATTAAGTAAATAATCGAAATTGAATCATCCATTTCAACGATAGTTATTCAACAATGACGGTCCGCTATATATAAATGAGCAAACTAAATCATTTTTTTCTAAATCTCTGGAATCTCGGGAAAGCAATCACTTTGATGAAGTATGTCTCAACGATGGAGAGGTTTATCGACAGACAAACTGATATTGGATTATCGAAAGTAAATGTCTTTCTTTACTTGAGACTTCTTTTAATTATTCCATGAAAAATAAAGTAGTTAAAGGTTTTGAACTCCGAATAAAATCTCATAAGGCAAAACATGAATTCGAATTCACTTTAATATTTCTATGAAACAATTTTTTACTTATTATATTGTGCCAAGCAGGGGTTCTAAACATTTTTACTTTCCCTATATATATATATATATATATACTCTAAGACAAAAAAATAGTCACCGCTTCACCCCGCAAAATAATCCGATAGTAACGGAACTGTACATGCAAACACCTGTCGACCGAATATGCAAATGATCAAAAATTCGCAGCCAATGAATGAATAGTCAAAACTACAGCGCATTGAAACTGAGCATCATGGTAGTGTATATAAGGAGCGAACTTCGCTTTCAGGAACAAAATGTGCAGTGGAATTTTTACTGCATTTACGTACCTTGATTGTGACAATGCCTAGCCGGCGAATTCTCGGCCATTACGAGCATATGAGGAAGTTTGAAAGAGGATGTGCGGTCGGACTGCATGAGGCTGGATGGGCACACCGCCAAATCGCTAGGCATTTGGATGGGAACGACGCAGCAATTAAACGATGTTGGCAGGAATGGGTCCGAAATGGCAGATTTCAGCGGCAAGCGGGCAGAGGACGGCCTAGAGCGATTGTCAGAGCAGTTGTAACACCACGAGATTCGTCGTTATCAACCACACCACCCAACGTGTGACAAACACGGAAGTGACCACCCGGACCATTAATAAATGACTACGGGAGCGTAATCTATACTCGCGACGCTCATTACGCCGTCTAGCACTGACCAGTATGCACCGTCAACAGCGAATGCAATGGTGCCAGGCTCGATGAACGTGGAATTGTTCGGATTAGGGACGAATTGTCTGCAGTGATGAGTCATGTTTCGAACTGAGTCCCGACGACCAGCGCATACGTGTCTGGAGACATCTCAAACATCGTTAGAATCTTTTTTCTACTGTCACACGCCACACGATCCGAACGATGGCCAGTCCTCCTCTATACACGTATGCGGCGGTCACCAGCATGGAGAGAGAAGCTATATTCGTCGCTAAGGACAACATGCCTCCAAACGGAAACTGTCTAGGATGACAGAGTCTATATTGAGGGGTCAGTTGTAGGCACCTTAAAGAGCGTCGATAACTAATCCCACCCCCTGGCAATCGTTTCCGAATTTCCTAATACAGGATACATGGAGGATGACAAATGCCTTCGAGTGGCTGATAACGACACCATCGATGTGGACATGGTTAGACTCCTGACTGCACGATTATCTCGAACAGCTGTCTGTCTGGGACGTTCTGAGCCTCTACAACGATTACATGTGCCTTCTCTAATCCACTGTTGTTAACATCGAGGAACTATCATATAGCTCCGACCAAGATAGCGACTGGTACGTCTGTTGAACCAACCAGTTTCAATTACGCCTTTGATGCGACCTCTCTGTCTAAATCCGGCAATTGTTCATAGAGCCGTCGAATGCATCTCAAAAGCATCTTTATACACAACTTCCAGTATCAAAGCAGAAAATCCAGGTCAAATTACTCAATGAGAACACCGTTTTAAATGCTGCACAAACGCTTGAAATGACATTTACATGCTGAGTTTTGAGGCTGTAACTCCATTTTTTATGGGTGCATATAGTGTTTTGCAACAGAGTGTATTAGCAATTACAGTTAAAAATATGACTATCAATTAACAATATGATTTACAAAATGATTTACATAGTTTGATATTTATGCCTATTTAATATAAATTATTATTTTTTATATTTGGTTCTATTTTACTTAATTTTACACAAATTTATTTAAATTTTCACAATCTCCTGGAAAGTAAAATTTAAAATTTCATATTTATACATTGAAAACAATGTTTTTTTTTATATTTGATGTTAATTCATCTCTCAGTGTAAAGTTGTTTTCTCCAAGAAACATTTCTAATGTTAATAGGGAGCTCAACATGTTTTTATTCAACTATTTGATAATTAACAAATTGACAACTATTTGATAATTAACAATGGCAGCATTTGCATTGTAATAATAAAAACATTGACATTGTAACAATAAAAACATTTACATGTGAACCTTGCAAACTTAAATTTAAATCATTTAATCTTCCAAAACTTTGAGCTAAATATACTGACCTAGCTTAAATAACAATTAAGTTACAATTTCTTAATTCCCATTTTGAATCGCAAAGGAAATTTTGTGCTTCTTATCGAAGGTTGCAAATACGATTTATTACCATGCCCCTGGTTAACCACCGAACTTCGGTATGCAACAGTATATTTTTGTACTAATATCCCATCTCTTGACCGTAACTGACCGATATCGATTGATAGCAACGAGTATCGAGAAATACACATGTACAACGAGCTTATATACAAGCTAATTGGTATTATACGCTTTCCCCACTGCAAGCAAGTTACTTAGAATCGAGATAACTGCTCATGCTAACATTGAAAATAAATGTTATTGAAAACTTGAACGAATTATCCGGTGTTGCCCGACTCCATGAAATTATTTTTTTGCCTTTTGTTCAAATGAATATTTTACCCCCTCCTCTCTCAACAAGGCCTACATCTAAAAGTCTTCGGTCTTTGTTTTACAATCGTTTAAAAGCTTAATTACTAACTTTAGAAGTTATTATCGTAGAAACATTATTTCTTTTCAGGGAGTGCTTATAATATTTCTTATTTATTTATTTCTTATTATATTATAATATGCTTATAATATTTTTATTATATTATAATGCTTATAAATTTTAATATTATATTTCAGAATTAAAATCTCTGTCTGTAAAACTTGGGATTTTAAGTTTCGGAATTTTAAATCCGCCATCCGTCTTAAATTCCATTTCAATTCGAGACGCTTGTCTATGATCTTGCAGCCGTGCCTCAAATAAAATTCGAGCCGCATTTTTCTCCACTAGTTTCCAGTGTTTTTATCGGTCGGAAGGAAAATTCGAGCCTATAAAATAACTAAAAAACTAATTCGAATTTTTAAAAATAACGTCGAGGCACATCCATTCGAGTCTTTAAATACCTGTGTACCGAATTTCATGGTCGTACAATGCTTAGATTTCCCGCCACACACACACAAAAACATCTTCCTTTATTATGTAAAACAAACACTACTTTTGGATGGCAAATACGGTATATTGCAAAAATTATCCCGAACCACCAATCATCTTCTCGCGAACGACCAGTCGTACGCGTACCTCTGGTTGAAAACCACTGCTATAAAGTATTGTCCTATCTAAAAATTTCACATTAGAGATTTTGGAAAAGATCCTGTTTTAAGACCTCTTAAACATATTTCGAACAAGAAAGGAAATGACAAGATAATACTAAAGTGAAATCTGTATTTTGGTCTAAAATTCGAAGAAGGTGAGGCAATGTCAACTGTAGCAAAAAATATTAAAATGCTATCGTCTTATAGCGTGTCGGTACAGAATCGGCCAAGTGAATATCCATGGTCCGAATCCTGTTTGGAGGACACGAATTCTAATAAATGCTTTTGTTATTTCTTCTAAAAGCGAATAAGCGTTAATCGCCGATAAAGTAAAACGTCTTCTTCTTCGACACAAACTGTCCGACCTACCTGAAGGTGTAAGGTATCCATTTGTTTGGACGGCCGAGAAATGGCACCCGATTTAGATGTGAGAGCGGCATCCATAGTGAGAGCGGCATCCATAGGGACCGTATCCTCTTTCTCCTACCACCAACCTCTCGGATGGACTTACTGACTCACATATTTAACATGTCCGTACTCCGCGTGAACATTGAGACAATTTGGGCAAAGGCGGAAATCGAACTTGGGTCATTCGAGTGCAATCCCACCACTGTTCTGTCCCGCCCCTTAAAATAAAACTTTGTAAAATGCATCTTATATACAAAAATAAACTGTTTAACCGGTTTCAAAGTAAAAAAAAAACATCCTTTTTCAAGACCGACAAGAAACGCGACCTCGCTTACACACATCAGGTCGGCAACTGAGAATAGCACACGTGCCTGAAGGTAGAGGAAAAGAAATTGCCAACTCCACAATAAGAAATGGAAAGGGAGGACCAAACGGCTGGAAAGAAACTACGAATACACAAAACCACAGAGGACAGAAAGATGAAAATATGAGTGTAAGAGAACGGATAGCAGAACAAAAAGAAACAACTGAACGGTAAGAAAACCTATTAAACTAGTAACGAAAGAAACCTTAGACATTTCAACCAGCTGTAAAAAATGAGTAGGAATAAATAGGAATTATTAAACTATAAAAAACCAGTTAGAACAAACAGAAAAAGCTGAAATTAAAAGATGAAGGGACATTCCTGTTTAAGAGGCCATCTGAGCTAACTTCGTCAAACAAAATAGCAGAAAAAGTAATTAACATCCAGATTAAGGTAAAATAATCAAATAAAGGAAGGAGACGACAGAATAATTTTTGTATATATGCTGTATTTTACATTATCGTATTACTGACGCAGTTTTCGAGCAATTATTTTAAAACGTTAATCGATTGGGTGAAAATATCTTTAACATTAAATTACTCAAAAACTTATTTGAATTGAAAAAAAAATCTTGCCGAAGTGTACCGTCGCCTGACCTCAGATACCCTTGTACTGAATTTCATGGCTGTGACATTTTCGCTAGACACAAGCATGCATATAGAAGACATTTTCCTTTATTAAATTATATTAAAATGAGTTACATATGCGATAATTACTTAGGGTGATTTCTGAAAGATAAACCGGAAAGTTGTAAAAATCTCACAAGTGTATGAAAATTTAATAGAATAAAAATATCAATCGCGTTAGTCATTTGAAATAGATTTAATTCATTTCAAAGAAGAAGAAAAAAAAATATTAAAGGATTAATAAAATGCTCGATTTGAAAGTGAGCAAAACTCTTGCGTAGCTTTCTCATTCTATGCTCAGATATAAAACTGAATTTCCTTTAATCCAATTACGCTTTTGAAATGTCTTTTAAGTCATTAATCGCAATTAAAAAAATCCTAATTTAATACAACTCTTTTGGATGTTTGAAATTTTATGAAATGCGTCTATGTAGAACTTAGATGTGATGAAAGTATTCAAAAAATGAAGGCTCCTTTTCCATTAATTGCAATTTTTTAAGAAAACTAAATACAGTTTTAAATAAAAGAGTTTACTGTCATACACTATTTATTTAATTGAAATAAATTACAATTTTAAGCCTTTCCAATTTGCAGTATGCGTTTAGAAAAACTGAAGTACTACTTTGTATATTCTTTAGCAAGTAAATGGATTTAAAATGTTTTAAAAGTCATTTCAACAAAAATTGTCACAAGTTTTTCTTTTTAATTTTCCAAATATTAACGAGTAAAAAAGAATATGATGCGCACAACACCAGACATTTCATACAGATTAGCAAATTTTACTACTGTAGGGGAAACAATAACCCATTCTAGAGCTTTCTTTTAATTTGATTTTATTGAAAACTGGAAGATATGCCTACCGTTAGTTGTGATTTAAAATATGCAAATTGAAAAATATATCATCCTGGTCCCTTATGCAAACAAATTTACAAAAAAAATATTTGTTCAATATACTCCAAATTAAATACGCTAAAATGGCAGAAGATAATAATATATACCCGTACTAATTTTATCCTGTTTTATAAATCGATTAAAAACAATAGGAAATAAAAAATGTTTACTAAAATAGAATAAATAATTTAAACTCGAAAATATAAAAAAATGTCCTTTATCTTTTATCCCAAGGCGGTAATTGATACAACCAAATTAAAAAATATACTACCAATCGGTCATAAAACTTATTTTTATGTCTACACTAGCAAATGTATCCCAAGTTGCCGGTCGCACACACACACATATACACGCAGACATCACCTCAAAAACGTTTGATTCGAGTTCAGGGATACTTGAAATGCCACACATGTACATACACACTAATATGCGCCCTCAACTCCACACAGAGAGAGAGAGGGAGAAATATCACCTAGAAAACGTTCTATTCGAGTTCAATGATGCTTGAACTTTCATTAAAAAACTCGAATTCGAATTTTCGACCTCTTCACAATACTTTCCGTATACATTATACTTCGTATATAGTAAAAATAAAACAACAGCACCGAGATAGCGTAAATCATCCTCTGTCTTCCAAGTAAGTCTATCGAATACTTTGTTTCTTTCTGAAGAAAAATTTCCAGTATTCGATCCCTCCCCCCAACGTTATTGACAATTTGCGGTCGCATTTGAGGAAACGGATCGACGGAATTTTACTTGTTCTTGTTTTGTTTTGTTTTGTTTTTCAACAGAAAATTTCCAGTAAGCAAGCACCCCTATACATTCTCAATAATTTTCGGTTGCAATTGACGGGGCGTATCGACTGAATTCTACTTGTTTTGTTTCAACATAAAATTTCCAGTAAGCACCCATCTACATTTTCAATAATTTTCGGTCGCAATTGACGGGGCGGATTGACTAAATTCTACTTGTTTTGTTCCAACAGAAAATTTCCAGTAAGCAACCTTTTACATTTCCAATAATTTTCAGTCGCAATTCACAGGGCGGATCGACTGAATTCTACTTGTTTCGTTCCAACAGAAAATTTCCGGTAAACATCCCTTTATATTTCCAATAATTTTCAGTCGCAATTCACATTGCGGATCGCCTGAAATCTACTTGTTTTGTTTCAACAGAAAATTTCCAGTAAGTACCACTCTACATTTTCAATAATTTTCAGTCACAACTGACGGGGCAGATCGACTGAATTCTACTTGTTTTGTTTCAAAAGGAAATTTCCAGTAAGCAACGCTCTACATTTTCAATAATTTTTGGTCCCAATTGATGGGACGGATCGACTGAATTCTACTTGTTTTGTTTCAATATAAAATTTCCAGTAAGCACACCTCTACAATTTCAATAATTTTCGGTCCCAATTGACGAGACGGATCGACGGAATTCTACTTGTTTTGTTCCAACAGAAAATTTCCAACAAGCATCCCTCTACATTTTTAATAATTTTCAGTTCGAAGTGAAGAATCAAGGATCTAAGGAATTCTACAGTATAGGGACTCTGTTGTATTAAAAAAATGTTTATGCGATAGAAACATTCATTTAATCGAATATTTATTTCATTTTACCTCTAATAATTGTCGAACCATGACAGAACGATCAAGACACTTAAACCACTAATAGTGCATGACTCATACCATTACAATAATTAAAATCAATACAATCAATTATTAATTGTACATCTACAAAAATATTTCAAATAACGCTTTGAACTGTCTTAATTATTAAAATGTAGAGGGTTGAGAAACCTAAATATATATATTTGCGTCAATTAGCAAGACACCATGTATCGTATAAAGTAATATATTATTGGAAAATCTTTTGAGTCTCTACCTTTCGATACCCGCCGCCGATGATGGATTTCAAAGAGCCGCCGGGTATTTGAGAAGGCTAAAAATATCCTGAGAGAATCAATGCAAAGTGATACCATCAACAGCTTTTTCTAAAAGTTCGGGTAAAAAATGAGAAATACATTACAAGAGTGTTGTGTATGATGTTGTTGGAGAAGGATTATTCTTGCATAGGTCTGAAGGTATTTAGAAGTTTAATATGTTAATTGGTGTGAAAATAATATTTTGAAATTATGTAATTAGTATGATTTACCCCTGATCGAAGAATCCTCAGGTATGGTTATCCTCATGTCTGTAGCTATGTAGATGCGAAAAAAGTAGACTGGTTCATTTATACAATGTGCAGAGGAAGTTCATCAGGACTGAGGAAGAGTCTCGAACCGTCAGTTGTGATTTCCATTGAAATGATATCTCCATCGTTTAAATAATGAAACATTAAAATATGTATTTGATTGAATGTTTAAGATTTTTGAATGTTTAATTTCTTAATATATTTGCAAAGTAAACATACAAAGATAATGGTGTTAATAGTGGTGCCAATAGCCTCTTTAAGATTCGATTTGCTAGACTAACTTCGACGGCAATCACAAACTGAATCTAAGGTTGCTTGATATATGTAAAGCTTGTTAACTTTGTTTTAAAATATAGAACTGGGAGATCTGTGTTTATAAATTCCAAAGAAATAAAGAAATTTCACGTTCAAAAGAACTTTTTTATCTGATTTTAAATAGTATTTTTTCCGTAAATTTTGCAAGAAATAATTTGCAATATCTTACACCGTTGGTCCACATTATCACAATTATAGCACGTTATCCTTCATTTTATGATCTTGAAAAATATTTCGATAGATACCAAGTTTTACAATGTACCCCCTCAGGGTGTAACTTGCCCCCCTCCCCACTACCGTCCTCGCCAAGAGTGGCTAATGAAGGGACGAACACAAAAATTGTATCGAGGATATTTTCGCTCCAATGATTAACACCGTTGAGTTTCGTGATTATTGAGCCATAACCATTTTATGCAAAATTAATATCAAATTTTGTCCTATGCTGCCATGCTAAGGGAATATGAAATAAATTTTCAGTCGCTAAAGAGCGGATTTGTGTGAAAATCGTAACATAAAAACTGAAACATAAAATGCTAAAACATAAACATTAAAAACTAATTCTAATTACAAAAAACTATCTTTGAGGCGTATCGTTCTGAATCCGTAAGTATCTCTGTATCAAATTTCTTCGCTGTCTGTCCCTTAGATTTTCTATTGCAGACAACACACACGCATACTCAAACAGGTAGGTAGACACGCATGCGCCCGCGCACACACACACAAGCATCTTCTTTTATTAAGTAAGATTGTAGAGCTGCAGAAGTATTTCAAAGACCACCATTAAATAATCCTTTAAATTATATTAAACATTACACACTATAAACAATAATAAATAACTGTTTATTTTAATTAGTAAGATTTTACGTATAATAGAAGGTAATGCATTATCGAGAAAGACTTTTGAAACACTGAATTTAGACAAAAAAAATCTGATGTGGACAACACATGACTTTCCTTATATAATGTAATGAATTTACTACATTTACATTAAAAAGATAGGTTGTTCTTATAGTAGATACTAATATTCTTTCCAAGATATTGAATTTTCGACAATTAATCGTCATTTTCATTGATTTAGCGTCATTTTTTGAGCATCATTTATCGTCATTTAGCGTCATTTGGCGAGATTTTCGTTAATTTGGCAACATTTCAAAAACTCGCCAAGTTGGCGACATTCCGCCAAATTCGTCGCCAAAATCTCGCCAAGCGTTATGGACGTAAAATAAGTTATTCTTACAGCAGATAAATAACTATTGGCGTTCAAATACAAAAGTATTACACAAAGTATCTTTTTTCATGAATGGAACGAGCTAGATCCACGAGAATGATGTCATCTAATTTATCGCATGGTATTATCATAGTATTATCGCCTGGCTTCCAGTGTTTACGGATTGTGATTTTTGTACCAAATTTGGTTCGAATCGGTCCATTTGTTCGTCAGTTATCGTCTCGACACACACACACACACACACACACACACACACAGACAGACATCACTTCAAAAATGTTTGATTCGTGATCAGGGATGCTTGAAACGTGCTGTCCCGTCGAAAACTCGAATTCGAATTTTTGACCCCGTCGCAATACTTTCCTTATACATTATGTATATAAGGAAAGTAATAAATGCTGCGGATAGAATAAATATCAAAAAGCTGTCGGGTATTTGAGAAGGCTAAAAATATCGTAAGAGAGAGGATTAATTTATGTGAAGAGATTCCATACATAACTTTCTCAAAAACATTTTTGTGAAATATAAAACATTTTTTTTTCTATTATAATAGATAAGTGTAGAAGAATTATTATAGCATATGAATGCTATTTAGAAGTTTAATATGCTAATTACTGCTAAAGACAAAGTATTAAAAACAGGTGGTTAGTTATGAAGTACTCTCGATTACATAGCCGTTAGGAAGAATTCAAGATTCTGTAATCATCAGAGCTGTAGTTAGACACTAAATGATAGTGTGTGCCCCCTTCTGTGCCCCCTCGGACAAAGTCAAGAGGGGGCTCACAAAGACTAATGAAGAGGCTCATTTGAAATCATCAATGGTGAATACTGTTAATACATTTATTTTATATATAAAAGTTATTTTATATCGTTTAAGTAAGGAAATTTAAAAATAAAACTTGATTATTAATGTTTAATTTCTTATTATATTTTTAAATTAAATGACGTCCAGATGAATGTCACCAGTGCTTGTTTCTTATATCCCTTCATTTCTAATTTCTATACTAGGCCATTCCTCGCGACCCGAAACAGAAGCAAAGAAGTGTATTTATCTAGCATAAATTCTACCTTTAAAATTACTTCGAATTGTATTGCCTTGAGACAATGTTAATTGTGCTTAGAATTTGTAGATAAATAGAAAATGATGTTCAACGCGTGAATTTTTTTTACATCAATTTTTTTCTCCGACATTCGACCTCAGTACATAGATCAAAATTTGAAATTCATGCTTCGTCAGGATATTAAACCTGATTAGTTCAAACTATTTACAAAATATTATACAAAACGTTTGAGTTTTACTATGTCAATGAAACTTTCGCACGCAATCAGATTTGAGTGTTAAGAAAGCTACGGGGAAGAACTAGCTTCGCTTCAATAATATTATATTATTTATTTTCAGTATAATTATTTGCAAAAAAAAAAATCTGGTGTTTGACTCGATTCAACTTTTTCATACCAGAATTAATTTTTAGTAGGGGTTTTTCCCCCCAAATTTTACATGAAAAATTTTGAAAAATCGATATCGTGAGTCCAAGTGATTACAATTATAGCATGTTATCCTTTACTTTAAAGGGCTTGAAAAATCTTTCGATTGATACCATACTTAACAACGTACCCCCCGGGGGGAGGGTAACTTCCTCTCAAAGGAGGCTAATGACATCACAAACAGAAAAATTGTATCGTGGCTATCTTTCACAACCATAATTGATACAATAAAGTCATTGAGCCATAAATAAATCCTTTTATGCGTGATTATATCAAATTTAGTCCTATGCGGCCATGTTAAAAAAGTATATAATTTCGAATGCATTTCGAAGTTTTCGCTCGAATTTCAAAAAATTCTATCTACTTCTGGATTTTTTTATATCAGAGTCGTATATAAAGTTTCGTGAAAATCCATTAATATTGATGGCCGCTATTGTGTACACAAAAAATCGGCCGCAGACAGACAGATGGATATCACTCCAAAAATAATTAAAACGTGTTCAGGAGGTCTTAAAACATATGTTGACATCAAAATTTCGAATTCAAAAATTTGCTTGAAAATAATACTTTCTTTATACTGGATAATTTTATTTATCTTATCTACTTTAAAATCAGCAATGGATTGTTAACGATAATTTTTCTATGCTATAGACAGTTTTGTCATACAGCCGTGAAGTGATAATAAACAAACCAAATTCCAAATTGATAGGTGATAATAATACGTGATTCAAATTAATTTTAACCTTTTACTTTCTGGGGCTATCTTGTCAAACAATTCAGCGTATGGGTTGACGAGGAAATATAGGTTAAACCTATATTTCCTGCGAATTATTTAGAAATTAGAATTATTTAGAAATTAGAATTAATATACATGCGAACACATATATTTCAAAGAACACCTTTAAATAATCTTTTGAACTATCTTAATATATCATAGTACTCCACAGAAAATAAATGCTTGTTATAATTTGTTCAATATCGTGTATTTCCTGAAAAGTGATGTGTTATTAACAAAAATGTTTGGTTAACTAAAGTTCGATAAAGACAGATATTTGCAACGAAAATGGATGTTAGAGAGCCGTTGGGAATTTGCAAAGGCTAAAAATATTCTAAGCGTCAATGCAAACTAATAATATCTTGAACAGCTTTTTCTTAAATTTCTTAGGATGTTTTTGTGAAAGATATTAGAAGTCGTTTGTGAGACATAAGTAAGGAAAGATTATTATTGGTGACAAAAATTTTACCACAGAATTGTTTTTACCCGACAGTTTTTCCTTGAAACATTTATTTATCAGGATCTGCTGTAGTATGAAATGTATCTGCTGTAGTACAGTATGAAATTCAGCAGCAATTGGAGGGGGGGATCACTGATAATTTTTAGTTTCGGTTCAAAATTTGTTATTTTACTTGAAACATATATTTCTCGATTGGTTATAGATAGAGCTTCCATGATAGCTGATATGAATTTGACATCAAATTCTAGAGCAGGTAAATGAGAATTTTCTACTTCCAGTTAAATAATTTCCTTGAAACGATTATTTCTCAAGATTGCCTCGGAGCTTAGATGAGGATATCTAGCTTAGATACATCTAGATATATCTAACTTAAATGGTGATTGATATAAATGCAGCATCACATTCCGAATGAGGAACAGGGCTCCCTATAGATTTGCCCTTTCGGTTCATGAAATTACCTTGAAATACGTTAAAAATAAAGACATGCAAAAAATTGGCCATAATTAAAAGTATTTTATTAAAATCTTCTTTAACGACGAACTAAAATTACTCAGCCATAGCGCTTTCGGGCATTACCATGACTTTCATCAGTGGCAGCCACTGATGAAAGTCATGGTAGTGCCCGAAAGCGCTATGGCTGAGTAATTTTAGTACGTCGTAAAAGGAGATTTTAATAAAATACTTTCAATTATGGACAATTTTTTGAGTGTCTTTATTTTTAAAGCATTGATTATTTTGACGTGTTTCCATACAGTTTTATTTCCTTGAAACATCTATTTCTAATAACTGGCTATTGATAGAGCTTAAATGATAGCTGATATGAATTTATCATCGAATTCTGGAGTAATTGTGGGTGGCTCACTATGAATATTTGCCTCCGGTTCCCTTTACAGTTCCGCATTAATAATTTCCCTTGAAACAGCGGTTTTTCAGAATTGATTAGATAGAGCTTAAATAATAACTGATATAAATTTAGCATTAAATTTTAGAGCCGGTAAGATGACTTACTACGGATTTCGCCTTCCAGTCCTCAAGTTGTCACTTTCGATTCAAAAATTTACATTTGTTTTGCAACATCTATTTCTCAGGATTGGTTATAGATAGAAATTGAATAACGACTGATATGGATTCAGAGCATCGAATTACAAAATAGGTAATGGGTGCACTAAGGTGTTCCATTTCTGGTTCTGGAGATGTCACTTCCGGTTTTTCTAAAAATCCGTATGGCTGTACGAAATAATTAAGTTAAAGAGAATCAGAATGATTAATATTTCCGTCAAAAATGAAGTGTGCACACCATTTGACACCATATTAAGGCTCCATATGATTGCAAAATTTTTATGCCATTCAAAAGTTTAATATAGTTATTATTTCGGAAAGGGAAGTTATAAACTGAGGTGGTGGTTTATGAGCTATTTTCTAGACCAGAAGCTTTTGGGAGAATAAGTGCTTCGAGATTCGGTCATCTTCAGAGCCGCAGTTAGACATGGAATGGTAAAGTAGCTCGGACAAATGTGAGAGGGAATGCACCAGGTCGGCTGAAGAGGCTGAATACAAACCATCAGTTGTGAGAAACATTTAAAAAAAATAATTTATAATGCTTAAATAACGAAATGTTAAAACAAATCTTTTATAGAATATTTTAAATTTTGAATGTTTTAATTTCTTAATATATTTTTAAATTAAACTTGAAAAGTCTAAGGCGTGCATATGAGTTTCATAGTATTCTATAAAATAAATGTAATTTTAGATGAAGAGATTTACGAATATTGTTATTTTTTTTATTCAGCAGAACTCTATTTGATAATTAATAAATCCTTAATTTTAACTTTACAAGGTTATCACTATGTTTCATGAAACAAAAATTTCCAGAATCCTTCTCTTCTAATCACTTCTTTGGGAGAAAATAAGAAGCTGAATACACATTTTAACTATTTGAATTGCATAATTTTTCCAGTATGTGTAGAGTGGTGGAGGAAAAAATAGATTAGCCTCCTTCTGGAAATTCTCCACCTCTTTCACTTATATTTGCTTGACCTGATTATCCTAGATTCTTATTGTGTCTTAAGCTAACTTCTACGAAATCCGAAATTGAGTTTTATGTTCTTCTTAACATCCATGTCATAACCATTATTTTAGAGTATAGAATTAAATAACTTTCATATTAGCCAATCACTGAAAAAAAAAAAGAAATATTTTAAGTTTAAAAGAACTATTTATCACTTTTGAGATATAATACTGTACAATAAACATTGATAATTATATAAAATTTCGTAAAATTGAGTAAAACACAATTCAGCAATTTTTGCGTCAAATAAAATATGATAAATTTCTTAAAGCAATGTTTATGTAATAACTGATTCTATTCATTTATTACTTTCCTTATATACATAATGTATAAGGAAAATATTGTGACATGGTCGAAAATTCGAATTCGAGTTTTCGGCGGAAGAGCACGTTTCAAGCATCCCTGATCACGAATCAAACATTTTTGAAGAGATGTCCGTGTGTGTGTGTGTGTGTGTGTGTGTGTGTGTGAATGTATGTGTGTGTGTGTGTGTGTGTGTGTGTGTGTGTGTGTGTGTGTGTGTGTGTCAGTGAGTCTGTGGAGACGATAACTGACGAACGAATGGACCGATTCGAATAAAATTCGGTACAAAAATCACAATCCGTAAACACTTGAAGCCTAATATCTTGGAGAGAATATAAATAACTACTATAAAAATAATGTATTTTTTTTTACTGTAGAAGTAGTAAATTCATTGCATTATATAAGGAAAGTCATGTTCTGCCCACATCAGATTTTTTTTAATTAAATTTCCAAATTCTCAGCTATGACTATAAATAAAAATGAAAAATAAGTTTGATATTTAACTACTCGGTTTGATAATGTTTATAAATGTTTTGGACTCAAACATCAGTACATTATGTTTTTAAAACGCAATTAATTTTTCATTACATTTTTAAAACGCAAATAGCTTTGAATTATATTTTTAAAACGCAAATAGCTCTGCATTATATCTTTAAAACGCAATTAGTTTTGCATTATATTTTTAAAACGCAATTACTTTTACATTATATTTTAAAACGCAAATAGCTTTGCATTATATTGTTAAAATGTAAATAGCTTTACATTGTATATTTAAAATGCAAATAGCTTTTCATTACATTAAAAAGGAGGCATATAACAATGAATTACACTCCATAAACTTGAATTTTATGTAATTTAATGTTTTACTTCATATTTATATTCAATTATATAGTTCGTTTTCTTTAACATAAATAATTAAGCGTGCTTTCTGGAATACTTGAAGAACATTATCTGTATTTATACTTAACTGCATGCATCAATATTTATTTCCAAGCAATCATCTTCTGAATAAAGTATATCAGAAAATAAATTAAAGTAGTTAAATATGACTACTCTCGATGCAATTGACTTAAAAGCACACGAAAGAGCTAAATCTACTCTCAACTGGAATTGATTTAATTAGTTTCTCTCCTCTCCGTCATCTTTTAAGCATTCATAAAAGATTAATTCAATTCTCTGGTGTTTCACCACTTTACACATAAAGACTAGTCTTTTCAGGAAGCAATTCGAAATCGAAAATTCCATTATAGAATTCCTTTATAGAATTCATTCGAAATTGAAGTTTCCAATATTTACTAATGAATCTGCCTTTTGTTATATCTAAACCGTGTTTGAAATTAGCATGATCAATCAATTTCCCCTGGTCAGTTTATATGTTATATTTAACTATTTATATTAAAATGATAAACTGGTCCAACAAACATATTCCTTACACTGTAATTAATGCACAAAAATTTCCAAGAAAAGTCCTTTTACACCTCAAAAGTTTTATAAGAAAAGTCCTTGATTCCATGTCCAAAGATCCATGAATACACACGTTATGCCTGTCTATAGTAAAGTGACCATGCCCGATCAAATAAAACTGATTGCTGCGTTCCTAGCGGAGAATTAAAAAAGCTGGAATACAAAGTATCGATGAAGATGACATGGTTTTACATGAATAACATTTTGTAAAATAAAGCTTTAGTAAAGTTTATTTCGAATTTAAGTTTATTCGAATTTTTCAGACACATTTATTTCATTTACAGGATTTCAAAGCCCTACAACTTACTTGCTGTTTATAGCTAGCTAGCACTTTTTGTTATCACCCCGATTTCATATGGTTACTCCGACCATAAATTTGGCATTAAAATATGTTGCTAACTGGCTTTTTTATACAAAAACTAAACTTATGCAATATATCTAACGAGGTTTTACATTCAGGTTAATGTAAAAACTTGCCTGACGGCACATAAATACATACTTAAATACTTACATCTATTTTGTTCAAGCTTTGCTAATTATTAAATACTTTTAGAATCCCCAAGTTTATTGAACCTCCTGATTTTTTCAAACAAAATAAAATATATCATTCTTAAACACCAATATTTTACCAAGGAGTGAGTAAACAGATTGAGCTACAACAATCGCAACATTTTAAGTGTTACAGCTTTTCCACTCATTGGAAAACCCAAGTAAGTACTAAAATATCGAAATTTTAACCACTATTCTGCAAAAACTAAACAATCGATCCAAAATCCAATTATATAAACTTATGGGGCTTTCAAAGAGCTACAAACGCTTCCTTATTATTCATAGGTATCACTTTTTAGTTTTTGAGCATTAAAAACTTGAAAAATCAGAAATTTTGCAATCTTCTTCAACTTGACAACACGTTTACTCAACTATAAGACTTTTCTTGAAAAATAAATATAGATTTAGAAACTAAATTTTCCATTATATACTCTTATCATTTACTACTTATATGCATCTTTTCAAGTTTTGAAGATATTTCGAGTGAAAGTAAAAAAAAATGTGAAATACACTCGCTCAGATGGATACTTTATAAGTTTTCTCAAAAAAAAGGAAGTTCAAAATATTAAAATACTAAAATTATTTCTACATATTCATATACTGGACCCTATTTCTGACTAAACAAGGAAAATGATTTACATTTTTATCTATTAGGTTTGGAGGTATTAGCGTCCAAAGTGTTTGCATTTCTCGTAACACTTTGATTTCCGCCAAGCGTAGATTGTTATTCACCCCAAAAATCTCGACAACAAAACGAGATACACGAAACAGCCAATTACAAAGTAGAGTATTGTCCATTTAGTAGAGATCAACGCCAGAAACGAACGAAATGCATGTACGGAAGGCAATCAATATCTATCAAACGGTTGTATTATCAGAACCTGTACCATAACGAGAACTGCAATGCTTTTCGAAATACATAGTAATATTGTTTCTGCAATTCAAGTGAACATTGTCTCTGGTCGAAGGCATTCTAAACCTATTTTTTTTAATTTCCGCTAAGGGCGTTGCAATCACTTCTATCTGGAATTGTGACTTTACTACAAGTGGACCTGAAGGGTATCCAATGGAATCATTCTCATATTGATGCTTGTGGTAACGAGACTGCCGACTCCTTAGCCAATGAGGCTTGTCATCCGAACTCACCTTCGAACAGTTTTCTCACTGCTTCTGAAACACAAACCTCGAATAGATTTAAGATTTGTCATAACACTCCTCCATGTCATCACTGATACTGTGCTAAGAGTCCTGGACTCTACACTCCAATATGACTACATCTTAGCATCATTTTGTAAGTCAAGAGGCTTAGCAGCAACAACAACAGTGTAAACTCATGGAACTACCCTGGCAATATTATGGAGGTGCCTAAAGATTTTCCTAGTAACCGCGTAATTAATTCTAAATATCAATATATTTTCCAAACAATCATCTTCTGAACAAAATAATGCTCCAATATGATGGACCTAGATCCTTTCAGACAGCATTGGCCAAGTTAAAGAGCAGCCACACTAAAGATATCAGGTTTGAACGAGGAGACAGAGATGTCCCTCCATGTACATATTCTTCCTCCTCGACTACTCCCTCTTATCTTCTGAACAGCATGGGAGCCTCTCTGTGTCTTCTAGTAGAGGATCAGGAGAAGGTAGCCTCATTTCCTTATGATCAGCTTGATCTTTCGCACTTTACCTAGCATTTTCTAGGTCAAGGATCTTAGCAGCAACAACAGTATACACTCATGGAACTATCCTGACAATGTTATTGAGGTGCTCAAGAATTTTCCTAAGAACCGCGTAATTAATTGTAAATATCATATTTATTTCCAAACAATCATCGTCTGACCAAAATAGAATATAAGAATAAATTAAAGAAGTTAAATATGGCTTCTCGTCACATGATTGACTTAGAACACGCGCAAGATCTAAATCTACTCTCAACTCTGAATTGAATTGATTTAATTGTTTTCTCTCTTTTCCGCCATCTTTTAAGACTCATATAAGATTGAATTAATTCTCCGATATTTAACCACTTTATAAAAAAAACTAGATTTTCAGAATGCAATTCGAAATTGAAAATTCTATTATAGGAATCCATTATAGAATTCCTTCAAAATCAAAGTTCCTATTATTTATTAATAAACCAGTTTTTTCTTGCATACAACATGCATTATTTAAAATTAACATAATTAATCCATTTCGTTGTCAGTTAATATGATATAAATTTAATTATTTAAATGGAGTTGATACACTGACGCCAAAATTATATTCCTTGCATTAAAAATGTAAATAAGTTTAATAAATTATTGTAGTGCTGTGATAACTTAAAAAATGTCAGTGCTGAATGTATCGTATTTTAGAGATGTTTAAATAAAATTGCATCTCAGTTGAAAAGTATTTCATAATCAATGCTTTATGCATAATTGATCTTTATTGTTAATTCATAAGAGGAGACCACCGAAGGACAAATTAATGTAGAGTTATCAGAGATAAATCTTTCTTGTTTGTTAAATACTTGCTTATTTGTTTGTTCTATCCATTGAATGTAAATAAAGTAGTTACAGAACTTGATTACAGAAATTTTGTTACACAATTTTATCATTTTGCTGTTTTAATACTATTGTACAGAAAACATTACTTTCAAAAATTTTTAATGTATAAATATTTTATATGTATACATACATATATATATATGTGATGGTATTCCAGCACAATGAAAATCGGTTAAATCGCTGCCCGACAGATGCAAACCGAAGTTCTCAATGTAGATTTCAAATACTGAAAGGTCCGGATCGGAGAAAAATTTAAAATTTTTCCACAAAATTTGAAAGAACAGGCAGCAGTGAAGCTGATTTGACTATATATGCCTATCAACGTCTGTTGGGGAAATTTCAACTATTTTTTGAAGCCACAGTATGTAAATTTTACTGGCTGTTCAATAAACATACACTTTATTTCACCCTTTTATCTGTAACCTTTTCCGAGATACTCATTTTTAAAATTCGGGAGTCCTTTCTGGGACACCCTGTATATATATACATATATATATATATATATATATATATATATATATATACAGGGTGTCCCAAAAACATTGACCTCGGCTTTTATTTTTTAAATATTGATCTTAGACATATATAATAAATTACAAAGTTACGTAAAAAAAAGGTACAGAATTTTATGAAATCGATTAAAATTTTCAAGGGAATTAAATTTTAAGAAATACAAAATTTAAATTTTTATGCGACCATGTACAAAAACATTTCCAATGAGTAAAATGTGCTCCATACACTAATAAATTAATGTACAAAATTTCAGCATTTTATCATAAAAAGTACCAGAGATGTGAAAAGATAAAACTGCTGACTTAAACCACTTTTCGATGCATCGATATGGGTTCTCAGAGGAGAAAAATCATGTTGGCAGTTCACGTTTCAGGAGTCATACACAAATTACGAAAGAAAACAATGATTACATAAATAAAAAATAATTTTGCTATATATTGGTACAAATATTACAAATGTATCTACACTGTGTAGAAATAATAACTTTACTCAAAGATTACAAAGCTTGTTCAAAATGTTTTCCATCCATCCCAAAGATTCATTAAAGATAAGAGGCAGATATTATTTGCCTATGATGCATTTCTGCGTTGTGTCATTTGCACTCTTGCTGTAAACATTTACATTTTAATTTGTGATTAATCCCTCAGCAAATTTGTTTAAACATATCTCTGGGACTTTTTATAATAAAATGCTGAAATTTTGTACATCACCTTCTTAGTGTATGGGGTACATTTTACCTATTGGAATTGTTTTTAAACGGGAGTCGTATAAAATTTAAATTTTGTATTTCTTCAAATTTAATCCCCTGAAAATGTTTATCGATTTCATAAAATTCTGTACCTTTTTTACGCAACTTTGTAATTTATTATTTATGTCTAAAATCAATATTTAAGGAATAGAAGCCGAGGTCAATGTTTGGGGACACCCTGTATAATCTCCCTATCGTTCAGTTACGTTGCTGACGTGATACCATTAAACTATCTGCCGAACTCAAATACAGTACTCTGTAATTTTCCTTCTGATTATATATAATCTTTAAGCTATATTTGTGCATCAATATTCGCGCCATACGTCATTATGCGCTTATCGCTTGTGACGCCCGCTTGCTCGCCTGTAGAGTTACTGCTAACATGAGATCCAAACGCTTGCTCGCCTATAGAGTGACATCCAAACGCTTCCTCACCCAATAGAGTGACTGCAAACGTGACGTCCATCGTCAATATCTTCGTCGTTTTCCGTTCGATTCAGATGAAATACATTGCATTCTATTAATCTATCAAAACTGCACAATTAAAGATAAAAATAAAAATAATAAATCAAATAATTAAAAAATATACGCCTTTTTTTATGTACCTTGTGCCACCGTCGTACACAACGCACGTCAATCTTTTCCCATTCGAAATATACGAAAAATGTGATGTTTTACATTAGTCTACGAGTAACAGAGTTACTCATTATTTTTTTTTCTAAATCATCTACGATTGAGACTCCGTGTGATCTCTTTTTATGAACTTCCTTAGACCGAAAATCCTTATGTTTCTTAAAAGTAAACATTAACTTTTCTATTTCAGAGAAAACAACCCACTTTTTTCCATGAAATTCTATTTTTTTTTTCGCAAATCTCAAGGACATTTTCTTACAAAAGTAATACCTATGACTTGTTAATCTGATCCATTTTAAGAGATAACCGAAATTGCATTATCCATTTCATGATACCGAATCAACAGTATCGGCCATATATAAATGAGCAAGCATATTTCTCAATCCGAGGAATGTCGGCGAAACAATCACTTTGATGAAGTATGTCTGATAGAGGAGCGAAATTTCCAGTGGTAAAAGCGCGGAGATTCCACTCGGAGGATTGGTGTTTGATTCCCAAAGCTGCCCCAACTACCCCCGTGTCTGCGCGGAGTACGGGCAAGTTAAATTTTTGGTGACAAAGTCCTTTAGAGATTGGTTGCAGAAGGAGGATGGTACGGCCCCTATGAATATCGCTCCCACTGGGTTCTGATCTAAATTGGGTGGCATTGCCCTGCCTGTCGCAACTGATACCTTACACTTTCAGATAGATCAGACGATCTGGGTGGGAAAAAAATAAAAAGATAAAAGAAGATACGATTTAAGAAACATTCATCGACACACAAACGGATATTGGATTATCAAGGGTAAATCTTTAGCATTATTTTATTCATTCAACAAAAAATAACAAGCTTCTATCATTTATCTGACTATTTTTGGTCCAAGTATTTTTCCTACAAGATTTCATACAAGTATTTTTGGTCTTTATATCACACTGTAAAACATTTGCAAGCAGATTACTGAAAGTTTCAGGGGAATTAGCTGTCCGTAATGGGGAGTAAGGTTCCTAATAGTAATGATACTATTATATAAAAATACAAAAATAACGCTTCGGCAGATTAGCTGAATATTTCAGAAATGAAGCAGGTATTTTCTAAACGCCTGTAATTGCGACTTTTCTGATAGTTTACCGAAATTATCAACAAATTAGCTGAAAAAAATGAGCGAAGGTTGCAAAATGTTTTACAGTGAACTGGCGGAGGGAATCTAAACATATCCTTGAATCAGTCATAATTAACTTAGATGTATTCGTTGCTGTATTCGTAATAACTTACTTTGTGCTGAGGGTAAGTCGCTTCACTTCCTCTCATTTTTGCACAAAATATTTTAATTTTTAGACTACCTCCGTTTGCGATTCCACGCAATATATATATATATATATATAATATTTTCTTCTGATTTTCTGAAACGTTTCTTGGATCAGATAACCTTATGTTTCTTAAATGAAAACAACTAACTTTTCTAATTCAAAGAAAACAACTCACTTTTCCTTGAAGTTTTCTTTCCCTTCCCCAAGGAAATTTCTGACAAAAGTATATATGACTTATTAATCTGATCCAATTTAGGAGACATAATAGAAGCTGAATTATCCATTCTTCGATACCGAGTTAACAATAACGGCCCGGTATATATATAAATGACCAAACCTCATCATCTTTTTTCCCGATTCCGAAGAATCTCGGAGAAGTAATCACTTTGATGAAGTATGCCTGATATGATGAGGGAAAGCTTTATCGACAGACAAACTTATATTGGATTATCGAAGGTAAATGTCTTTACTTTGGCGTTCTTTTATCCATTCCATAAAAAATGAAGTAGTTTAAGTATTTGAGCTTCGAATGAAATCTCATAAGGTTAGTACATGACTTTGACTTCCTCTTAATACTTTTATGATACTCTGTTTATGCTTTCACATGCTAATATAAAAAATCTAATGTGGGTAGCACATGATTTTCCCTACATAATTACATGACTTTAGTTCTTCCACATCAAAATTTTGATTCATACAAGATCAACGGCACAGTGTAGTATTCGGAAATAAATTAACTCCACGTAAATTGAAGTTGGGCAAAGTGACAAGCAGAGGGATTTATTCATGCTAAAATATAAATGAAATTGACGTTTATTTATACCCTATGAAATGAATGATTTTTGGCCAATTTTTCGGCGTCAACATATAAAAAAATTACAAAGGTATCTTTCCCCTTGAATGAAATGAACTAGACCCACGAGAATGGTGCTGACAGATTTGTTATGTAATATTGTATATAGAAAGTGAACATATTTGATGATACTAAGTAATTTCTTATTTTATGCAATTGATTTGTTAAATTTATTTTAAAAACGTGCAATATCTAGAGAACGGTTAATGCTATCAATCTAAAATAGATGTCATTTCTTTTATAATAAAAAATTAGTCCAATATGATTTCTTTATTAATAATTATTGGAGGTTTTGATTTTTAATGAGGTTTTCAAAAATGCACTCTTAAATAAATAAATAGAAGGGGAATATATGTAAAATATTGAATTGCATTTAAAATCAAGAAAATTCCAGTATTAACTTATTTTAATAGTCGCACAATTTTTCCCGAACCGTTTAATTCCTCCGTTGTTATATATATATATATATATATATACAGGGTGTCCAGTGCTATCGGTGCCCAAAGGCTATTTCCTCAACCGTTAGTCACAGAGAATACTTCCAATTGCAAAAATGTTTTAAATTTTAAAATCTATTATCTTAGAAACAGTTTAAATCAATAAATAAATTTCTGAAAGAAATACGAAATATAAATTTTTATACGGTCCCCTTGTCCTACCAATTATTTTTAGGTAAATCATCCTCATAAAATTTCATGCAAAAAAAAAAAATCTTCCTTTTACGACTAAAATTCACCGAGTTACGAAGCATTAAACTTTATGACTTAAGTCGCTTTTCCACGCATAAAAATTTCCTGTTTCAAGCAGTCAACCAATCAGGGACCGTATTGATCATTTCTCAGCACAAAAACTGCTCCAACTTTAAACAGCTATAAGTCGGTCAATTTTGGTCGTAAAAGAATGATTTTTTTTATTTAGCATAAAATTGTATAAGAATGATTTTCCTAAATATAATTGGTAGGACCGGGGGACTGTATAAAAATTTATATTTCATATTTCTTTCAGAAATGCATTTATTGATTTAAACAGACAAGATAATAGATTTTAAAATTCAAAACATTTTTGAAATTGGAAGTGTATCTTTGTGACTAACGGTTGAGGAAATAGCCATTGGGCACCAATAGCACTGGACACCCTGTATATATATATATGCTTAGACTCACTGGACGAGTTTAGGAGTATTTCCGTGAACATTCGTACTGCCTCCCTGGTAGAATTTCGACTTGTTCATTCCGGTGCTTCTAGATTAAGTTGTTGATGTTGATCGTGTATACACGTGGTAGAAGAGGAATGGTTCATGCCGCATGGTAATACAATTTTCTTAATGTATCCTTTTTTCATTTTTTCATTTTTTGATGCCTGTAGTCTGAGTTTAAGCATTTATAGTAATGTACTATTGCTTAATCTGAAACAGGCATTTGTTTGGGTTAATTAGAATTAAATACTCAGACCTGAAGATGAATTTAATTCTGATTAATCATCGAATTTGGGAAGGTTCTGTTCTTTTCTCTTATCGGCATTATGGCCGTGAATTTGCTTCTATGGTGATGTTAATATTACTTGAATTGTATTTTTATTTTTTTTATTTTTACATAATTCTTATTATTACATTTCAAATATATATATATATATATATATATATATATATATATATATATATATATATATATATATATATATATATATATGTGTGTGTGTGTGTGTGTGTGTGTGTGTGTGTGTATGTGTGTATATATATATATATAATATTGTAAATACAAAAGTACGATACGTACCTGATTATCAAACTAGTAGAAAATGCGAAGTCAATATATATATATATATATATTACTTGTTCCATTTACATGTTAACATAATTATAAAAGGTGCGCCATTTTTAATCTTAAATCTGGAAGAGTTTTGATATTTAGGAAAGTTATCAACAACAGTTGTTAAAGGTTTAGATGCCACATTTTCTGACCACATGTAAATTCTAACGCAATAAGTGCGGATGGAAATGGCTAGTTTGATAATATTTAAAATAATAATTATTTAATAAATATTTTTTATGATTACTCGGAATGATAGAAGAATCCCACAATCAGTAAATCAAAAGTTACTAATATAGGCATGCTAATTGTATTAGTCGTTTGAAATATATTTCATTCCTGGATAAAAAAAAAATATTGAGGAATTAAATTTCACAATTTTGAAACTGAGTTATCTTCTTTTCCCGCGCTTCATTTTTCTAATTTCAGCTACAAAATTTAATTTTGTATCCAATTAAGCTTTTGAAATGTTTTTTGAACCATTAATCACAATGAAAAAAAACTCTTAATTTCATACTACTCTATGGGATTTCCGAAATTTCACGAAAATTTTCTGCCTGGTCGTTTAAATAGGATGCATTTTTTTTTTAATGTTAAAGGAATCAGATCCCTTAATTCTAAATTTTTACGAAGGTTAAAATATGTAGTTTTAAACAAAAAAGATTGAATATTATGAATTGTCCATGTAATTGAAACAAATTACAATTTTAAGTTGTTTCATTTACAGTATGCAGTTAGAAAAACTGAAATAGAAGTTAGAATATTTCTTTATAATAAAAGCACATATTTTTTCTTTTAATAATTTCAATAAATATTGTTAGTTTTGATTTCTAAATTTTGAAATATTCACAAGTATCAAAAATAAGAAATGGAAGCATAAGACTTTTCCTACGAAACTGAAATTTATTGTTCATTATTTCTTCATTTACATTAACATAAATATAATCACACAAAATAACCTATTATATATATATATATATATATATATATATATATATATATATATATATATATATATATATATACATATATATATATATATATATATATTTGAACATACATCGAATTCAGATTTCTTTTCTTTTTTTAATACTAGTTTTCGTTTCCATTCGGCAACTTCGCTGGCTTTAAAATGACGCGAAATCTTGAAAATACCAAATAAAATAATATTTCAAGAACTGTTTAGTCTGAAGTAATGGTTAAGATTTCATTTATGCTTATTAAATCCGGAACTAATTGAGTGATATTATTCATTTTCATTCCCCAATATCCCACAGACTGTTTCAACAACATACTGAAATGCCATTTTGATGGAGTCATTTTTGTCGAAGTTATCGTGCGAACGGACAGACAGATAGGCATAATAACCAAAATCGTAGACACTTTCCAACTATGTTGGAAAGTGTTAAAAAGTTGTTTTGCAGTATTATAACAATGCTACTTTACACTTTAAAAGTCAAAAGGCCTATTTGAAATCTTAAAATGCAAACAAATCAAAATTAACTTACATTCTAAATACCATCTGAAAACCTGGTAGAGTTTTCAATATTACATATTCCAACTACTAACGATTATAATTCATGTATACTTCAAAAGAATGTGAGTAACATGTTAAGTAAAACTAAATCGTGATAGCATTACTGTATCCCCTACGAAAATATAAATTAACATTGGAGTTTAATAATAAAGGGACGTCCTTCAAAGAGTTTAATCATTTTTCCATCATGAAGAATATTATTGTCATATAGTGTTATGCTAATTGTATCACTTATACTCCAGAAAATTTTATAAAAGATTTATCTAGATAAAAAAAATTAATAAACATTAATAAATTTTAGGAATTTAAATATTCAGTTGCTTTGACTTTGAAGAATTGTCAATTTTGATTCAAATATAGCTATAAAAAAACTGATTTGCAACTGCCGATGGCTAGATTTATAAAAGAAGAAAGTGTTTAATTCTTTTTTCAGCATAAAATTTAAAATTATTATTGTCATAGTGTTTATACTAATTGTATCACTTACACTCCAGATTTTTTTTTTTGAAGATGCATCTAAATACTCAGAAAAATTAATAAATATTATTCACTTTAAAGAATTTGAACGTCTAAATTTTTATGGCTAAATATCTCCCGAAATAGTTGTCATAAAATGACTAAATTGGAGACATTGTAAATATGCCGTCAACTATAAAATTTAAAATAAAGACAGAATTCTAAAATTTTTCTGGTAATTTAAATTCATTTGTAACTTCAAATATAAAACGATTGTTGGATTTTTAGCCCCGCTTATTGCTAATGTTCTAAACGCTCGGGAATACAATGAAGCGAGTTCTGTCCTTACAAACTTGCTTTATGGAACGAAACCATGATTCAAGAATGGTGATGAATAAAAAAGCAATAATCAATTGTGCACTTTCTAGCTTTTTTAGAATACGCATTCTGAAATTTGGGGTAACTCAAAACTCCGTGTTGATTTTATAAAAACACAATAATCAATTATGCACTTTATAGCTTTTTTAGAATGCGCATTCTGAATTTTGGGATAACTAAAAAATGCGTGTTGATTTATAAAAAAAAATATCCTTTAGTACATAAGAATATATTTTTACATCTTTAATCCAAATCTTGCATGAAACAATATTCGCTATATTTAGATGTCTATCAGTAAACAGTAATTTTCCACTCGTATAACAAAGCGCCAAAACTTAACACGAAAACTAATCAGTCCAGTAATTAAACAGGTTAGATTAAAAGCCCAACGTCCGCCAACTTCCATTCAATACCCTAGATCGGTGACGTTTACAAGATTTCGTCTCAAACAAGCAGCGCACCGCTTAAATACGGCCTCTGGGCTTAAATCTTGAAGAGTCAAAGCCGTGTAATTCAGTTTGATTACTAAAAGCGAGAATGATTACATCAATGTGAACCTCTTTTGATCTCGTAGTGTTTGGTTTAATACACTCCGAGTAGCAAACCCGAACGTAGATAGCTTTCAAATGTATCTATCTTTATTTAGAAAATGTGTTGAAATGAGTCCCGGTAAAGAGTTATATTTAATAGCTATTTGAGTTATCCGAAAACTGCTTTCGGTTTTGTTTTGTTTTTTCATTAAAATAAAAGGATTTTGTCTGAGCTGGCTCACCAGGCTTGGGTCGTGATCTTTTGCGTTTAATGTTACCGCAAGCAATCCATCTTTCAGCACCAATTATCAATCGTTTTAAAACCGGATCATTTTGATTACGTTTCAAAAGCAAATCACATATGCTGATACAATATTGTCACATGGTAAACCCATGATCCAATATTTCGGGGGTGCGATCTAGAGTTAACGAATTTATTTTAGGGGAGCGGCCTTTGGATGGCCAACTGTACTCTAAAACAGGAAACGCGTTGGACCTTGTGAAGATAGCCTTTTACCGAAATATGCAACTTTGTCCGAGTCGGACGGGATTATAGGGCTGGCTGGCCTTTTGAATTAGCGGCCGAAAGGGTATCGGTTCGCAGGGGCTTAAAAATAGGTTTTAGCCTAAAGGGGTCTAAAAGGCCAATGATGTTGCTTTTGGGTGAAGGGGTTCCGTCCCAGAAACCAATGAGAGGGTTTTCGGCGTCTCAGAGGCGTGTTTTAAAATCTTGGAGAGAGAGAGAGAGAGAGTTTCAGAAATTTAAAAAAGGAGTAGGGAGAATGATCTCCTACACGAACGAGAAAAGAGCTTGATTTTGAAGAGCTGGTGCTCTGGAAGGATGAAAGACACGACGGCAAGTGATGTTGGTGAGTTGCCATTTGGGACCTTTTCCTAATATGTACACTTTTTATCTCTCTCTCCGATTTATGAGTTTTCAAAATAACGTTAGGCTAGTTAATCTTAACTTTTGGTTACCATCTGTTCCAATTTAATCTGTGAGACTCTATGCAATATTGTGTGTTTTTTTTAATTAGTGAAAAACCCATCTTTGAATATGGAAAGTAGTGTTTTTAAATAAATTGGTGCAAATATATTTTGTGTAAATAAATGAATGTTATTGCTAAAGCACACACGGCCTTATTCTTTTCGCGCTCTTACCGGGCGTGTCCTAAAATACCTCAGGACAATTGTGTTAAATGAATTTCTTTAAATTCATGTGGGATCCAAACATCCGGCTTTTTTCGTAACTAAGTTTTTCAAATGGTCATCAATGGCTGTTTTGGATGAATTTAAACTCTCAACAAGCCCATGTACAGTTATATGACGATCCGCTTCAATCAGTGCTTTTAGTTTGCCATTTATACATCTCAGTTGGTCTACCATAACGTTTTGCATCTTGAATTGAAAAACCACCTGAACGCAATTTTGCAAACCAATTCTGACATCTGCGTTCTGTTAGTGCATCATCACCATATACAGCACAATTTTGTGTGTGTGTGTGCGTGTGCACCTACAGCTCTTTTACTTTTGCGGAAATAGAAAAAAGTAAACTGTTACGAAAATATTGATTTTTATCTTCCATCCTTCAACATAAAATGCCTACGTAACCATCCCACAATTTTAATAAGTGTTATTTAAAAAGCACGCATTCTCAAAAAATTGTTTCCAATAACATTAAAATCATCTGCACGCTACTACAGCTACCTTACGGAAAAACAAAAAATAGTTTTCGGACAACCCAATAGAATACAGAGATTAAGAACCCCTCAACAAGATTTTTAACGCACAGTAACGCACAATTTTTGTAGTACAGCATTGGAATTTGTTCAGTGTGAAAAAACAGAATTTTATATAAAAATCTGTATTGCAGTTGGGATTTAGCACATATACTGTGCACCAAAGAAAAACGTCTGAAAGGTGAATTGATAAAAAAACAGGCTTCAGGATGAAGATAGGAATTTCAAATTTGGAGTACGGGTAGTTAAATTGAAATGAAGAAAGTGAACAATTTCAGTTTTCCAATATTTTCTACTTTTGGGCGTGCCGCTTACCAAAATGTTCTATTTTCGGAATAAATGAGAAACGCCTTTTTAAAAATGTGATAGAGGCTTAATATTTGGTATTTGGGCCAATCATCTGATAGAAAATCCAAGAAGAATAGAGTTTCTCAAAAATGTTCATTTAAGGTGGTGGGTACTCCACACAAAACATTCGAACGATGAAATGATAGAAAAATCACGCTTCACGGTGAGATAGAGACTTCAAATTTGGTGTACGGGTAGATAGTTATAAAGGAAGAAAGTGTACAATTTCAGTTTCCCAACATTTGCTTTTGTAGGGGGTGCTTCATATTAAATGTTCAATTTGACGAACAAATGAAAAACGTCTTCTTTCCAACGGGGTAAAGGCTTGAAATTTGGTATATGGGCTGATCATTTTATAAAAAAACCCAAGATGAATACAGTTTTTCAAAAATGTTCATTTAAGGGAGTGCTACACAGAAAAAGTGTGAAAGGTGAAATGATAGAAAAAGCATGCTTCGCGATAGGATAGGGACTTCAAATTTGGTATACAGGTAGATAGTTTGAAGGAAATAAAGTGTGCAATTTCAGATTTCCAATATTTACTACTTTAGGGGGTGCCGCACACCACAATGTTCGATTTTCGGAATAAATAAGACACGCTTCCATTTAAATGTGATAGATGCTTGATATTTGACATATAGGCCAATCAATTGATAAAAAACCCAAGACGAATACAGTTTTTCAAAAATGTTCATTTAGGGGTGTGCTCCACAGAAAAATGTTCGAAAGCTGAAATGATAAAATGCATGCTTCGAATGCGATACTTTAATTTTGTCTACGGGGAGATAGTTTGAAAGAAAGAAAAGTGCAATTTAAGTTTTCCAATATTTTCTTTTTTAGGGGGTTCTGCACACCAAAATATTCGACTTGCCAAATAAACGTGAATTATTCAAAAATTTACATTATTCGGTGGTTGCTTATTGCGAGACCGTTGATTTTCAATGGGTATTCGGCTAGTGTTTACTTAATACATCGTATAGAGAAATTCAACTAAGTTGTGTTTTGTAAATAGAGAAATTCCATTAAGTTGTACTTTGTAAGTAGGTAAATTCAATTGTGTTATGTAAACTCTGTTTTAATATATAAATAAAGACTTTGATCGTGGTTTTATCTTAATGAATAATAAGGCTCGCTTAAAATCGCCCTTAGAGTGTATTTTCGCGAAGATCAAGTTACCAGTTCTCATAGAGGTCCGCAACAGGCAAACCACCGCCAAGTGTACGTATCATTATTGCATGGAGGTTACCATTATTGTAGGTATAGTAGACGATTGCATGCGTCCGTTCTTATCATTAGTCGTGGCTGTTAAAATGTGCCTCACAAAAGAATCACGGCTAGAAAGGGGGAGAAAGTTTAAAAAGTGACCTATACCAACTTGCACTGCAACTAGTTTTTGTCTATTTTCAATTGCACTACAAGCGCATCCCTAATTAATTGCACAATTTTCCATCGGAAACACCATTAGATTTAATATTTAACAATTCAAACCTGCCTATTAATCTCGGAGAAATCTCAGATCCTTCATGTATTTACCTTATAACAATGGGATTGATTACCGATATGCGGAATCTTCGTTAATCCTTCCTCCTCTCCGATCTTCCTCCTAATCATGTTCCCGGCCATTTCCGCCATCTATGGGACTTTAATTCTGATTCTGGTCGTAAGTGCCTGACCTCAATTTCATTTTCTCCGCCAAAGAAATTCTCGGGAGGCCCAATTTGTGGTTTTATGAGATTGGTCTCTACATTGCTTCTGTTGGGTCTTTTCTTTGCTGCTTCTGTAAGTCTTTTCTTTGTTAATGATGTAGGATCAAGCGTGCTCTGGGAGTGTTCTTTAAGTCTGTATAAAGTAGCGTTTCAATATATATATATATATATATATATATATATATATATATATATATATATATATATATATATATATATATATATATATATATATATATATATGTATATATATATATATATGTATATATATATATATATATATATATATATATGTATATATATATATATATGTATATATATATATATATGTATATATATATATATATATGTATATATATGTATATATGTATATATATGTATATATATGTATATATATATATATATGTATATATATGTATATATATATATATATGTATATATATATATATATATATGTATATATATATATGTATATATATATGTATATATATATGTATATATATATATATATATATATGTATATATATATATATATATGTATATATATGTATATATATATATATATGTATATATATATATATATGTATATATATATATATGTATATATGTATGTATATATGTATATATATATATGTATATATATATATGTATATATATATGTATATATATATGTATATATATATATATATATATATATGTATATATATATATATATGTATATATATATATATATATGTATATATATATATATATGTATATATATATATATATGTATATATATATATATATATATATATATATATATATATATATATATATATATACTTTGGCTGAAATCGAAGCGTTACAAGAAAGGCAAACATTTTGAACGTCTATATCCCCGAACCAAATAAATAATAGGAAAGATCAGTCATACATAGAGCATTGATTATGAAACACTTTCGAAATGAAATGCAATTTTATCTATACATATTTAAAATGCGAAGCATTCAGTGCTGACATATTTTTTAAATTATCACAGTACTACTACTTGAAAACTTAAAATTTCATCAGGAAAGACAATGCTAGTTACACAAAATGAATGGTATTCAAATGAGGTCATTGAAATATAAATCGTCTGTCCCTCTGTTGTTGGTGGTGAGACCCACACCGTCCGACCTACCAGAAAGGTGTAAGGTAACTGTTTGGACGATCGGGAAGAACCACCCAATTTAGACCGGAACCCAGTGGAGGAGGCATCCACAGAGACCGTACCCTCCTTCCCCTACCACCAACCTCTCAGAAGGGCTTACGGACCCACATGTTTAACGTGATTGTACTCCGCGTGAACACGGCGGCAGTTTTGACAGCGGAGGGAATCGAACCCGGGTCAACCGAGTGCAATTCCCGCGCGTTAACCACTGTGCTACCGCGCCCGTCTGCCTCTCTGTGTAAAATCAATGAATATTTTATTCATATCACTTATATTCCAGACTCCAGAGCTAAATAATTTTGCGCGAAAAAAAATTCAGCTATTCTTATCCAATTATTTAATTTGTTTACATTATGTATGCTGTAGTTAAATTAGGCTTTAGTAGCATTAAAATTAGGCTTCATAGTAGCATTAAAATTAGGCTGTATAGTAGCATTAAAATTAGGCTTCATAGTAGAAATAAAAAGAGTTTAGTAATGGCATTTTAGAGATGTTTAAACCAGGCAATTTATATTTCCATGCTGTCATTTGAATGAAGTTCATTTTTTCGATTAAGTGTTCAAATATAATAAATTAATGTAGTATTGTGATAATTTTTAAAATATTGCCGAGTAATGTATCCCATTTTAGAGATGTTTATATAAAATTGCATTGAAGTTGGAAAGTGTTTCATAATCAATGCTTTATACATGATTGATCTTTCTTGTTTCATTTCCTTTAAGTTGACATATAAAAATTGTATAAACAGATATATTTTCATCTCTAGCAAATTGTGATTTAAGGCTAAGTTAGAAAGCATAGAGGTATATAGTCTAAAAGAGATATGATATCAGACAATATTTCTTTCTGAAATGTAAGTTTGTTGCTAAAACAAACTTTGTTGCTTAAATATCGGCTCACTGTTGCTTACCAATGGAACTCCTATTGTTATTTGTTGTTGACTTTAATACAAAATGTCTATTGTAAAAGAAAGAAAAACATTCATATTCAAATCAGACAGAAACTAACAGGAAGATAATTAATTCAAATGCACATATTAATCTGTTAGTATGTTGTAATGGCCAGCTTAAGAGAGACAGAAGACATCACGTTTATCCCTTTTTAAAGTTAAATGAGAAGTGATTATATTCAGTATTTTGTACAATACTGGAGCAATTACTCATGAGCTTAAGCGCGTGTAGGAATTTTTAGGTGTTTGCATATGCTAATCTGTAACATCAACTTGCAGATCATTTTGCGTATACCTTCTATATAGGACGACTAATTAAAAGATTTAATAAATGTTCGTGCCCATATACAGAGTGTCCCAAAAACATTGACCTCGGTTTTTATTCCTTAAATATTGATCGTAGACATGTATAATAAATAACAAAGTTGCGTAAAAAAAGTAGAGAAGTTTATGAAATCGATTAAAATTTTCAGGGAAATTAAATTTTAAGAAACACAAAGTTTACATTTTTATACGGCCCCCGTACAAAACCATTTCTAATAAGTAAAATTCGCCCTATACACTAATAAGGCGATGTACAAAATTTCAGCATTTTATAATAAAATGTTCCAGAAATATGAATAGACAAAAATACTGACTTAAACCACTTTTCGATGCATCGACATGGATTCTCAGAAGGGAAAAATCATGTCGGCACATCGCGTTTCAGGGGTCATACACAAATTACGAAAGAAAACAATGATTACATAAATAAATAATAATTTTGCTATATATTGGTACAAATGTTGCAAATGTATCTACACTGTGTAGAAATACTAACTTTACTCAAGGATTACAAAGCTTGTTCAAAATGTTTTCCATCCATGCCAAAGATTCATTAAAGATAAGAGGCAGATATTATTTGCCTATGATGCATTTCTGCGTTGTGTCATTTGCACTCTTGCTGTAAACATTTACATTTTAATGTGATTAATCCCTCACCAACTTTGTTTAAACATATCTCTGGGACTTTTTATGGTAATTTTTATCAATTTCATAAAATTCTGTACCTTTTTCCTTTTTCTTACACAACTTTGTAATTTAATACATATGTCTAACATCAATATTTGAGGAATAAAAGCCGAAGTCAATGTTTTGGGGGCACCTTGTATATATATATATATATATAATTTCTCTTTTATATCATTCTCTTTTATTTTACATATATATATATATATGTGTGTGTGTGTGTGTGTGTGTGTGTGTTTCTATTATCGATTCCATACCATTGATATTTGTTTATTATTTTTGCTTGTTGACTCGAAATTTGCATATTTTTCCCATTTGATTGATGATTTGATACTTAATAATCATTTTTATTTTGTAGGTTTTATATAAAGTTAGGATTTTTGAGTTGCAACTTCTCTCTATTTTATCATTGGACTTTCAAACTATTATATATATATATATATTTGAAAAATGTAATAATCAAAAATTCAAGTAATATCAACATCACCATAGAAGCAAAACCACGGCCATAATGCCGATAAGAGAAAAGAACAGCAACGGCCCAAATTCGATGATTAATCAGAATTAAATTTATCATATCAGGTCTGAGTATTTAATTCTAATTAACCCAAACAAATACCTGTTTCAGATTGAGCAATAGTACATTACTATAAATGCTCAAACTCAGACTACAGGCATCAAAAGATGAAAAAATGAATATAAGAAAATTTGTATTACTATATGGCATTCACCCTTCTTCTTTCACCACGTGTATACTCGATCAACCTCAACAACTTAAATTATCTAGAAGCACCGGAATGAACGAGTTAAAAAACAACCAGGGAGGTAGTACGAACGTCCACAGCTACACTCCCAGACCCACCCTGTGAGTCAGAGCAGGGTACAGGACTATTAGCCGTATAAGCAAAAAGGAATATGAACATGAAGCAAGGATGAAAATTTTTACTAAACAAGAGATTCATTGAAGAAATGGATAATCGAGGATGCCACTATACACCATTATAAGGGCTCTCAAATCGTAGTTTCAAATTGTCTAAAGTTACAATTTTTTTAGCGAAGCAAAAATAAAATTGAAAACATTAATATTAATATATCCATTTTCCTATTTTTTTATTTTTCTAATTTTATTTAGCCTATTTTATTATTTTTCATTTTTATTTATTTATATATTTAATAAATAATTATATATATATATATAGTTAGCCACTATAATTGGGAAAGATTTCTTGGATGTTATCGAGTGGAAGTTGATACACTGAGTTGGTAATTTTAATAACGAATTTGGGAGGGTATACATTATTAGTCGCTGTACTCAATAACACCATAAAATGTGCTAATTTATAATTTTCATCACAAATTTTATTGATTCTAAGAACCTGGTTTATTATAATATTTCTAAAAACAGATATATGCAGACAAGAGTCAAAATGTTGAATTTTTGATGTGTTAAATTTAAAATCCTGTCTTTTATCACACAAGTTTATAACCATATTACAATTTTGTAAATTTAAATTCAAAAAGTTTGCAACATTAAAGTCATTATTACTTGCATTTAATTGTAAATTATTAGGATAAGAGTTAAATACTATAGGGATATTATTAAGGGATACACATAACACACACACATGTCATCTAAATATCTAAACATGTGCATATTATGCAAGCTTGGATTAATGTTCTTTTCATAGAAGAATAAATACAGATTAGCTAACAAGTATGAGACACACACCCCTTGTGGGATACCAAACCGTTGTTTCAAAAAAATACCACCATGTTGAATATAATTCTAATAAAGAGTGAAATTTAGTAATTTTTTAAAACAAAATTTGAATATTTTAGGTTGATATATTTTTCAAAAATTCCTGAAATAGTTCTATACAGATCATCTATATCAATATTATTAACCAAATCTTTGAAATCATAAGTATAAATACTATGAATATTAGTAAGCGTTTTTAATTTCTTAACTAATTCAAAACTGTTTTTCACAATATGACAATTATTAGAGATCTCATCTGATAAGGATACTTCATGTAATATTTTTAATAATAATTTACCAGCATTAGTAGTGTAAGAATTATGCCCACTAGTAATAGTTCGAAAAGCAACAGGGGATTTATGAAACTTGGGTACTAAAACTATATATGGAATGTAATTACAAATATTTTTCAGATGGATTTGCTTATATTTGGCTGATATTCCATTGGATATGATTTTAAGGTTAGTATTATGTAAATTATAGATTTGATTATTAAGTATGTGTGACTGGAGGGTACTTATATAGTAATATTTACATATGAGATTGAGTAGTTACTACTTGCCTTATCGACATAAGTAATGACAAAAATCATCTTGAATTTCTTTAATATCCTTTTTAAATGAATTAAGTTTATATGATTTATTAATTTTCTGATTATATATATATAGTGATTTAGGTATTGCTCTATTAAGACACTCCAGGTTTTGGAGGCTTCTACAGGGATTTGATATTTATAGCTGATTTTATAGATAGATTTATTTAAGTCAAGAAATAAATCTTTACAAATTAATTTATGTTTAAATTTAGTAGATATACGGTACTTAGTACCAAGTAACATCAGTGATCTCAGTGCATCATAATTAATATTATTTAGATTTCCCGTTTATAACGGATGCCCATGGTGTTTATCTATGAAGTCTTTGTATTCATCTAAATGACAGTGGTAGTATGATTCTTTATCCAATTCATAATTTTGATTAATATCTATTGATTTGGCTATTTGATTATAATTGAAAATATAACGTCCTAGCGGTTTATCATATTTATATGCAATTTTGGGATTTACATGTTTGACTGGAAAGTAATTGGAAACGGATTTTAAAATATTATTTATCTTCAGACTATTCAAGACAGAATCAGTGAAATTCAATGTACAATATTCGTTCATTTTAGTATATTGTTTTGATTCGTCATTAAAATTTAAGTCCGTGACGTATAAATAAACATTAAGATATTTACTTCTGGTAATGAGCAAATCATAGAATAAATGTTTAAAACGAATGCTATTATATACAGTAGTACAGTACACGTTAAAAATATTATATACCATATTTAATTGCTGTCTTTAATTGCGAAAATCCACTTCGCATATTATTTCCAATCAAAAGTAATTTAAAATTTGCATGTTGCTGTAGGATGGTATTTTTTAGTTCAGATAAAGAGGGCAATTTTTATTATATTTACTTGCTCTTTTAGTTCTTTTTGATTTATTTTTAGGATTGTTAAAGAAATTGTAAATATTATGATCTTCATTAGGATAATTAAAAGATTTTTTAACAATGTTATGATGAATAAATAATTGATTGAGTCCTTATATATATAATATATATATATATATATATATATATATATATATATATATATATATATATATATATATATATATATACATATATACATATATACATATATATACATATATATGTATATATATATACATATATATGTGTATATATATATATATGTGTGTAAAATAAAAGCGAATGAAGAAAAAACGACAGTGTATCAAAATTTCGCCGTGTGGTATTGTGACCCCACTTCCCGGTTAAGCCAGCTTAATGTCATGACGACACTCCCGGAAGCGAATAGACTGTCGAAAACCAAGTACACATTACAAAAACTTAATATGTAAAGTCAAAAAGGTGAAAGACCCATACTGACTATACTACTAAAACTGTATCTTCAAGTTTCATTACAACAAAACAGTAACACATATGACTATTTAAAATTCAAATATATAACAAGACAAACCAACTTCGTACACACTTCACCATCCAAGCGTCAAAATTGTAACTGACACTACCTGTGCTGGTATAAAACACCTTTTAACTACTCAACTATGATGTACATGGTAGCAGCATATCTCCTTCTTTTCAAACTGCAAGTGTACCTTTATATAAATATAAGCTGTAACTTTCCGTTACGGTTATGTTGTAGAATTTTCGTATAATGTTGCTTAGAAAGCGCAAAGGGTAACCCTTTGCAATAGCCTCATTCAGGTAACTTTGATCGCTTCCATATCGATTTTTCTCACTGCTATTTAATCGTTTGCTTCGGATCAAAAAGTTTAATATAATGTTTCTGAATACATTACGATGTAAACATGAATTCCATTGAATTATGTAATTTATTTTAAAATTGAAATCTTTTCTTTTATCATAAAGTTTAAATCCAACGTATCCATTAGATTGCTGGTATATAGTTAAGTTCAGGAAATTAATGCTTTGATCGATATTAGTGCTGTTTCAGTCAAGGTTAAGTTAGGTGGATAAAAAATAAAATCTAAGTTATATTGGCTATCGGGGCAAGCATACAAAATGTCATCCACATATTGAATAAATATTATTTCATTTAATATATGAGTTCCTTCTCCATATTTATTAACATTTTACAACATAGTTGAAAAGTGTTTATGACTTTATTCATTCATTCTGTCTGTCTGTCTGTCTGTCCGTTAGCACGATAACTGCCGTAAAAATGACTTTATCAAAATGAAATTTTAGTATGTTTTTCAGACGGTTTGTGGGACCTATGAGAATATAAATAAATAATATCACGAAATTAGTTTTTTATTAAACCCGGGTTGAAAAAATGAAATACAGTGAACCCTATGGGGCCTAATATTTCAAAATTTTTTAAGCAAATTTAAAATTCACAAATTGCTTCGAAATTTTTAGGAAATATTCACATTATCCCATAAAATAAATAAAAAAAATTTCAGTAAAATATGTTAGGTAGTTTTTTAATTAAAAATTATTTAATATAGGGAGAAAAACAAATTCAATTAAATTCTGACTTTTGGGATATCCTCCAGAAAGGAAAAAGAGATATATTATATAATAAATATCTTTCCAAGAGTTTAATTATTTTATATATAAGAGAGGTTTCACATTTTAAAATAAATTTGGTAGATAACAATTTTTCAAATTTTTTTTTAATTTTATATAACTCTTCATGATATACTTATTTGATGGCATTTTTAATGCACTTTCCTACGTCCTAGAGAGTTAAAATTTGGTACACAGATCAAATTTGTTGAATATTTTATTCTACAAAAATTTGGTGGATCTTTAAATATAGATCCTACATTATTTTCGAAATGGCCTGCAAATAATCCCCGTTCACTTCTATAATTCACTGTTATAATATTGTTAAAAATTCTGATGTGGGCAGCACATGTCTTTCCCTGCAGACTCATATTCATGTTCTCTTTATTTCTTCAATAATAATTTGAGTTTATCTGCACAAAATAACAGCCATAAGTATGTTAAATGACATTGAATTTGCACGTTAAACTTAAATTTCGTTCTCATTTGATAGCTGGACTTATTGTCAAAGGTGGCGTAGCGCAAACGCGAAAAAACTAGAATATCTCAAGAACGGCTAGTCCTAGAGTAATGGGGTTAGTCTTATTATTTTTATTGTCACAAATCACGTATAAAATAGGAATTTAATTGATATAATTGAGCACACGTAGTCTTTTATTTTTATATTTAATGATTTTTGGGGGCTATTTCGCAAAAATAGACCGTTCCTTTTTCCCGAATCGTACTAGAATAACCTACAAGTGATTTATATACCAAATTTTGTTAAATTTGGTATATAAATCACTTGTAGGTCATTGAAATATTATACACCAAATTTTGTTAAATTTGTTCCATTAGTTTTTAGCTAGAGTGGATAAAGGCAATTTCTACCGGCCATTTCGCAAAGAAGACAGATTATTTTATTACGAATCGTACTATAATCTAATGAACATCAGTGTTTCCCACAAAAAACTTACCTACCAAATTTTATGAAATTCGGTCCATTAGTTTTTCAGTTAGAGTGGATGCAATATCCTCACAGACACGCAGAAACACACACAGCTACACCCTTACACACACAGACGTCTTCCTAAAAATAGTTTTTTCGTGTTCTAGAAGTCCCAAAACGTGTAGATCCTTCGAAAATTCGAGTTCCGATCTTCGGCACGATTCCAATACTTTGAATACATACACACACACATATATTATCTGTGTATCTGTGTATCTAAATTCCGTGCCTACGCAATTACAATAGTTGTGATTTTAAATGATCCCTAAACTTTTATTATTTCTTCAACGAAGCCTAATTTTAACTTATGCAGAATGCAAATATCTCAAGCGATTGAAAGGTGAGTTACATAAGAATTGCTGAATTTTTTTCACACAAAATTATTTAGCTCTGGAGTCTGGAATACAAGTTATATGAATGAAATATTCATTGATTTTGCATAGAGAATTAGATGATTTATATTTCGATACAGTTTTAAATATTTAAGTATAGTAAATTACTGTAGTACTGTGATAATGTAAAAGATATCACCACACACTGAATGTATCACATTTTAGAGATTTTTAAATGAAATTGCATTTCAGTTGGAAAGTGTTTCATAATCAATGCTTATGCATGATTAATCTTTCTTGTTTAAGTAGATATCTACTAGAATAGAGGAGCAAGCCCCTCCCATAGGTATCCCATATCGCTGTTTATAAAATTCTGTTCCGTCGTATAATGCTGTTTCAAATAAAACCATTTCGACCAAACACTTGAAAACATGTTTTTTAATTAGGTTTTGCATTTCATACTTTTCATAAAACTCCATTAAAATGCAAAATAAATCTTTTATGTCAATATTGCAGAAAAGGTCATTGAAATCATAACTTTTGTAATTTAAATTATCAGAAATATTTTTAAGTTTTTCTATAACTTCAAAATAATATATATATATACATATATATAATATATATATATAATATATATTGTATATATATATATGTATATATACATATATATATATATATATATACATATATATATATATATATATATACAAATATATATATACATATATATATATATGCATACATATATATATATATATATATATATAAATATATATATGTATACATATATATATACATATATATACATATATATATATATATATACATATACATATATATATATATATATATATATATATACACATATATATACATATATATATATATATATATATATATATATATATATATAATGTGTGTGTTTTTTCACCATATACAATTTTATTCAATATTTAATGTGCAGAACATATTTATTATTTACTGGGCGAAATGTCAGATTCTTCACGTATTTGCCTGATATGAAATGATTCCCAAAATGTGGAATCTTCGTTCTGCCTCTTTTCTTTCAATCTTCCTCCTAATCATGTTCTTGGCCGCTTCCTACGGTTCGTGAGACTTTAATTCTGATTCTGGCCGTAAGTGTCTTACACAAAATTTGTTTTCTCCGCGGGAAGAGTAATTCCCTGGCGCACCAATTTGTGGTTTTTAATGGATTAGTCTGTTCACTGCTTCCGTTTGAGAGTACATCTTGTCTTTGTTAATGACGTAAGATCGGACCCCAGAAAGAATTGCTTCTTTTCCGTGATTCTCCTTGGGTCTGTCCAATTGATTATATTATAAGGTATAAGAACTGAAAAATTTACTGAAAAGGGATTGAAAGTAAATATTCAAAACTCACTCAATTTACTGTCTATCAATTATGCTTGAACTGAGTTTTCAACCTTACGATAGAAGTTTCTATGTAGAAATAATTTCTGGTGTGAGAGATTAGTCTCTATACAAACAATCTATATAAATAAAAATGAAAATCTGTCTGTCTGTCTGTCTGTCTGTCTGTCTGTCTGTTTGTCACACCATCACGGGAGAACGGCTGAACCGAATTTGATGAAATTTTGTGGGTAGCCCAGAAATAGCCCCACTTAAAATTATATCCGTGTTTTGAGTTTCTACGACCAGTGGTTCTCGAGATATTAGTAAAAAACGAAATTTTCGTTTGTCTCATCATCACGGAAAAACGGCTGAACCGAATTTAATGAAATTTGGTGAATAGCCTTGAAATATCCCCCCATAAATTTTGTCCAAGTTTCGAGTTTCTAAGACCTGGGGTTGTCGAGATATTAATGAAAAACGGAACTTTTTCCTAGGAGTTCTACTCCCTAACTCCGTGGTTTATCCAAACGAAAAGCTTGAAAATCGTTTGAAAGTGAATTAAAATTTAATCTCTGAGTTTGATGGGAGATTTTTTGCGTTAATTAGTCACTTTCTGAAAACATGAATTGTTTGAAGCATGATTTAAAGGGGAAATCTATCTCCATGGTTCATGGTTTATTTAAAACACGCTTTTACGGAACAATGAGAAGTATAGAGAAATCAAAATCGTTATTTAATTTCGCAGTTTATGTTATAAGACATGACATATTTAACATGTTATAAGATTCTATCTTATATCATGTTACTCAGAAACGCAATTAAATTAAATCTGTCTGTTAACTTTAATAATTATTTTTTCGATTTGAAAAATAAATAAATGGATATAAAAATATATTTTAGAAAAGAACGATTTGATTTTTCTTATAGCATTTTTGACTGGATAATATCAATTACGGTCTTCAGGTTTAAAAATTATTATTATTTATATTTTCGGGGATTATTGATTCAAGGATTATTGATATTTTCAAGTTATTATGCAATTATTTTATTATGACAAAAATTGTTTAAACTCATATATTGTATGTTGTACGAATCTTCTACAAATACACGTGTATATCTTTTAATCTACGAGAATATAAGTAGTACAGGTATATTGACATATGTTTTGATATATATTGGCATATATTGGAATCAATTACGACCTTCTGGTATAAAGAGTACGGATATTATTGATGTTTTCAATTTATTACGTCATCTCTTTTATTTTGGCAAATATTTTTGAGACGCATATTGTAATACGGGTAATCTTCTACTAACACATTGGCATATTTTCTGATCTGCGACAATATAATTAGTACGGGGTTGCATATATTCATTCAATTCCTATTTTTTCTTCTGTAAATTTGCTTACAAAAGGGGGCAGGATGCTTTATTCTTCAGATCTGATCGTGAAGATAATTTTGCATAGTGAGAACATATATTCTTAAACTTCTCTTTAGGAGCAATAAATTTAATATTTTAACAGAATTTGCACATGATTGCGAACTATAAGTTTCTTTAAATTATACACTCCGTACGAATAACGGGTGTGCTGTTAGTGGTTAATAAATTTTAACATTTTAGGAGGATATATCATGTTGCTCGGCATCGCAATTAAATTAAATGTGTTTGTTAATGTTTTTATTTTTTTTTTCGATTTAAATAATAAATAAATGGATAAATGGATATAAAAGTATATCTTATGAATGGACGGTTTGATTTTTCTTTTAATTATATTAATTGCTGACTGCGTACATCAATTTCATTTATTTTGGCAAAGAGTTTTCAAGCTTATATCGTATTTAGCTACTAAACTCAGATATTGTGTTTAGCCAATAAATTCATCTAGCCGATTGTTGAAACAGAAAAAGAGTAGAGCGGGTATATCTTCTAATACAATTGTAGGGTTTTCATTCAGTATATTGAAACGGGATAAGAATGTTTCATTCAGATCTGCAAATTCAAAGCTACGAATTTGGAGGGATATCGCTAATTTGACAACTTTTCTTAAACTTTGCCAAATTGACGGAAATGTCGCCAAATTGATATAAACGACACACAAACAGCTGCCATAAACCTTCGGGTTGGTCGTGTGGCTTGGGTCTTCTACATATCAATGAATTTTTTTTTTGTTTTGTTAGAAGAGAGTACTGAAATGATGTTTGGTTAGCATTTATCTGTCAGACCAACCATCCTACTTAGTAATACATTTAGCGAATTTTTAAAATGTCACCAAATTGATAAAAATGTTTTCAAATCTATAAAAATATCTTGAAATTGATGAAATTGCGCTACATAAATGATATTAATTGTTTTTTGTTAGGGGATAGTATTGTGATGATATTTCGTCAATTTGTCGCAAAGTGGAACTGTCAGTTCTACAGTCCCACTTGGCGATAAATTTGGCGATTTTTTAAAATGTCGCTAATTTGACGAAACTGTCGCCAAATGTTCCATAGAAATATAACTATTTAGACGATATTTTTTCTACCAATTTATTTGAAGCAAATGATATCATGTCGCTTAGCAACGGATTTAAATCCAATGTGTTTATGCGGCAGACGATTTTTATTAAATCCTTTCCGATTTGAATAATGAAGATATGTATATAAAATAAATTTCATTGCCATTTCATTTTGGACTGGATAATATCAATTATACTCTTCAGGTTTAAACATTATTATTATTGATATTTTCCGGAATTATTGATTCAGTGATTATTGATATTTTTAAGTTATTACGCCATTGTTTTATTGCGGCAAAAATTGCTGACACACGCATATTGTACGTTGTACGAGTAATCTTCTAGGAATGCACGGGTATATCTTCTAACCAACGAGAATATAAGTAGTACAGGTATATTGGCATATATTTTGACATATATTGGCATATATATTGGAATCAAGTACAGTCTTCTGGTATGAAGATTACGTGGATTAATTATATATTCAATTTATTACGTCGTCTGTTGTATTTTACCAAAAAACATTTGTGACTCATATTGCAAAACGGGGAATCTTCTACTAATAATCGGACATTATAAGTAGTACGTGTATATCTTCCCATATAATTTTAGCACTTTAATTTTGACATATATTGGAATAAATGACTGTCTTCAGATTTAAAGATTACGGGTTTATTGGTATTTTCAATTTATACATGTAATCTACTAATACAGGTTATATTTTCTAATATTCGCGTATATAATTAGTACGGGTCCCATACAATTTTAACGCTTTTATTTTGCATATATTGATTCAATTCCATATTTCTTTTTTATATTTGCTTACATAAGGGGTCCAAGATGTTTCATTCTTCAGATATGTCCATGAAGATAATTTTATATAGCGAGAACAGAGATTCTTAAACTTCTTCTTAGGAGCATTATATTAAATATTTTAACAGAATATTTTGATTAAACATGTCATTTAGTATACTATAAGAATTTGCGCATGATTATGAATTTCAAGTTTCTTTATATTATATACTCCGTACGAAGAACGGGTATGCTGCTAGTGTTGAATAAACTTAAAATATTTTAATAATAAATTTTGCGTCATTATTGTTAACTTTGTGTTAATTTTGCAAGTTCGTAGATATTTTCGTCAATCTTAAGCGAAATACTGCCATGTTGGCGATATTTCACTAAAATATTCACAAGTTCACCCAAATTTATCGCTAAGCGTTACAGATAAACGGAGAGAAGAGCATTTCTATATAAATAAAAATGAAAATCTGTCTGTCTGTCTGTCTGTTTGTCACACCATCACGGGAGAACGGCTGAACCGAATTTGATGAAATTTTGTGGGTAGCCCAGAAATAGCCCCACTTAAAATTATATCCGTGTTTTGAGTTTCTACGGCCAGTGGTTCTCGAGATATTAGTAAAAAACTAAATTTTCGTTTGTCTCATCATCACGGAAAAACGGCTGAACCGAATTTAATGAAATTCTGTGAATAGCCTTGAAATATCCCCCCATAAATTTTGTCCAAGTTTCGAGTTTCTAAGACCTGGGGTTGTCGAGATATTAATGAAAAACGGAACTTTTTCCTAGGAGTTCTACTCCCTAACTCCGTGGTTTATCCAAACGAAAAGCTTGAAAATCGTTTGAAAGTGAATTAAAATTTAATCTCTGAGTTTGATGGGAGATTTTTTGCGTTAATTAGTCACTTTCTGAAAACATGAATTGTTTGAAACATGATTTAAAAGGGAAATCTATCTCCATGGTTCATGGTTTATTTAAAATAAGCTTTTACGGAACAATGAGAAGTATAGAGAAATCAAAATCGTTATTTAATTTCGCAGTTTATGTTATAAGACATGACATATTTAACATGTTATAAGATTCTATCTTATATCATGTTACTCAGAAACGCAATTAAATTAAATCTGTCTGTTAATTTTAATAATTATTTTTTCGATTTGAATAATAAATAAATGGATATAAAAATATATTTTAGAAAAGAACGATTTGATTTTTCTTATAGCATTTTTGACTGGATAATATCAATTACGGTCTTCAGGTTTAAAAATTATTATTATTTATATTTTCGGGGATTATTGATTCAAGGATTATTGATATTTTCAAGTTATTATGCAATTATTTTATTATGACAAAAATTGTTTAAACTCATATATTGTATGTTGTACGAATCTTCTACAAATACACGTGTATATCTTTTAATCTACGAGAATATAAGTAGTACAGGTATATTGACATATGTTTTGATATATATTGGCATATATTGGAATCAATTACGACCTTCTGGTATAAAGAGTACGGATATTATTGATGTTTTCAATTTATTACGTCATCTCTTTTATTTTGGCAAATATTTTTGAGACGCATATTGTAATACGGGTAATCTTCTACTAACACATTGTCATATTTTCTGATCTGCTTCAGATCTGATCGTGAAGATAATTTTGCATAGTGAGAACATATATTCTTAAACTTCTCTTTAGGAGCAATAAATTTAATATTTTAACAGAATTTGCACATGATTGCGAACTTTAAGTTTCTTTAAATTATACACTCCGTACGAATAACGGGTGTGCTGTTAGTGGTTAATAAATTTTAACATTTTAGGAGGATATATCATGTTGCTCGGCATCGCAATTAAATTAAATGTGTTTGTTAATGTTTTTATTATTTTTTTTTCGATTTAAATAATAAATAAATGGATAAATGGATATAAAAGTATATCTTATGAATGGACGGTTTGATTTTTCTTTTAATTATATTAATTGCTGACTGCGATCAATTTCATTTATTTTGGCAAAGAGTTTTCAAGCTTATATCGTATTTAGCTACTAAACTCATATATTGTGTTTAGCCAATAAATTCATATAGCCGATTGTTGAAACAGAAAAAGAGTAGAGCGGGTATATCTTCTAATACAATTGTAGTGTTTTCATTTAGTATATTGAAACGGGATAAGAATGTTTCATTCAGATCTGCAAATTCAAAGCTACGAATTTGGAGGGATATCGCTAATTTGACAATTTTTCTTAAACTTTGCCAAATTGACGGAAATGTCGCCAAATTGATATAAACGACACACAAACAGCTACCATAAACCTTCGGGTTGGTCGTGTGGCTTGGGTCTTCTACATATCAATGAAATTTTTTTTGTTTTGTTAGAAGAGAGTACTGAAATGATGTTTAGTTAGCATTTATTTGTCAGACCAACCATCCTACTTAGTAATACATTTAGCGAATTTTTAAAATGTCACCACATTGATAAAAATGTTTTCAAATCTATAAAAATATCTTGAAATTGATAAAATGGCGCTACATAAATGATATTAATTGTTTTTTGTTAGGGGAGAGTATTGTGATGATATTTCGTCAATTTGTCGCAAAGTGGAACTGTCAGTTCTACAATCCCACTTGGCGATAAATTTGGCGATTTTTTAAAATGTCGCTAATTTGACGAAACTGTCGCCAAATGTTCCATAGAAATATAACTATTTAGACGATATTTTTTCTACTAATTTATTTGAAGCAAATGATATCATGTCGCTTAGCAACGGATTTAAATCCAACGTGTTTATGCGGCAGAAGATTTTTATTAAATCCTTTCCAATTTGAATAATGAAGATATGTATATAAAATAAATTTCATTGCCATTTCATTTTGGACTGGATAATATCAATTATACTCTTCAGGTTTAAACATTATTATTATTGATATTTTCCGGAATTATTGATTCAGTGATTATTGATATTTTTAAGTAATTACGCCATTGTTTTATTGCGGCAAAAATTGCTGACACACGCATATTGTACGTTGTACGAGTAATCTTCTAGGAATGCACGGGTATATCTTCTAACCTACGAGAATATAAGTAGTACAGGTATATTGGCATATATTTTGACATATATTGGCTATATATTGGAATCAAGTACAGTCTTCTGGTATGAAGATTAAGGGGATTAATTATATATTCAATTTGTTACGTCGTCTGTTGTATTTTACCAAAAAACATTTGAGACTCATATTGCAAAACGGGTAATCTTTTACTAATAATCGAACATTATAAGTAGTACGTGTATATCTCCCCATATAATTTTAGCACTTTAATTTTGACATATATTGGAATAAATGACGGTAAAAAATTAAAGATTACGGGTTTATTGGTATTTTCAATTTATACATGTAATCTACTAATACAGGTTATATTTTCTAATATTCGCGTATATAATTAGTACGGGTCCCATACAATTTTAACGCTTTTATTTTGCATATATTGATTCAATTCCATATTTTTTTTTATATTTGCTTACATAAGGGGTCCAAGATGTTTTATTCTTCAGATATGTCCATGAAGATAATTTTATATAGCGAGAACAGAGATTCTTAAACTTCTTTTTAGGAGCATTATATTAAATATTTTAACAGAATATTTTGATTAAACATGTCATTTAGTATACTATAAGAATTTGGGCATGATTATGAATTTCAAGTTTCTTTATATTATATACTCCGTACGAAGAACGGGTATGCTGCTAGTCTATATAAATAAAAATGAAAATCTGTCTGTCTGTCTGTCTGTCTGTCTGTCTGTCTGTCTGTCTGTCTGTCTGTCTGTCTGTCTGTTTGTCACACCATCACGGGAGAACGGCTGAACCAAATTTGATGAAATTTTGTGGGTAGCCCAGAAATAGCCCCACTTAAAATTATATCCGTGTTTTGAGTTTCTACGACCAGTGGTTCTCGAGATATTAGTAAAAAACGAAATTTTCGTTTGTCTCATCATCACGGAAAAACGGCTAAACCGAATTTAATGAAATTTGGTGAATAGCCTTGAAATATCCCCCCATAAATTTTGTCCAAGTTTCGAGTTTCTAAGACCTGGGATTGTCGAGATATTAATGAAAAACGGAACTTTTTCCTAGGAGTTCTACTCCCTAACTCCGTGGTTTATCCAAACGAAAAGCTTGAAAATCGTTTGAAAGTGAATTAAAATTTAATCTCTGAGTTTGATGGGAGATTTTTTGCGTTAATTAGTCACTTTCTGAAAACATGAATTGTTTGAAACATGATTTAAAGGGGAAATCTATCTCCATGGTTCATGGTTTATTTAAAACACGCTTTTACGGAACAATGAGAAGTATAGAGAAATCAAAATCGTTATTTAATTTCGCAGTTTATGTTACAAGACAGGACATATTTAACATGTTATAAGATTCTATCTTATATCATGTTACTCAGAAACGCAATTAAATTAAATCTGTCTGTTAATTTTAATAATTATTTTTTCGATTTGAATAATAAATAAATGGATATAAAAATATATTTTAGAAAAGAACGATTTGATTTTTCTTATAGCATTTTTGACTGGATAATATCAATTACGGTCTTCAGGTTTAAAAATTATTGTTATTTATATTTTCGGCGATTATTGATTCAAGGATTATTGATATTTTCAAGTTATTATGCAATTATTTTATTATGACAAAAATTGTTTAAACTCATATATTGTATGTTGTACGAATCTTCTACAAATACACGTGTATATCTTTTAATCTACGAGAATATAAGCAGTACAGGTATATTGACATATGTTTTGATATATATTGGCATATATTGGAATCAATTACGACCTTCTGGTATAAAGAGAACGGATATTATTGATGTTTTCAATTTATTACGTCATCTCTTTTATTTTGGCAAATATTTTTGAGACGCATATTGTAATACGGGTAATCTTCTACTAACACATTGGCATATTTTCTGATCTGCGACAATATAATTAGTACGGGGTTGCATATATTCATTCAATTCCTATTTTTTCTTCTGTAAATTTGCTTACAAAAGGGGGCAGGATGTTTTATTCTTCAGATCTGATCGTGAAGATAATTTTTCATAGTGAGAACATATATTCTTAAACTTCTCTTTAGGAGCAATAAATTTAATATTTTAACAGAATTTGCACATGATTGCGAACTTTAAGTTTCTTTAAATTATACACTCCGTACGAATAACGGGTGTGCTGTTAGTGGTTAATAAATTTTAACATTTTAGGAGGATATATCATGTTGCTCGGCATCGCAATTAAATTAAATGTGTTTGTTAATGTTTTTATTTTTTTTTTCGATTTAAATAATAAATAAATGGATAAATGGATATAAAAGTATATCTTATGAATGGACGGTTTGATTTTTCTTTTAATTATATTAATTGCTGACTGCGTACATCAATTTCATTTATTTTGGCAAAGAGTTTTCAAGCTTATATCGTATTTAGCTACTAAACTCATATATTGTGTTTAGCCAATAAATTCATATAGCCGATTGTTGAAACAGAAAAAGAGTAGACCGGGTATATCTTCTAATGCAATTGTAGTGTTTTCATTTAGTATATTGAAACGGGATAAGAATGTTTCATTCAGATCTGCAAATTCAAAGCTACGAATTTGGAGGGATATCGCTAATTTGACAACTTTTCTTAAACTTTGCCAAATTGACGGAAATGTCGCCAAATTGATATAAACGACACACAAACAGCTGCCCCGGTCGTCCATTTTGTTGCTCTAGGTCCTCTGGACGAGCCGGACGGCCTGGGGCTTTCACACAAACAGCTGCCATAAATCTTCGGGTTGGTCGTGTGGCTTGGGTCTTCTACATATCAATGAAATTTTTTTTTGTTTTGTTAGAAGAGAGTACTGAAATGATGTTTGGTTAGCATTTATCTGTCAGACCAACCATCCTACTTAGTAATACATTTAGCGAATTTTTAAAATGTCACCAAATTGATAAAAATGTTTTCAAATCTATAAAAATATCTTGAAATTGATAAAATTGCGCTACATAAATGATATTAATTGTTTTTTGTTAGGGGATAGTATTGCGATGATATTTCGTCAATTTGTCGCAAAGTGGAACTGTCAGTTCTACAGTCCCACTTGTCGATAAATTTGGCGATTTTTTAAAATGTCGCTAATTTGACGAAACTGTCGCCAAATGTTCCATAGAAATATAACTATTTAGACGATATTTTTTCTACCAATTTATTTGAAGCAAATGATATCATGTCGCTTAGCAACGGATTTAAATCCAATGTGTTTATGCGGCAGACGATTTTTATTAAATCCTTTCCGATTTGAATAATGAAGATATGTATATAAAATAAATTTCATTGCCATTTCATTTTGGACTGGATAATATCAATTATACTCTTCAGGTTTAAACATTATTATTATTGATATTTTCCGGAATTATTGATTCAGGGATTATTGATATTTTTAAGTTATTACGCCATTGTTTTATTGCGGCAAAAATTGCTGACACACGCATATTGTACGTTGTACGAGTAATCTTCTAGGAATGCACGGGTATATCTTCTAACCTACGAGAATATAAGTAGTACAGGTATATTGGCATATATTTTGACATATATTGGCATATATATTGGAATCAAGTACAGTCTTCTGGTATGAAGATTAAGGGGATTAATTATATATTCAATTTATTACGTCGTCTGTTGTATTTTACCAAAAAACATTTGTGACTCATATTGCAAAACGGTTAATCTTCTACTAATAATCGGACATTATAAGTAGTACGTTTATATCTTCCCATATAATTTTAGCACTTTAATTTTGACATATATTGGAATAAATGACTGTCTTCAAATTTAAATTACGGGTTTATTGGTATTTTCAATTTATACATGTAATCTACTAATACAGGTTATATTTTCTAATATTCGCGCATATAATTAGTACGGGTCCCATACAATTTTAACGCTTTTATTTTGCATATATTGATTCAATTCCATATTTTTTTTTATATTTGCTTACATAAGGGGTCCAAGATGTTTTATTCTTCAGATATGTCCATGAAGATAATTTTATATAGCGAGAACAGAGATTCTTAAACTTCTTTTTAGGAGCATTATATTAAATATTTTAACAGAATATTTTGATTAAATATGTCATTTAGTATACTATAAGAATTTGGGCATGATTATGAATTTCAAATTTCTTTATATTATATACTCCGTACGAAGAACGGGTATGCTGCTAGTCTATATAAATAAAAATGAAAATCTGTCTGTCTGTCTGTCTGTCTGTCTGTCTGTTTGTCACACCATCACGGGAGAACGGCTGAACCGAATTTGATGAAATTTTGTGGGTAGCCCAGAAATAGCCCCACTTAAAATTATATCCGTGCTTTGAGTTTCTACGACCAGTGGTTCTCGAGATATTAGTAAAAAACGAAATTTTCGTTTGTCTCATCGTCACAGAAAAACGGCTGAACGAAATTTAATGAAATTTGGTGAATAGCCTTGACATATCCCCCCATAAATTTTGTCCAAGTTTCGAGTTTTTAAGTCCTGGGGTTGTCGAGATATTAATGAAAAACGGAACTTTTTCCTAGGAGTTCTACTCTCTAACTCCGTGGTTTATCCAAACGAAAAGCTTGAAAATCGTTTGAAAGTGAATTAAAATTTAATCTCTGAGTTTGATGGGAGATTTTTTGCGTTAATTAGTCACTTTCTGAAAACATGAATTGTTTGAAACATGATTTAAAAGGGAAATCTATCTCCATGGTTCATGGTTTATTTAAAACAAGCTTTTACGGAACAATGAGAAGTATAGAGAAATCAAAATCGTTATATAATTTCGCAGTTTATGTTATAAGACATGACTTATTTAACATGTTATAAGATTCTATCTTATATCATGTTACTCAGAAACGCAATTAAATTAAATCTGTCTGTTAATTTTAATAATTATTTTTTCGATTTGAATAATAAATAAATGGATATAAAAATATATTTTAGAAAAGAACGATTTGATTTTTCTTATAGAATTTTTGACTGGATAATATCAATTACGGTCTTCAGGTTTAAAAATTATTATTATTTATATTTTCGGGGATTATTGATTCAAGGATTATTGATATTTTCAAGTTATTATGCAATTATTTTATTATGACAAAAATTGTTTAAACTCATATATTGTATGTTGTACGAATCTTCTACAAATACACGTGTATATCTTTTAATCTACGAAAATATAAGTAGTACAGGTATATTGACATATGTTTTGATATATATTGGCATATATTGGAATCAATTACGACCTTCTGGTATAAAGAGTACGGATATTATTGATGTTTTCAATTTATTACGTCATCTCTTTTATTTTGGCAAATATTTTTGAGACGCATATTGTAATACGGGTAATCTTCTACTAACACATTGGCATATTTTCTGATCTGCGACAATATAATTAGTACGGGGTTGCATATATTCATTCAATTCCTATTTTTTCTTCTGTAAATTTGCTTACAAAAGGGGGCAGGATGTTTTATTCTTCAGATCTGATCGTGAAGATAATTTTGCATAGTGAGAACATATATTCTTAAACTTCTCTTTAGGAGCAATAAATTTAATATTTTAACAGAATTTTCACATGATTGCGAACTTTAAGTTTCTTTAAATTATACACTCCGTACGAATAACGGGTGTGCTGTTAGTGGTTAATAAATTTTAACATTTTAGGAGGATATATCATGTTGCTCGGCATCGCAATTAAATTAAATGTGTTTCTTAATGTTTTTATTATTTTTTTTCGATTTAAATAATAAATAAATGGATAAATGGATATAAAAGTATATCTTATGAATGGACGGTTTGATTTTTCTTTTAATTATATTAATTGCTGACTGCGTACATCAATTTCATTTATTTTGGCAAAGAGTTTTCAAGCTTATATCGTATTTAGCTACTAAACTCATATATTGTGTTTAGCCAATAAATTCATATAGCCGATTGTTGAAACAGAAAAAGAGTAGAGCGGGTATATCTTCTAATACAATTGTAGTGTTTTCATTTAGTATATTGAAACGGGATAAGAATGTTTCATTCAGATCTGCAAATTCAAAGCTGCGAATTTGGAGGGATATCGCTAATTTGACAACTTTTCTTAAACTTTGCCAAATTGACGGAAATGTCGCCAAATTGATATAAACGACACACAAACAGCTGCCATAAACCTTCGGGTTGGTCGTGTGGCTTGGGTCTTCTACATATCAATGAAATTTTTTTTGTTTTGTTAGAAGAGAGTACTGAAATGATGTTTGGTTAGCATTTCTCTGTCAGACCAACCATCCTACTTAGTAATACATTTAGCGAATTTTTAAAATGTCACCAAATTGATAAAAATGTTTTCAAATCTATAAAAATATCTTGAAATTGATAAAATTGCGCTACATAAATGATATTAATTGTTTTTTGTTAGGGGACAGTATTGTGATGATATTTCGTCAATTTGTCGCAAAGTGGAACTGTCAGTTCTACAGTCCCACTTGGCGATAAATTTGGCGATTTTTTAAAATGTCGCTAATTTGACGAAACTGTCGCCAAATGTTCCATAGAAAAATAACTATTTAGACGATATTTTTTCTACCAATTTATTTGAAGCAAATGATATCATGTCGCTTAGCAACGGATTTAAATCCAATGTGTTTATGCGGCAGACGATTTTTATTAAATCCTTTCCGATTTGAATAATGAAGATATGTATATAAAATAAATGTCATTGCCATTTCATTTTGGTCTGGATAATATCAATTATACTCTTCAGGTTTAAACATTATTATTATTGATATTTTCCGGAATTATTGATTCAGGGATTATTGATATTTTTAAGCTATTACGCCATTGTTTTATTGCTGCAAAAATTGCTGACACACGCATATTGTACGTTGTACGAGTAATCTTCTAGGAATGCACGGGTATATCTTCTAACCTACGAGAATATAAGTAGTACAGGTATATTGGCATATATTTTGACATATATTGGCATATATATTGGAATCAAGTACAGTCTTCTGGTATGAAGATTAAGGGGATTAATTATATATTCAATTTATTACGTCGGCTGTTGTATTTTACCAAAAAACATTTGTGACTCATATTGCAAAACGGGTAATCTTCTACTAATAATCGGACGTTATAAGTAGTACGTGTATATCTTCCAATATAATTTTAGCACTTTAATTTTGACATATATTGGAATAAATGACTGTCTTCAGATTTAAAGATTACGGGTTTATTGGTATTTTCAATTTATACATGTAATCTACTAATACAGGTTATATTTTCTAATATTCGCGTATATAATTAGTACGGGTCCCATACAATTTTAACGCTTTTATTTTGCATATATTGATTCAATTCCATATTTTTTTTATATTTGCTTACATAAGGGGTCCAAGATGTTTTATTCTTCAGATATGTCCATGAAGATAATTTTATATAGCGAGAACAGAGATTCTTAAACTTCTTTTTAGGAGCATTATATTAAATATTTTAACAGAATATTTTGATTAAACATGTCATTTAGTATACTATAAGAATTTGGGCATGATTATGAATTTCAAGTTTCTTTATATTATATACTCCGTACGAAGAACGGGTATGCTGCTAGTCTATATAAATAAAAATGAAAATCTGTCTGTCTGTCTGTCTGTCTGTCTGTTTGTCACACCATCACGGGAGAACGGCTGAACCGAATTTGATGAAATTTTGTGGGTAGCCCAGAAATAGCCCTACTTAAAATTATATCCGTGTTTTGAGTTTCTACGTCCAGTGGTTCTCGAGATATTAGTAAAAAACGAAATTTTCGTTTGTCTCATCGTCACGGAAAAACGGCTGAACCGAATTTAATGAAATTTGGTGAATAGCCTTGAAATATCCCCCCATAAATTTTGTCCAAGTTTCGTGTTTCTAAGTCCTGGGGTTGTCGAGATATTAATGAAAAACGGAACTTTTTCCTAGGAGTTCTACTCCCTAACTCCGTGGTTTATCCAAACGAAAAGCTTGAAAATCGTTTGAAAGTGAATTAAAATTTAATCTCTGAGTTTGATGGGAGATTTTTTGCGTTAATTAGTCACTTTCTGAAAACATGAATTGTTTGAAACATGATTTAAAGGGGAAATCTATCTCCATGGTTCATGGTTTATTTAAAACAAGCTTTTACGGAACAATGAGAAGTATAGAGAAATCAAAATCGTTATTTAATTTCGCAGTTTATGTTATAAGACATGACATATTTAACATGTTATAAGATTCTATCTTATATCATGTTACTCAGAAACGCAATTAAATTAAATCTGTCTGTTAATTTTAATAATTATTTTTTCGATTTGAATAATAAATAAATGGATATAAAAATATATTTTAGAAAAGAACGATTTGATTTTTCTTATAGCATTTTTGACTGGATAATATCAATTACGGTCTTCAGGTTTAAAAATTATTATTATTTATATTTTCGGGGATTATTGATTCAAGGATTATTGATATTTTCAAGTTATTATGCAATTATTTTATTATGACAAAAATTGTTTAAACTCATATATTGTATGTTGTACGAATCTTCTACAAATACACGTGTATATCTTTTAATCTACGAGAATATAAGTAGTACAGGTATATTGACATATGCTTTGATATATATTGGCATATATTGGAATCAATTACGACCTTCTGGTATAAAGAGTACGGATATTATTGATGTTTTCAATTTATTACGTCATCTCTTTTATTTTGGCAAATATTTTTGAGACGCATATTGTAATACGGGTAATCTTCTACTAACACATTGGCATATTTTCTGATCTGCGACAATATAATTAGTACGGGGTTGCATATATTCATTCAATTCCTATTTTTTCTTCTGTAAATTTGCTTACATAAGGGAGCAGGATGTTTTATTCTTCAGATCTGATCGTGAAGATAATTTTGCATAGTGAGAACATATATTCGTAAACTTCTCTTTAGGAGCAATAAATTTAATATTTTAACAGAATTTGCACATGATTGCGAACTTTAAGTTTCTTTAAATTATACACTCCGTACGAATAACGGGTGTGCTGTTAATAAATTTTAACATTTTAGGAGGATATACCATGTTGCTCGGCATCGCAATTAAATTAAATGTGTTTGTTAATGTTTTTATTATTTTTTTTCGATTTAAATAATAAATAAATGGATAAATGGATATAAAAGTATATCTTATGAATGGACGGTTTGATTTTTCTTTTAATTATATTAATTGCTGACTGCGTACATCAATTTCATTTATTTTATCAAAGAGTTTTCAAGCTTATATCGTATTTAGCTACTAAACTCATATATTGTGTTTAGCCAATAAATTCATATAGCCGATTGTTGAAACAGAAAAATAGTAGAGCGGGTATATCTTCTAATACAATTGTAGTGTTTTCATTTAGTATATTGAAACGGGATAAGAATGTTTCATTCAGATCTGCAAATTCAAAGCTACGAATTTGGAGGGATATCGCTAATTTGACAACTTTTCTTAAACTTTGCCAAATTGACGGAAATGTCGCCAAATTGATATAAACGACACACAAACAGCTGCCATAAACCTTCGGGTTGGTCGAGTGGCTTGGGTCTTCTACATATCAATGAATTTTTTTTTTGTTTTGTTAGAAGAGAGTACTGAAATGATGTTTGGTTAGCATTTATCTGTCAGACCAACCATCCTACTTAGTAATACATTTAGCGAATTTTTAAAATGTCACCAAATTGATAAAAATGTTTTCAAATCTATAAAAATATCTTGAAATTGATAAAATTGCGCTACATAAATGATATTAATTGTTTTTTGTTAGGGGATAGTATTGTGATGATATTTCGTCAATTTGTCGCAAAGTGGAACTGTTAGTTCTACAGTCCCACTCGGCGATAAATTTGGCGATTTTTTAAAATGTCGCTAATTTGACGAAACTGTCGCCAAATGTTCCATAGAAATATAACTATTTAGACGATATTTTTTCTACCAATTTATTTGAAGCAAATGATATCATGTCGCTTAGCAACGGATTTAAATCCAATGTGTTTATGCGGTAGACGATTTTTATTAAATCCTTTCCGATTTGAATAATGAAGATATGTATATAAAATAAATTTCATTGCCATTTCATTCATTGCCATTTCATTCGCCTCTATCATTATCTCAGCACGGAAGAATTCACCCCATTGTTATCTCTACACGCTTAAACTCGCCTCTATTTTTATCTTAACACGGAAAAACAATCTCTTTTATTATCTCAGTACGAAATAACGCGCCTCTATTATTACCTCAGCACGGAAGAACTAACAGCTATTATTATCTCGGTACGAAATAACGCACCTCTATTATTATCTCAGCAAGGAAAAACTCGCCTCTATTGTTATATCAGCACTGAAGAACTCTCCCTTTTGTAAGAATTATTAGAAAATTTTAAAAAGAAACACTCAATGATAAAAGTTCACCCCAAATTGTGAATTTCAGAATTCTTTACATTATATGTTCCATACGAAGAACGGGTATGCTTCTACACAATGTATCTGTTAAATTACAATACAACCAAAAATGCTTCTACACAGCACATATAATTTACTGCAATATTTAATCATTTAATCTTTTGAACCAACGTCTTGATCTTGTGGTAGTCTCAGAGACTTCACATATTTATATATATATGTATGTATATATATATATATATATATATGTATGTATATACATACATATATATATATATATATATGTATGTATATATATATATATATATATATATATATATATATATATATATATATATATATATATATATATATATATATATATATTCCATCCTTCTCCTAATCATGTTCTCAGCAATTTTCTCCGTTGCATGGGATTTTTCCTTTTCTTCTGATTCTGACTGTAAGTAACTTAGCCAAATTTCATTTTCTGCCGAGGAAGAATTCCCAAGAGCCCTAATTTGGGGTTTTTAGGGATTAGTCGCTCTGCTGCTTCTGTGGGAAGGAAATCTTTTGTCTGTTGAGAATGTAAAGATCAAACTCGATTTCATGAATGTTTCATTCTGGAGTGATCACATTACATGGGTACTCTACACACCAAATTATGCAAATTCGAATAAAATCTTTGTTAGCAAAACATAATAAAACAAGAAATTTATGAAGTGGGCTTCCTATAATTGCAACTATTGCATCACTTCATTTTTGACACGACTAGTATTTATTTATTTATTTCTCAGAGATGCAAAACGGAACAAGTCCAATTACAATGATCACCTTCAAAAAAATCTGATGTGGGCAGCACATGACTTTCCTTATATAATGCAATGGATTTTCTACTTTTACAGTAAAAAAAAATAGATTATTTTTATAGTATTTATTTATATTATTTCCAAGATATTGAATTTTTGTCAATGAGTCGTCATTTTCCATGTCATCATCATTAAGTCGTCATTGAGTCGTCATTGATTTAGCGTCATTTTTATCCTTTTGGCGAGTTTTTCGTTAATTCAGCAACATTTAAAAAATGTTGCCAAGTTGGCTACATTCCACCAAATTCGTTGCCAAAATCTCGCCAAGCGTTATGGACGAAGAAATAAGTTATTCTTACAGAAGATAAATGAATATTGGCGTTCAAATACAAAAGTATTACTTAAAGTAACTTTTTTCATGAATGGAACGAGCTAGATCCACGAGAATGATGTCACCAAATTTATCGCATGGTATTGCATATGAAAAGTGAACATGTTTCTCAATAAGAAATATTTTTTATATGACATTTTGATAATTTTTTTTAAAAATGTGCAATATCTCGAGAACGGTTCATGTTAGCGTTCTAAAATTTATGTCAATCGTCATTTTCTAATGAAACATTACTATGAGAAATGTCTATATGTGTAACTTTATTAAAAGTTTTGATTTTTGAACGATTTTTTCAAAATTTCACTCGAAAATTTAAGGGGATTCTTGATTGCGTATAAAAACAATAGGATTCCAGTGTTTACGGATTGTGATTTTTGTACCAAATTTCGCTCGAATCGGTTCATTCGTTCGTCATTTACCGTCTCCACAGACTCACTGACACACACACACACACACACACACACACACACACACACACACACACACACATACACACACACATACGTTCACACATATTTTCACACACACACACACACACATACTTTCACACACACATACCTTCACACACACACACATACTTTCACACACACACACATACACAGATACTTTCACACACACACACATATTTTCTCACACACACACTCATACTTTCACACACACACATCACTTCAAAAATGTTTGATTCGTGATCAGGGATGCTTGAAACGTGCTCTCCCGTCGAAAGCTCCAATTCGAATTTTCGACCCGTCACAATACTTTCCTTATACATTATATATATAAGGAAAGTAAAAATAATCATAAATCATAGCAAAATCCTTTAGCAAGCATTATTAAAATTACTTTCTGACATAGAAAACAAATCAATGCTATCGAAACATTAACTTACATAGTGTGAAATTTAAAAACAGAAAAGTTTCTTTAAAAAATTGCAATTAAAATGAGCAGGAAGGCGAAGTAAAGTATGACACCTTAAACAAGGCCTAGTAGTATAAAAATAAACATTATTCAAAAGGGAGCTACAATATATTTGATTATTAAGCAAATTTCTGAAATAATTCTGAAATAATTCCAAAATGAGTCCCTGAGATAAAGAGAAGATGTACTACTGTTGCAATGTCCAGTGACACTAAATTAAACCATTTTAGCCTCTTTTTCATCTTTTTTTTCATGCATTCCTACAAATCTTCAGAGAAACCGTAAGTGGTATCTCCAGAACCGGAAATGAAAATCCTTAAGGAACTCCTTACACTCTCTAAGATTCGATGCTGAATCCATATCAGTCACCCATATATCTCTTTCTACAGCCAAATCTGAGGAATAGATCTTTCAAACGAAATTTTTGAACCGGAAGTGAAAAAGTCCTGAAGTGGAAATCGTTAGTAAACCCCTCCACCCTATCCATAATTTAATACTGAATCCATATCAGTCAATATCTAAGCCATGTGGATTCTTAGAAAGAGATGTTTCAAGAAAAATGCAAATTTTTTTATCGGAAGTTACATCGGCAGAACTGAAAATAGAAACACTTATTGAGTCGCTTAACCCCTTCAAAATTTAATACTCATCTATATCAGTCAATATCCAAGATCTATCTATAATCAATTTTGAGAAATAGGTGTTAAAAGAATTTTTTTTAACTGGAAGTGGAAAAGAAACTGGAAATTAAAATTCTTAGAGACACCCTCCCCCTCCTCTACCAGAAATTTGATGATGAATCCATATTTGCTATTATCTAAGCTCTATCTATAGACAATCTTGAGAAAAAGATATTTCGAATAAAATAAAAAAATTTAAACCGCAATGAAATAAGAACCAAAATTAAACATCCTTAGTAAATATCTTTATCCCCTCCAAAATTTAATGGTGAATCCATATCAATTATTATCTAAGCTCTGTATATGGATGAACCTGAGAAATAGAAGTTTAAAAGCAAAATTTTTCCCAGATAATAATTTTACCAACATTTTTACCACCAACAAAATTTAAAAGTATTGTTACGACTGCGTAAAAAATTTCACTGTACTTTGCCTCTATTAAAATAATATATAGGCGGACCTTTGCTCCTATTCAAGGTCTTTGCTCCATTCAAGGAGAAAACACCTTTACAGGCAGCCATTTCTATTACGTAGATGTTGGGTTTCCATATCCTAAATTTCAGGTTGGGGTTTCCAGATTTAACGATTTATCTCCAACTTGGCGACTTTTCAAAAGTACTGGAACATTTTCGAAATAATGAATACTCTTGGAGATATGAGCCCCTTCTGGAAATTTCTACGGAATGTATTATAAAAGAAGTCATCGTTCAGAGCAGTTGACGTGATACGAGCTAAGTTGAATAGTAAGATACATCGGTGTTTATAGAATAATATCGGCACTTTTGTGAATTAGCTGTGCATTTAATTGCTGTTTTATTGTATCTAACATTTATTTAGTAATCTTCACTGTAGATAGTTAACGAGCTATTCCCTGTATATTTTTCCTGTTTTCGCTCATTAGTGCTTTAAATAAAAGTGCTAGTTATCCAGAAATTTGGACTCAATTTTGTATCCTGTGAGTATACTCATGACTCCAGAGAATGCGTTGTAACGGTTATTATTTAATTTATAACACCACACGAAATGCAAAGTTTAAGTATATTTACAATTTAAATTATAAATCTGTTTACTAAATAAAAATTAATATATATGAACATGAATATTTAGTTATAAACTTTCCTTACTATTATTGTATGGGGCTTCAACCCTTACGTCGTGCGACAGACATTTTATCTCCTTAATCAAATACGGCATTCAAGTTCTGGAGCGTGATGGGGCTTATCACGTGACTATGCTTATGGCGCTTGGCTACGTTGATGAATTCCCCCGTGGTGGAATGAGGGGAACTTAAGAAAAAAGACAGATCAATAAAAGGAAAAAGGCCAGGTACTTACGCCTTCTGCATGATAGCCATATACCATTGAATGCTACATCTGATATTGGAAGATCTGTGAATGGTACCTCTAGGAGTTTGTTCAGGCTCATCAAATTTGTTACCCCCAACTATTTAAACTTAAACTTGAGTTCCAGTGCAGTAAAAAGCTGCAGAATACTGTAATCATTTCAATTATACACGCATTCTTGATTATCTCTACAACTAGTGTTTAGGCCTGTCTAAAACTGGAAAACTAACACTCTTGAAAATCAAACTGCAACTTTTTTCAATAAGTTTTATTTTATTTAACAATATTTGCTGCTTATCGATGAAAACAGTTTTCTCAATCGAAAATTTGTCCAGTTACGTTTCGCCCCGTAGTCGAGTTTCAGTCTTTTATGTACCTGGTGGAGACTTTGAAAGGGCTCTTTGAGACTTTGCCCGTTCTCCCGCCCATTCTGCCCTGGAGAAAAACAGAAAATCCGGCTCTGTAATATTCAGTCTAGAGTCAATACTTTAAAAGTGTAATCAGTCACCAGGGGGCTTCTAGGAGGGCTAAAAGGACTTGTACATGTTCTCAGCCCCAGGGATGAAGCGAGTATCCCGCTCCGTTAGATTCTGTGTCGTAGACTATACTATAAGTGTGCAAATATTCCGCCTTTTGGGTTACCGGGGGACTTCTGGAGGGAATGGGAAGACAAAAACATGTTAGGCACGTTATATATGATTTTCCACAGCAAATATAATTTGCTTCAATATTTAACACACCAAATATTACTAATTATTTGTTAATATTCTCCACCTATTTGGGTTTGTAGCTCTCTCTTAGATTCCTCGAGAAATCTTCGTTCCTCCTCCTCTTCTTTCTTTCCTTCTCCTAATCAAGCTCCCGGCCATTTCCTCCCGTTCATGTGACTTTAATTCCAATTCTGCTCGCAAGCGCATCGCGTGCCCCAATTTTAATTTCTTCGTCGGAAGAATCCCCCAGGGCTCCAATTTGTGGTTTTAAGGGATTGGTGTATCCTCTGCTTCTGTTGGGTTGAAATCATTTCTTTGTTAATCACGTAAGAATCTCGCACGCTTCCTGAAGAAATGTGCTGTTTCTGTTATTCTGCTTTTGGGTAGTGGATAAATTTAGGTATGAGAATACAGGGAATAAAATGTATGGATTAATGATAGTGCGATTAAAATACAACCCCTTGCGTCTATAAGTATTTTAACATTATAGAATATTTTTCATCACATAATTGAGCAATAAAAAAAATCTGATGTGGCCAGCACATGACTTTCCTTATATAATGCAATGAATTTACTACTTTTACAGTACAAAAAATAAGTTTTCCTTATAATAGATACTTATATTCTTTCCATTATATTCGTCATTTTCACTGATTTAGCGTCATTTTTTTCCATTTGGCGAGATTTTCGTTAATTTGACAACACTTAAAAAAGTCGCCAAGTTGACGACCTTCCGCCAAATTCGTCGGCAAAATCTCGCCAAGCATTATAGACGGAAAATAAGTTATTCTTATAGCAGATATATGACTATTGGCTTTTAACTACAAAAGTATTACTCAAAATATCTTTTCTCATGAATGGAACGAGCTAGATCCACGAGAATGATGTTACCCAATCTACCGCATGATGTTACATATGAAAAGTGAACATGTTTCTCACCAGTTAATATATATTTTTTTAATTTATGGGATATTTTAATAAATGTATTTTAAAAATGTGCAATATCTCGAGAACAGTTCATGCTAGCGTTCTAAGTTTATGTCAATCGTTTTCTAAGGAAAAATTACATAAAAAATGTCTATTTACGTAACTTTATTAAATGTTTTGATTTTTTGATGATTTTTTCAAAATTTCACTCGAAAATTTAGGGGTTTTGAACATTCGATTGTGTTTAAAAACAAGAGGTTTCCAGTATTCACGGATTGTGATTTTTGTACCAAATTTCATTCGAATCACTCCATTCGTTTGTGAGATATCGTCTCCACAGACTCACTGACACACACACACATACTCTCACACAGACATCGCCTCAAAAATCTTTGAATCGTGATCAGGTATACTTCAAACGTGCTCTCCCGTCCAAAACTTGAATTCGAATTTTCGACCCCAACACAATACTTTCCTTATACATTATGTATATAGAACTAGAAGAAAGGGTCGAAACTGACGTGTGCACTGGTGTCCAAACCCTAAGGATGAACAGCATACCGATATATGGACACATTTTCATGACTGTTGTCAAATGGGGTTATAAATTTATTGCCAGCACGTTAATGCATTATGTTACACAGAACATCTGTTATAACTTTCGAATAAATTAAATTTCAATACGGTTTTTGCAAAAGTTACAAATTTTCTAAAGACGAAGTTGGTGAATTTATATAGAGTGCATTCAAAAAACTTTGCGGGGGAGGGACATTTCCGTAGGAAGTATGTCCTCCTGAAACTACGATGCGTCTCTCACAATGTCGTGCTATGCTAAACACTAAGTCATTCAATCGTTTTTAGTACAAACTGGACCACATCTCTTGCAGAACAAGGACATAAGCTCCTGTTTGTTTCTGGTGCGGGTATCATCATTATGACCCCTACTTCATCCCAAAAGTATTCTAAACATCTGGGAAACGTATTGGTCACTCGATTCGTTTAGTATTCTTGGTCTCCATATGTATCTCTAATGCTCGTTTGCATTGCCTAATGCTCTTGTAGCATTGTCATGTATACAAAATGATTCTTCATCTATAGCACAACGGCCACATTGAAACATGAATCTGAATAATTTTGTTGCAATATCATCCACCAGTCGTAATCATTTTCATTATCAATTTTTTCTCCTCAACAAATATTATTTTTTTCATCGTCAAAATTATTTTTCATCAGTAATCGTTATTGAACATAATGTGAGAAAGAATGAAAGGAGGGAGATAGAATTAGGTGCGTGCTCGTTATCTCGTATATAAAAACCGTAATAACTGTTTATATAACTGTTCGTGTGTCTTTTCTACGTAATAAGTAGGTCAGTTCTTAAAGACGACCCCAAGAGATCTAATTTGTGGTTACAAACATTTTTATTCTAGAAAAATTCGTATTAGTTAGAAGCCTGAACCATGTTAAAGTCACAAATGGACGAATATACTTATCTTGTTTTCTTTGGATTATGAAAGGAGTATTAGTTATAAAATGTCCCTGAAATGAAACATATAAATTCCCGCAGACGATATGCTTCATAATCCTCTTTCAAATAATAAAAGTAAATTCGAGGATTTAGTGTAACAGAATTATGATTATGATTATTTGCATTCGGCATTATTTCTTATCGTGCGCATTAAGAATAGCATTTTTTAAAATATAGAAAATTGCTCTTAAACTGCTGCATAGTTTCAAAGCAATTTTTGTGAGTGTAGCTCAACTCGACTTCCTCATACCAGAATCCATTTTTAGTAGAGGGTTCTTTTTCAAATTTTATAAGAAAAATTTTGAAAAATCGGTAATGTGGGTCCTAATGATTACAATTATAGCGTGTTACCCTTCACTTTAAAAGGCATTGTACCAGCCGTGGGGGCTAACTTACCCCCGAGGAGGGCTAATGACGTCATATACAAAAAAATTGTATCGCAGCTAATTTCCACAACAATGATTGAAATTATTAAATCTTGTGTTCATTGAGCCATAAATAAACCCTTTTATGCATGATTATATCAAATTTTGTCCTATGCTGTCATGTTAAAATAAAAATATATAATTTCGAAGTTTTCGCTCGAATAAAAGAAAATTCTACCCAGTTCTACATTTTTGATAACAAAACCGGATATAAAGTTTCGTCAAAATCCATTAATATTAGTAGCCTCTATCGTGTGCACCAGAAATCTACCCCAGACAGACGGACATCACGAACAGCCAAAACGTGTTCAGGAGGTCTTAAAACATGTATTGGCATCAAAGTCTCAAATTCAAAAATGTTCGTGAAAACAATACTTTCCCTATACTGTATTACATAGTATGAGACAGTCAATATAAACTACAAAGGAAACTTCGTTAAATACAACAATAAATTGATGTGTTTAAAGGAGATTATATTGTCATTTATTTAAGATATAAGCCAGCTTCGGAGACAAGACACAGCCCTTTTCATTTACTTAAAAATTCAGACCACGGAGGACAGCCTTAGGAGTTCTATTGACGGTGGCTGTCTTTCTTTCTCGGAACTTGTCTCACGAGTCCAACTTGAAATCAACTCCACTTGGAGAAAGGCCCCTGTGAATGAGTGGTATGATTATAGCCGTCCTGGTGCTGCTTTGATTGGGGCAGGCAGTAGGGGAGAACAGACGACTCTGGCCAGACTGCGCAGCGGCCATCTTCGTGCTCTTCGGCATGTGTTGGGTTCTAAGGTTTATCCCCTTTGCCCGAAGTGCAATTTGGCTCAGGCCTCTCCCGTCCAGGTCTTGACATGTATCGGATGCCAGAGGAGTCAGCTGTACTCCAGTTCTGGAGTAGTTCTTCATCTTTTGAAGACTCACGGGTTCATGGACTTGATCTGATGTTGCTCTCGGTCAGGTGGGATAAGAAACAACAACAAAAATTCAGAAATCCTCCCAGTTGAAGCAAGAGTGGTTTCTGTCGCCAATTAGACACATGACCCAGGGGGGCGCGGTAGCCCATTGGTTAGCGCGCTGGAGTTGCACTCGGTAGGCCCGGATTCGATTCCAGCCACTGCCAAAGCTGCCGCGGAGTACGATCGCGCTAAACATGTGGGTCCGTATGTCCTTCCGAGAGGTTGGTGGTAGGGGAAGGAGGGTACGGTCCCTGTGGATGCCTCCCCCACTGGGTTTCGGTCTAAATTGGGTGGCACTTCCCGGCCGTCCAAACAGTTACCTTACACCTTTCTGGTAGGTCGGACGGTCTGGGTAACAACAACAACAACAACACATGACCCAGGAATAAGGAAGACAGTAACAACCGGTCAATAGTAAAGGTGTGGAAAACCCAGGCCGTCCGACTCATCCAGAGGACTTGAGCAACTATTTGGACGACCGGCAAAATAGTAAAGGTGTGTAACTTTTAAGGGCATAGGACTGGTAGGGTCACAGGGTCTTCATGTAGAACTAAATATTCTCCGATAACCATTATAAAATATAAGCTTAGTACTGCCTCTTCTCATCTCTCTAACCAGGACTGCACAAAGTGACAACGTATTTAGATTTCTGGAACCAAGAGAAATTTCGAAAATAATGGATTTCGAATTATTGCAAGAATGCCTAATTCTTCAGAAGAAATATTCCGACCGTCTTTCTAGACAATTTCCTATTCAATTGGTCCACGTTGAAACATTAATGGAAATTGATCTAAATCCACGGATGACGATTAATCATTTCGTAGAAATGTTAATTAACAAATGTAAATCCATTAATTAGCAAATGTAAATCTATGAAAAACAGTATCCCAGACGTGAATTCTGCATTACTGCTATTTTTCACTCTGCCAGTTGCTATGGCTCCTGTTAAAAAGTTATTCAACAAATGTAAACTTACAATAGATTACAAAAGAAATTCTATCTGACAATCACAATTAAGTGATTTTACCATTCTGACAATTGAAAAAAGTGAGGTCATACAAATGAACATACCTTTTTATGGTCGACACATATGTAACACACATATATATATAGAAAGTATGTTAGGATGTGATGTGGTCAAAAATTATAATTTGAGATTTTAACAACTGAACAATTTTTGGGCCCAACTGAACACAGATCAAATGCTTTTGAGACTATGTGTGTATAAAGGTGTGAACAATAGTACTGAGAGTGGCAACAAGTCACAACTATAAAACGATTAAGTAATGAATTAAAGACAAATCCTTAAATTTTAATAAAGTCATTTAATATTGGAGTCATAAACGTCTAATAGACGTATATATAAATTAAAAACTATAGCGCCTTCGGGCATCTTTATACCCTTCATCAGTGGCAATAAATGAAATTCGCACAACATTCTTAAATACCATCCACATTGGTAGGCCAAATTTACATATAACAATCGTCATCATTACAAAAAACAAAAGAAACACTAATCCATCAATATAAAATACGAGCACGAAATTTAAATTGACCACGTTTATAATACAAATTAGGACAAACTTTCAAGCTCCATAGTAAGCATAAATTACAAGTAATTATTATTAAAACCTAGAGATAACATTGTAACGGCTTGACAAGCATAGAATCGAGAACGAGTCACTAAGCCTAACTTAAAACATGCACAGGATCAAAATTACATATAGAGGCACGATATAGATACATAAACAGGGATTCATACAGTAAAGTTCAGCGGAGGTTATTACAACTGATCAAAAGAAACGATTTCTCGAAAAGGAGTTGAAAGTTATCTTTAACCACAAATTGGGCAAAAGCCGTGGATTGTTTACCATTTTTAATGTCCCGAACATTTTCAACCAACCATATGTCAGCCGTGCGTTTAGTGCTACCAATATAAAAAATTAAATTCGTTATTAGGAGAAAAGAGGGGTACCACATATTCCCCAGCTTAGCATTTAAAGTTTTCCTTATCTTTAAATTTATCAGTGCGAATACGATTAAACAAAGTGATAACATTCGAGTGAGCTGGTCTAAAATTAAACTCGATGCAAAATTGAATAAGGGGACGAAAAATGTTTGGGTAATATGGTGATAAAATGATATGGGACTATCATGACTTAAGCGACCATCTTAATATGTTGGATATTGTTAATGAATTTTACCCCTCCATTAATTTTGCTGTTAAGCACGAATCTAATTGTACATTACCGTTTTTAGACGTTATTGTTTCTCGTAATTCTTATGGTTTTCAGACCTCTATCTATCGTAAATCCACTTTTACTACTTGTATACCTGCTAATTCATTTCATCCCATCTAGTCTAAAAAATCCTCTTTTAATGCATACTTTAATCGTGCTTTTAATGTCTGTTCTTCCATTTCGTCTTTAACTAATAAAATTGATTCCATCTTTAAACCTTTAAACTTGGTCAGGAGACTGCTTACTCTTCTGAGTTCGTTTATAAAAAAATTTCTCAAATTCGCCGGAAATTTATTCAGTCCAATTTTAAACTCATTTCCACTAACGACCGTATGCCATTTAAAGCCTGTTTCCCATATCACCTGAAAATATTTTCGTCCCCTTATCCAATTTTGCACCAAGTTTAATTTTAGACCCCCTCACTCGAATGTTACCACTTTGTTTAATCGTATTCGCACTGATAAATTTATAGATAAGGTAAACTTGAAATGCCAAGCTGGAGTATATGTGGTACCCCTTCTTTCTCCTAATATCGAATTTAAGTTTTATATTGGTAGCACTAAACGCACGGTTGGTATACGGCTGGCTGAACATGCGCAGGACATTAAAAATGGTAAACAATCCACGACTCTTGCCCGACTTGTGGTTAAAGATAACTTACGACTCCTTTTCGAGAAATCGTTTCTTTTGATCAGTTGGAATAATCCCCGTTCAACTTCACTGTATGTTTATTTATCTATATCGTGCTTCTATATGTAATTTTGATCCTGTGCATGTTTTAAGCTACGCTTGGAGATTCGTTCTCGATACCATGCGCGTTTACAATGTTATCTCTAGGTTTTAATATTAATTACTTGTAATTTATGCTTACTATGGAACTTGACATGTTGTACTTCTAATTTGTATTATAAATGTGGTCAAATCAAATTTCTTGCTCGTATTTTATATTGATGTATTGGTGTGTTTTTTGTTTTTTGTAATGATGACAATTATTATATGCAAATTTGGCCTATCAATATTGATGGTATTTAAGCATGAGGTTTGCGAATTTCATTTAATGCCACTGATGAAGGGTATAAAGATGCCCGAAAGCGCTCTGGCTTGTAATTTATATATACGTCTAGTGAGCAATATTAGTTTTGAAAAAAAATTAAGCTATTCAAACGAAAGTTTTTCTTGATTATAGAAGTTAGTGTACATTTAAGAACTATCCCTGCTTTATAAAGTAATATATCAAAATAATGATAATCAATCACGTTCAATAAACAATCATTTTATACATATAATTTTATTCTTTACAAAAAATGAAGACTTTCAAAACGTTGAGCTGTATTAATTTCGAGGTAGTGTAAGTTTCTTTAAATGATTTTATTCCGATAAATAAGTAAATTATAAATTAAATGAGCAGAATGGAATTTTTTCTATGTGTCAGTTTTTCTCTCTTTCTCATTCGCTATTTATATTAATTGAATCAGCATATTTTCTTTCTTTTTCATACAAGATGAAAGCGCACTTAAAATAGCAAAAAAATTTCCAGTATTTTAATTATATATTTTTTATTGGAATTTCTTTTTTTAATTGATTTGAAATCGCTAAAATTCCCATAAATAGGAAAATTTTTCTTCAAAACTATTTATCGCACCATATCGGAATCGATTGTGTTGGATTTCTCTTGAAACATTTCACACAAAACAACCATTTGCTATATATATATATATATATATATATATATATATCATATAATAGCCAGTAAACAAATTCAAAAAGAATTCCTATGCATATCCACTAAAATCAAAGGCACTACTCAGGAAAAGGCGCCAAGCCGCTCTATACTCCGAAGCAGAATGTAATCTAAGAAAAAGAAGATTTAAAGGAACTTTTGATAACCAAATGCTTTGCATTTAATGGTTGGGGAGGATTGCGACTCCCCCTCCCGTTTAAAGCTGCTTTTCCAGCCTAGGCAAACGCTCACGGTACCAATGCAAAGCAAAGGTTGGTCCCCAATGCTTGCTAATACGAAGGCACCCGGACACGGAAGAACTAGACAACCAAACAGAAGGAAACTGGACCAAAAGTGATTCCTGCCCAACTCGCTATCATATATATGTTCGATTTACGCATGCGTGCTTTCTTAGCAGGCACGCATAAACTTTATTTACTTGCAAATTGAAGAAGTAAACTGTCAAAATCTACATGATCCTTGAAAATCGATCTATAGCAATCCTTTAAGAAATAAATAGGATAATGTTTATATAAAGCCTCTGTTATGATTTTAATATTGCTATTATTGCAATCTTTTTTAAAGTTATATGACAAAAGAGAATTATATAGTATTAAGATAAATCATATCATCGATTGGAAAACTAATCTTACCAAAAATACTTTCAGAAATATCATACTCGGACACTTCAAGAGAAATCAAATTTACAACACGTTTAAAAAAGATTGCAATAATAGCAATATTAAAATCATAACAGAGGCTTTATATAAACATTATCCTATTTATTTCTTAAAGGATTGCTATAGATCGATTTTCAAGGATCATGTAGATTTTGACAGTTTACTTCTTCAATTTGCAAGTAAATAAAGTTTATGCGTGCCTGCTAAGAAAGCACGCATGCGTAAATCGAACATATATATGATAGCGAGTTGGGCAGGAATAACTTTTGGTCCAGTTTCCTTCTGTTTGGTTGTCTAGTTCTTCCGTGTCCGGGTGCCTTCGTATTAGCACGCATTGGGGACCAACCTTTGCTTTGCATTGGTACCGTGAGCGTTTGCCTAGGCTGGAAAAGCAGCTTTAAACGGGAGGGGGAGTCGCAATCCTCCCCAACCATTAAATGCAAAGCATTTGGTTATCCCAAGTTCCTTTAAATCTTCTTTTTCTTGGATTATATATATATATATATATATATATATATATATATATATATATATATTTATATATATATATATATATATATATATTATCTCTTATTTTGATACTTTGAATTTTTTGGATCATGATTTAAAAAAGAACTATTCTTCTTTTTATTTTTACGAAAATCTAACGGGCATCAGAGAAAATCATCAATTATAAATCTCATAAAACTCTGATAATTCATGAGTCAGCGCATGCGTGCATCACATTTCAATTGCACAGATATGTGCACCACACACAATCATACGAAAAAAATGATCTTCAGAAAGTAGTTGAATCGTATTCTAACATCCACAGAATGTGTAAATCTAACAAACATTCGATTCCGAATACTCTACTCCGTTACAATATTTTTCCTACACATAACATATCACGTATTTTAGGGAATGTAAAAATGCATTTAACATTGCGAAGTAAATAGACTAAGGACGAAGAAAATAGACTATAGACGAAGTAAATAGACGAAGTAAATAGACTCTGCATATAGCAGAGTTCTTCGGCCCAAAAGTGCTGTTAGGAAAAAGTAAAAATTATATAAAATGTGGATGGAGTAAAAAAAAATATGGTTGTCATTAATTGCGAGTTTGAACAACGTTTGACTGTTTTGTCAATAGTAAGAAAAGGTCCTATTGAGGATACGACCATCATTTTGTGAATTAATTGACCGTTTCGTGAATTAATTGTGAAATAATTGAACATTAATTTTGTGAATAAATTGAACATTTCTTGCCCACGCACATCTATCGTTAGCCGCGGCTGATGTAAAAAAATGTCTGCTAACAGAAAGAGTCACCCCGAAAAAGTGACAACTAAAAAAAAAACCGCTAGCTTTGGGAACTTCAGCTGTAAAATATTAAAACTTGTTTTAACAAGAAAGATCAATCATGCATAAAACATTGATTATGAACCAACTTCAATGCAATTTTATATAAACATCTCTAAAATGCAATGCATTCCTCGGTAATAGTTTTAAAATTATCACAATACTACATTAATCTATTATATTTGAAAACTGTAAAACTTCATCGAAAAAAATGAACTTCATTCAAATGACGGCATTGAAATATAAATTGTCTGGTTTAAACATCTCTAAAATGCGATACATTCCTCGGTAATATTTTTTAAATTATCATAATACTACAATAATTTATTATATTTGAAAACTTCATCGAAAACAAATGAAATTTATTCAAATGACGTCATCGAAATATAAATTGATTGGCTCTCTCTATAAAAGTAGCATTTCATTCATAAACGTTTTTCCATTCCTTACATTCATCACAATACTATAATAATTTATTTTATTTAAAAACTTAAAACCATGGAGGTACAAGTAATTTAACTGTATGCTTAAAACTTCATCGAAAAATCGTCTGGTTCTCTGTGTAAAATCAATGAATATTTCAGACTACATGAGCTAAGTAATTTTGCGTTAAAGAAATGCAGCAATTCTTATACAACTCATTCTACATCTTTTGGTATTTACATTCTCTATAATTAAAAATTAGGCTTCGTTGTAGAAATAATCAAAGTTGGATGATCATTTAAACTCATATACTATATTGTAATTATGTTGTTTCAGTATGTAGATGCACAGAATTTAAGCAAAAATAAACAGGTTTTAGGACGGATACAACACTAAATATGAATTTAAAAGAACTTTAAAAATCACCATTCTGACACAAGATGGATACCATATTTTATTTTGAAGTGGGTCACATGATCTCTTCATATATGGCCACATGATCTCTTTATATAAAAGGTGTAATTATTATTTAAATTTTTATTTAAAAACTACTGAATATATTTTGCTGAAGTTTTTTTTATATATTTTATGGGATAATTTGCATATTTCCAAAAACTTTCGAAGCAATTTGTGAATTTTAAATTCGCTTAAAAAATGTTTGAGAAATTAGATCCCATAGGGTTCAATGTATTTCATTTTTTCAACCCGGGTTCAACCCAAAACTAATTGGGTGATATTATTCATTTATATTCCCATAGGTCCTACAGACCGTCTGAACAACATACTAAAATTTCATTTTAATTAAAGTCATTTTACGGCAATTATTGTGCTAACGGACAGACAGACAGACAGAATGAACAAAGTCATAAACACTTTTCAACTATGTTGGAAAGTGTTAAAAATAGAGTAGGAGGAAAATTAAATAAACAGTTAAAAGTTTGAATAACGAACATTTTAGAAATATGAGTTACAATTAAAACATGTCAACACTTTTTAAGTCACTTTTAAATGTTTTTAGAACTTTTTGAAAATCCAAATAGTTAAACGTGTTTAAAATATTTAATTTAAAAGCCGTGCTGGTTTTACGAGTCACAAAATTATTTCCCAATCTGGATGCGGTCCGCGACGTAACTGGATAACCCTGAAGTACATATATATAATATTTATAGATCTTAAAAGAGGGGAGTAGAGATCAATTGCTTTAAATTAAAATTCGCGAAATTTTAAGCAACCCTAGACAGTGGATTTTATGATGCGCAATACTTTTCTTCATAGCCAACTAATGTGTTCTGGCTTTCGGATATTTGTTCTACCTATATATTTCAATTGACTGTGTCCTTTTTTGGCGCAGTTTTCGAGATTAGTATAATTAAAATGAATATTTATTTTACCTACATATTTCAATTGACTGTGTCATTTTTCAATGCAGCTTTCTAGATCAACATTCATACAATTGGGCTCCTATTGAGATTAATTGATATTCCTCTTCTTATATAAAGTATACTTTTAAAATATTATCGATAGATATGGACAATTTTAATATTTCATAATGTTATACTTTGTGGGGAAATAAAGTTATCCTTTTGTGCTGTTTATGTTATCCGGCCTTTTTATGTATTGGGCTGTTTATATTTTGATTCTTAAAGTTATCCGTTTTAGCTAAGGGCTGGTCCAGTTGGATACAGTCAAAAATTTTACCTATAACCTGTCAATCTATGAATACAATTTGATGAAATTTTGACTTAAAATTGCAGAATTATTGAAAGTATGAAATACACATCAAGTTCTGTATTTTTCTTTGGTCGTTTGAGTGTCTGCGAAAATAATGATATGGAATGAAATAATCTACGTCGAAATTGATCCCCTTCTTTCATATTAATTGCAAATATATGCTATTTCAGTGCATTCTCAAGAACGCCGAATGCTACATATGGATGTATGCAGCACACAAAATCTGACATGGACAGCAAAAAATTCATCTTCTCCTCATCATTAGCATCTATCATACAGAGTTAGTTCTTTAGGGCGCTATTGCAAAGGTCTGACTGTCATAGCCAGGAACCGAACCTCCGATCTTTTATCTGGCCAACCGCTGCTCTATCCATTGAAATACAGGGACAAGACTCCATATACTTATCATCGAAGTGTGTCCCATCAGTATGAACATTGTTTGAGTCGTTTACGAATTATAAGTGCTCATAACGGACAGATGGAATCATGTTTAATGAATTTTCCTTATTTAATTCTCGTTAATGTTAAGTGACATCAGAATACTTTCTGTATTCAACCGTATTGGCTGAATAGGCAATAAGAGTGAAAGACATTTCATAGAAATCGATTCGCAGCTCAGGCGACATTTCACCAAAAATCGAATTCTCGAATTTTACTTTTATAAATTAGATAAAATGGATTCTCATTAGTTCATACAAAGGCGCAATTTTTATTTCATCATTAAAAATTCTTCATTTCTTGGTCGCGCTTGATGAATCGAATATAAAACAGCCTCACAGCGGTGCTTTTCTTTAAAACATAATTAAATACGGCGTTAAATTTCTTTCAGATGGAGAAATATAAAGTGGTCCTTCAGAATCAATAAGCCGTTTCAAATTTTTATGAGATCCTTAATGACTAAAATAATAATCCCACTGTATAGACTTCCTTCGAAAGAGGTGGAAATCGATAATTATGCGATTGTGATAAGTAATAATTCATTTTAGGGATTAAATTTTATTCTATTTTACCCAGTTTCTCCACTTATGGGAATGAAACTGGAGAGCACTAGTGTTTGCGCTCGTATGATAAGACTATGGGAAGTGTTTAAAAAATTTGAAATGGTGCTTTCTATGCACATAGCAGTATAAACGGTTCGTTTAAGAGCTTTTTATGCGCTCCTCAGCATTTAATAGTCACTTTCAATGGCGATAAGAAGACTTCCTATGAATAATTTTGGAAGACTTTATAATAACCTAAAACTTGTTAAATTGAGAGTATCCAGACTAGGCTTAAAAGAACAGGTCGAATTTCCTCTTAAATCGCCTAACTTGACCGTATGAATTTTTACTTTCCCCTACGTAGTGTTAAGAAAGTATTATTTTCACGAAAATTTTCGAGTTCGAGATTTTGGTTCCACTATATGCTTTAAAACCTCCTAAACAAGTTTTGACTATTTTTGGAGGGATATCTGTCTGTCTGATGTCTGTGGTCGATTTCATACGTAAACGATAGCTGCTACAAATATTATTGGATTTTTTACGAAACTTTATATCAGACTTTTTTATCGAAAAATTTAGAACTAGATTGATTTTTTTTTTTTTAAATTCGAGCGAAAACTTTGAAATTTATTCAAAATTTTATATTTTTTTAGCATAGCAGCATAGGACAAAATTTGGCATTATCGTGCATAAAAGAGATTGATTATTTATGGCTCAATGATCATGAGACTATTTTTTTTTAGTTTCAATCATTATTGTCAAAACATACCTTTTATACAATTTTTGTGTTTGGGACGTCATTGGTCCCCCTCTGGGGGGCTAGTTACCCCCCGCCCGGGGTACATTGTTAAGTATAGCATTAATCGAAATAGTTTGACAAGTCCACGTAAATAGCAACACGCTGTAATTGTAATCATTTGGATCAACGATACCCATTTTTAAAATTTTTACTTGTAAAATTTGAAAAAGAAAAAAAATTGTTCTGGTATGAGAATGCATAGATGGGACCGAGTTGAGCCAGACTCTAGTAAATTTTCAAGGGACGTCAGATTTCATGAACATTTTTCAGTAATCGAACTTCCTTCGGTAATGGGGCTATATAAAAAAATAGATTAGTGAGTAACACTGTTACTCGTTATAGATTGATGTAAAGCATGACATATTTCGAATGGGAAAAGGTTGATATATTATATGTTGTTGTTGAGACCCAGACCGTCCGACTTACCAGAAAGGTGTAAGGTAACTGTTTGGACGGCCGGGAAGTGCCATCCAATTTAGACCGGAACCCAGTGGGGGAGGCATCCACAGGGACCGTACCCTCCTTCCCCTACCACCAACCTCTCGAAAGGACTTACGGATCCACATGTTTGACGTGATCGTTCTCCGCATGAACACGGTGGCAGCATGCAGAACCAGCGCGCAAACCACCGAGCTGCCGCGCCCGAAATGTGCCAACAGCACGCGGTGTTCCCAGGTGGTCACCCACCCAAGTACTAACCGCGCTCGATGCTGTTTGACTTCGGTGATCTAACGAGAACCGGTGTTTTCAGCACGGTACGGCCGTTGGCTGATATATTATATGTGACGATAATAGATTATGGTATGAGAATATCGAGTTGAACCGCACGTCAGTTAATTATTTATGTGACTGCTTATACTAGATATGTGTACCTTACATCTCCAGCGACCTAGCAGATCTTTACAGACCAGTTCAAGAGGCCTGTCGGTGATATCACACAAAATAAACTGGATCAAGTGCTTAGGAGTGCTCTTAACGGAATCCATCTATGCAGTGGAGTCAATGGGGGACATTTTGAGCAATTATTGTAAAAATCTGAATTAACGTATTATCACAGCATTGTATAGTTTAATTTTTTTTAATATTATGTATTTCTTACTTCAGCTTTTAATACTATATATTTTGTAGACAGTCCATGAAATGCCCTTTAAAACTATTGATTTTTACCTGTCAGAAGGAATGGTTATGTATATTTTAATATTTCTGCCAATTTGAAGGTACGAAATTGAAACGTTTTGTAAAACGAGTGGGGAACATTTTACTAATTATAACTTTTATTGTAGTATAAAATTAAAATATTTTATTTTTCAAAAAATAACCCCCATAGACATGAAACAGTTTTTATAGCAATTAGCATCTTATTTTATGCCACTTTATAAATAAAAGTCTGTATTTAGGAACAATATGAAAGCTTTCCTTTATATTTTCGATCACGCTATATATATTGAAAAGGGTGGACTGCAAAGCGTAGCAAATAAGATGCGGAGCTTCCAACTTATATGAAATAAGTAATTTTTACTTTTAAAAACCCAATCAAAAGTTTAAATCAACAAAATTTGTCGAAAAATAACGAATTTTAAGAAATTGAGTAATTTTTTCAATGTGATAATGAAATACATTTATTGCTTTTGAAATTTTTATGAACATATATTGAAAATGGAAATTGCTGCAAGGCATAGAAAATAAGACAATATAATAGCGATTCACTAAAAAGCTACTTCTCGAATTTTGCCTTTTATAAACTAGACAAAACGAATTCTCATTAGTAAAAAAGGTTCAACTTTGAATTCATCATTAAAAATCCTCCATTTCTTGATTGCGTTTGATGAATCAAACACAAAACTGCCTCACAGTGGTCCCTTTCTTTTAAGCATAATTAAATACGACTTTAAATTTCTTTCAGCTAATGAAAGAAGGCGGTCCTTCAGAATCAATAAGCCATTTCAAATATTTATGATATTCCAAATTACTAAAATAATGACGTAACTTATATAGACTTACTTTGAAAAAGGTTGAAATTAATAATTATGAGATCGTGATAAGTAATAAATCATTTTATAGTTTAAAGCTCTAATATTTTACTTAGTTGTTTTCTGACTGGTGGAAATGAAACTGAAGAGCAGTTATTACTTACTGAAAAATGTGGCCGGTGTTGCTCGTGATTTTAAGCAAGGATTAATTGAATTAACTCATTCAGTTTTTTAAAAGGCGTAGTCACCTGCTACGTAAGTACACGAGTGACTGCGCTGCCTATTAAAGGGTGTAATAAGCGCCTAAATGAGCACCAAAATATGCCTTGCTCGCTGCATGATGACGGGTGTTGTGCACATCAAACACTACGCCCTAATACGATTGCATATTATGCCTTAAATACGCTTTCCGCCGTCATTCTAAGTCAAAAATATCCTGTAGTAGAACTGTCATGCATCTCTTTTGTACGCTAAAAGCTCTGGAATGACAAAGCAGCAATTGTTATCTGCTGTTTTTTCCATAATCACTTTCCCATTTATGGTATTCTATAAAAATGTACTCGACATTGCCCGACAGTTAAAGCTGGGTAGTTATATAAAATAACAATATAAATAAATTTTATTCGTATAGTTAACAGTGAAAATTGCATGCAATCCGTGTACATCGGCTCAACGGTCGTGAAACGTCCCCATCCCCTCCCAAATCACAAATACAAAATTTGTCACTAGCGGAGACTTTACTCTCTGAGTTAACGAATACAATTTAAACGAACACAATTTTCCGAAATGCCTGTATTGAAGAAAAAATCACTCCTGCACTCATTCCTCATTTCTTTTCCATTCGTAAGCAAGCCAATTGTATAGCGCGATTTAATACTGGCTATATAAATACTTTACTACTTGCTAAATATCCCCTGTGCTTCATGTTTAAAGTATGAGATAACAACGGATCCCTGGAATGGGCCTCATTAGGGAAGAAAGCTTCTGATCCCGTGAGTGAAAGTGCCCTCATGGACTAGAAAAGCTCAAAAAAGGGGAGCTGAGCCGTAGTGAGGAATCGCTAGGTTCGATCAAAATATCTAAGACATGCCTAAGACATACCATAAAAACTTTATAATTAACCAACGAATGGCTTCATGAATTTTTTTTCTCTTCTGAAGTAGTCTGCTATATATTTGGGAGCTGCTGTTAAAATATGAACTTTGGATGGCATGTCAATTTTTGTATATCATAATATAAAAATCGGAGAGGTTTAAAACGCACGAAAAGTATATATATTTTTAAAAATTCATTAACATTTGTCTATGCGTGGTAAGGACTCAGTTCGAAGTTTGTTTGAAAAATAATTTTTCGATCTTGCCTATGGTGTCAAAATAGAAACCCTGTGGCAATATTTTAAGTCGCTAAGGAATCGATTTGTGTGAATATCGACCTAAAACATAAAATAACTAAAAAACTCATTCAAAATTTTAAAAAAAATAACGCTGAGATGCACCTTTTTAGGTCCTGAAGTACCTGTGTACCAAATTTCATGGTCGTACAGAGCTTTAATTTCCCGCTACAGACTGCACACACAGACATCTTCATTTATTATAGATGATCGCCCCACAATAATCATCTTCTCCAAATAGACGAGACAGGATACATATGAGATTCCTTTCAACATTGGCTCTATTAGAAGTTCAAATGTTGTCAGTGCATTATAAAGTCCAGGAGGCATCGCTTTGAATTGCCAGAGTCTTGCCCCGTGGTGAAAACTGTCCTTTCTCTATCAACAGGATGAATTTCCATTTGCTAATAACCAATCATGATATCTAGTGTCGAAAATCACTTACTTCCTGAAAGAATATCATAAAAGTATCCTCAATTCTTGGCAGAGGATAGCAATTTTTATTTTTTGTTTCGGAATTGAGTCTTCTATAATCGACACAGAATCTTGTAGAACCATTTTCCTTCTTCACTAAAGCGATTGATGAAGTCTATGGACTTGACGAGGTTAAATCACGTTGCTCTCCTGCATGTCTTTTAAAAACTTATCTACTTCTTTCATAGCAGAAGAAAGTCTTCGGGGAGCTTGCATTATTGGAGATTAGTTATCTGCATAGATTCTATGTTGAATGTAGCCTGTTTGTCCCATATATTTCAAGGCAGTAGAGAGGATTTCGGTAAATTAAAAAATTCAGTGAGCAACTTCACTCTTAACGATGGTCACATTCGCACCGGTGTCTAGTAATATTTGGCATTCAATGTTGTTTATACTACCCATGATATACAATCGATTATCTCCCCATGCAACAATGAAACTAAGTAGTCAATGGGACATTTGCTCATATGGCAACCTTCATCCCGCATATGGCATTCGATTAGTTTTCCTGTGAAGGCACTGCCCCCTTATTCCCCTCCTCAAAGAAAGGGCACTTTCTAAAATCCCCAGACCCTTTGAAAACTTTTTCTGGCCCGTCTTATGCAAGGTGACTAACGTTAGTTTTAGACAGGAGGTTTTACACCGAACGCTACAATTATTATTAAAATCTAAAATGAGTCAGTCCACAGCAGTGATAATAGGTAAATTTTATATCTTTAAAAATCATCTCTTTCTTTATCGCCTCTAATGAATCAAAGATGAAGCAGTTCAACAGCTTCTTTTTTTCCCCAACATAATCGAATATGCCGTTAAATTCATTTCCACTGATGAAAGAAGTCCTTTCCAATCAATAACATGCATCCGAGTTTTTCCAAGGTTAACTTTAGTAATGGCGTTACGACGCTTCATACATAGCAAGTTTAAATCGCCAACTATGAGATCGTTGAAAGCAATAATTCATTTTATAGATGGAAATTCATTTATTGTAATGAAATACGTATTTTAAATACATTTTAATAACTTATATTTTCTGAAATATATTTGAATTCAAGATATGGCAAAAAATTTCTTTTTAAAACATTGGGAACCCATTTCGGACACTAACGAATAAAATGTTCATTTGTCGCGTATGCATGTACTTGTGTGTGTCTCTGTGAGATTTGGAGACGATAACTTAAGAACAAATGTACGTATCGTTATGAAATATTGTCTCTTTTTGCAGTATAAAAAAAAACAGAGATAGGGCGATCATTTTGTAAATCTCATGATTAGAAAAAAAAATTCTCAAATTTCAAAATTATCGCAGCATTTTTATTTCTTAAGGAAAACAAAGAAAATTCCCGTGTTAAAAACAGCAAATTAAAACACATAGTTTAAAATTCGTTATGCATGAAACATTTATTAAAATTGAGCGTATTAACAGAAATCAAAAGAATGATTTCAATTTAATAATCTTGACTGATCTATTATCTACTTAACATTTTAAAAAATCAAATGATTTTAAAAAGAGTAACTATAGAACGAAATATTATAAAAATATATATATATATACATTTCCAATTATATTTGTGATGCAATTGTGCATAAAAATATGTAATTAAAGACTTACAATCGAGATATTGTTTAAGCCATCAAAGACAGAGGAACTAACACTCTTGAAAACTGAAGCTGCAACTTTTTATTACTATGTGCTATTTTGTTCAACTATGTATGGGGCTTAGAGGCGAAAATAGTTATCTGAATCGAAAATGAATCCAGTTAGGCTCTACTTCTTGGTCGAGTTTCAGCCTTTCATGTCTTCCGTGTGGACCTTCGGAGTGGTTCTCTGAGACTCCCGAACCCATTTTTTCCACGCTGGGAGAAAAGTCGAAACTCCGGCTACTTGGGGGTCTGAAAATACCTCAGAAAATCTCATACTCTCCGTCCACGGGTGAACAGGAATCAAAAGTCCAACCGTTTTGTCCGATGGCCGATTCTATAAGGATCTATGCCTAAGGATGGCCGATTCTATGAGGAATTCTTCTCCTACAGTGTGCAAGGATTCATCCTTCTAGATCACTGGAAGAGCATCTGGAGTGTCTGAAAAGACTTTTCAATAAAAAGTCCGTTTTCTCCGACTCAAAGAAGGGGGGAGGATCGAGAATTTGGCTTCTGGTGGTTCTGTACCTTAGTCGATACTGTAAGTGTGCAAAGATTTGGTCTTAATATTTTCACGTGACAAGAATTATATTATTATTGAAGCGAAGCGAGTTCTAAACGTAGCTGCATTAACTGACTCAAATATGATTCTGTGCGAAAGTTTCGTTGACATAATAAAACTCAACCGATTCGGATAAAATTTTGTACATAGCTTGAAGTAATCATGCTTTATGTCGTTCGTTTCGAAACCCGAATCTTAAATTTAGATCTATATACTGATATCGTTGAGATCAATGGTCAGATAATGTAAAGTCTATAGAGAAAAATTAATTTTAAACAATCCGCGTTCCAAACAGAATTTTACATTTGTTTGTTGTACAGTTGTACAAGTTACTAGGCTGACTTGTACATTTATAAAAATATTTGTACATTAATTATTTTGTGCAATAACATTTGCATATTATTTAATATTTTGGGATTAAATATTTGAAAAATCTTACTACTTTCATGAAATAGACATCTCAGTTATTTACCTGTAGCTAGATATCCTTTTTTGCTTCAGCTTTAGGTCGTAAGAGAAAACTTAGTTTAATGTATTTCAGTCAATTAAAAAAAACTGAAACGATATTTTTATGTTAAAGCAAAAGTAAAAATAACTAATAACATTTAGCAGAGTTGTAAATGCTGCTGTGAAATCCCATTAACCTACCATCCTTCTTATCTTTGCCTAGAAAATCCTTGTTTTCATAAAAGACAAATATTAGATACTTACATAGTAATCCAATAACCTCCGAAACAAGGAAAGGAATGCAAACATTTTATTTACTCCAGTAAATCTTGTTAAAAGATTTTAAGGAATTAGATAAATGCACATTCTCTATTTACAGGACAAAGAAAAACAATGACTCATAAATTTTTATTCAATAATAAGAAAGTGCTTAACTTTTGATTCATATCACAGGAATGCAAACAATGATCTATGATTTGTTTATGTTAAAATATTTTGTTTTATAAATTTGTTTTCAAATATCAGTTACACTGTCCTTGTGGTAACATTTATTCGGTTGCTATCACGTTGTTGTTCGAATGAAAATGTAAAAAGTTTCGCATTTATTTAAAATTAAGAATATTTGAACTCGTTTCGTGCAGAATAAATGATTTGCTGTTCCGTGAACAGTGAAATTTGCTATATTTTGAATGAAAACAATAATTACTAAAGAAATGACGTTCGCCAACCCCCGTAACTCGCTTCGAATAGTCTCAGCCGCCCTTACCAACTGGCGCTCGCAGAACGTATACGTAATACACCATTGTTCACTGACTGACTCTCACCAACCACCAGAGCTCACTTCGCTAGATCGCATTCAATATGACTCTTAATCCAGATATTTCTCAATTTGCTTATCAATATGATACAAATTTACTCAAAAAATATTGAATATGACTATACGAGAAGATTGATTGAAAAGACCCTCAATCCGGATATTTCTCACTTCTCTAATCAAGATGATACAGGCGGACGTAAAAAGTGTTTAAAATAAATGTGTCAAAATAGCGAGTAAAGATTCGTACTTTAGCTAATTTCAGTTTTAAATATAAATATAAATACTTGACATAAATAATTGACAACTTCATAGAAGAAAAATGAATATCCATATTCTTGTCCATAAACAAAACAGTTCCTGCTCAAAATAAATCATATCTGGTATAAATGATATTGATATTTTCTGATTGTTTCCTGAGATATTGCAAAATTGGACGGGTATGGCTGGAACATTATATCTTAGTTTATAAAAAAAACGCGATAAATTGTTAATAATTTCTTTAGAACGTAAACGATTTCACAAACTAGTCGTGAAAAAGATATTAATATTTTTCACTGTTCGAATACAAATCCCGCTATAATGCTGAAGTGATTACCTTTCAGATTTTGCGATTGGTTTAAACCATCCAGGGACAGACGGAAAAGCTTCAATAAAATATTTTCGAGAGAATAGAATGCCTTTTTTTCTTTCAACGATCTGAGAATTCGAATTTAAACGCTAAGTTTCAACCATTTTCCCACTTCATGCTCCTTTTGTGCAGCATGAATAAATAGAACAATCGCTTCATCCATTAAAAAATTATTAAATGCATCGTTTATAGAATTTTTTTAGTTCATCATTTATTGTTTAAATTTATACTGCATTCAGGTTCTATGGCAAATACAGGGTAATAATAATTAAAGTTAATATTATGCAGATAACAGCATTCCTGTAACAGTTCTGCGCGTATTATGCTCTTATCAGCATGATATGGCTGTTATCTGCAGTGACAGTAAGAAAATATGACTGTGTGCCACAATGTTGCGAAGCTCTGTGGGAACCCCGTAACCTGCGTGTTCCACCAAGTATTCCATCACGCAGCCGATTTCAATTTTTTTTTTAAATTTAGTTCGAACAATATGAGATACATTTATTGCGCACGTCGACAATTCCTCCATTTCTCCCTCTATCTTGAAATTTCTTCAGATAAAAGTATCGCTCCCTTACCTTTGACAAAAAAACAAACAAAATTTAAAAAGAACTCAAATTTTTTATTACAGGGAAATACAACAAAAATTTCAAATCATCTAAAATTTTTCGAATTGATGATAACTATTGAATTTCAAAAGGGTTCCGCGACCAAAAATATTTTAAAAACACTGTAGTAGAACTCAAGTTCTACAACTTATTTCGTCTCTCGCTCTGATGCCGAGTTTTTTGTCCGAACTTTTTAAAATTCTTCACTAGGGGGCGCTTCAATTACTTTTATTTGATCGTGTTTGGTCACTTTACTGTAGATTGACCTACCGTGTACACTTATGGACCTTTTCTTAAAAAGTGATTGGGGGTGCCTATACAAAAGAAAAGTCAAGGTATCCGTCTGCTCAGTCTGTCTGTTAAACATGGCGACACAACGCCGTCTGTGACAAATTTAAAATGAGAAAGGAATCAAATATTACAACCGAATTAGGATACTCCACTCGACTTTCGCATACTTTCATATTTCAGACTGTTTAGATGCACTTGAATTCAGTTAGTCACGCATTTGAATTGAATGCATTCAGGGCCCAACTTAGCCTGCCTGGGGCAGACATTCCTTGGAGGGCTCCCCCCCCCCCCACCTCTCGACATACATAAAATGAACAGAAATAGTTTTTTTTTCAAAAACATAATTGCACTCTAGAGAAATGTATAAAAAGTGAAGGTCTTGCATATTTTAATGGAATTTAAATAATTTGTAACTTTTTCATAGTAGCCAAAAAGCCAATCTATCTATCTATACTAATTGCCAAGTGTCCGTCTGTCTGTCTGACCGTCTGTCTGTCCGTCTGTCTGTCTGTCCTTCTGTCTGTCACGTTTTTTTAGGCACTTCCCGAATAGATAGAGACTTACAATTTGGTACACGGCACGGCCGTTCGATAAAACCCCCTGGAAAAATCGAATTTTTCGAAAACATTCTATAGAGGGGGTGCCCCACACCAAAACGTTTGAAAAGTGAAATGATGGGAAAGCATGCTTCGCGATGAGATAGAGACTTCAAATTTGGTGTATGGGTAAACCGTTTGAAAGACAAAAAGTGTACAATTTCAGATTTCGAATATTTTCTACTTAAGGGGATGCCGCACGCCAAAATGTTCGATTTACCGAATAAATGAAAAACGGCTACTTTAAAATTTGATACAGGCTTGAAATTTGGTATATGGGCTAATCATTTGAAGAAAACACCCAAAACGAATATAGTTTTCTAAAATTTTCGTTTAGGGGTGCTCCACACCAAAACATTCGAAAAGTGAAATGATAGAAAAGTATGTTTTGCGATAAGATAGAGACTTCAGATTTGGTGTATGGGTAAACCGTTTGAAAGGAAGAAAGTATACAATTTCAGATTTCGAATATTTTCTACTTAAGGGTTACCGCACTTCGAATTGTTCGATTTACCGCATAAGTGAGAAACGACTACATTAAAATTTGATAAAGGCTTGATATTTGGTACATGGGCGAATAATGTAATAGTAAACCCAATGAAAATGAATTTTTTCAAAAATGCATATTTAAGGGGGTGGGTACTGTACACAAAAACATTCGAAAGGTGAATGGATAGAAAAAACATGCTTTGCAGTGAGATAGGGACTTCAAATATGGTGTAGGGGTAAATAGTTGGAAAGGTAGAAAGTGTGCAATTTCAGTTTTCCAACATTTGCTATTGTAGGGAATGCCGCTCACTAAAATATTCGATTTGTCGAACAAACTGAAAACGCCTCCTTTACAATGTGATAGAAGCTTGAAATTTAGTATATGGGCTCATCATTTGAAAAACAAACCCAAGAAGAATACGGTTTTCAAAAATGTTCATTTAAGAGGGTGCAACACAGAAAAACTTTCAAAAGATGAAGTGATAGAAAAACATGCTTCCAATAAAATAGAGACTTCAAATTTGGTGTACGGGGAGATAGTTTGAAAGGAAGAAAGTGTGCTTTTTCAGATTTCCAATATTTGCTACTTTAGGGTGTGCCGCACACCAATATGTTCGATTTTCCGAATAATGAGACACTCTTCCTTTTAAATGTGATACAGGCTTGATATTTGGTATATAAGAGAAACCTTAGATAAAAAACTCAAGATGAACAGAGTTTTTCAGACATGTTCATTTATGGGTCTGCTCGACAGAAAAACATTCGAAAGGGGAAATGATAATTTAGCATGTTTCGGGGTGAGACAGAGACTTTAATTTCGTGTACGAGTAGATAGTTCTAAAGCAAGAAGTGTGCAATTTAAGTTTTCCAATATTTTCTTCTTTAGGGGTTCTGCACACCAAAATATTCGAGTTGCTGAATAAATGTGAAACGCGAATTATTCGAAAATTTACATTATTAAGCTGTTGCTTATTGTGAAACCGTTGATATTCAACGGGTATTCTTCTAGTATACTCTAATTCTTGAATTAGTACATCCGTACTAATTCAAGAATTAGATTATGATTGTAGAAAATTAAAATTGAATTAGAGAATTAGAGAATTCCCAAAATGAGTCTTTTTGCTGAGCAAACCTATTCCGATGTCACCTTTTTTATTTTCAGAAAGCAGTCTATAATTTTTCAATCTTGCAATTATTTAATTTAAGGCCCCTCTAACGCGGGGGCCCGGGGCAGCTTCCCCGCTTACCCCTGCGTTAGTCAGGCCCTGGATGCATTCCACCGATACCTGTTAATATACATATTTTACTCACACCCATTACATTCATTACATATGTGAAACTATCATTCTCGACTCAAATTATATTACTAATAAAACGAAACCGATTGATTGATAATAGAGCTAATGTGAAAATATTGAATTTCGAGCATTTTGTCATTGTAATCCTGCAAATTAAAAAATATCCTATTTATTTATTTATTTATTTATTTATTTTTGTATCTACAACTACATATAAAGTTTCAAGACGATAGCTGCATTCATTCTGGAATCATTGTGTTCTGGAATCATTGTGTTCTGGAATCATTGTATTCAGGATTTAAATACGCTCTCTGTTTCGAAACAGAACTATTCGAGACAATAATTCGAATAAAAATTTGACAATACATTCCCTAATCATTGCATATTGCCACGGATATGGCGGAAACATTATCGTTTTCTTTATAAGAAAACTCGTGAGGAATTTTTGATAATTTCATTCGATCGTAAAAAGTTTTGAAACGTTAACCGTAAAATATGAATTTAACATTCGCTGTACGAATATGACTGTAATGCTGAAGTGATTGCTTTTTTGCATTTTACGCTTCGTTCAAAATATCCTGGGACGGAAGGAGAAGCTTGAGTTAAAATTTCAGAAGGATTGAAATGTTTATTTCCATCAGTGGACTCGGAAGTAGAATTTAAACGCCCTGCGTATCAGCCATTTTCAGCTTTTAGCTTTGCCAGTCCAGAATAAATAGAAAAGTCGTTTTGCTTGTAGAAAAAATATAAAGTTTATCGTTTATGGGAAGATCTACATTGTAAAAATAATTCTTGAGATTTACAGAAAGGGAAAATTTAAGAAAAAACCACTTGTTTTCCTTCATAAAACACATGTATTTCCGGTCCAAAAACATTAAGATTAGAATTTAGCCAAACATTCGGAAGCATGGTCTATGCTATGTAGGATGGGGAGGATTAAGACAGACTCCCCCATACCTGCGTAATATAATTTCGTACTACGTAATACATTTTCGCAATATATTTTCGTAATATATCTACATAATATAATACATCTACGTAATATATTTTCGTACTACGTATACTTCGTAATATAATATATGTAGGATGGGGAGGATTAAGACAACCTCCCCCATACCTACTTAATATATTTTCTACAGTCACAGGAACAGACATTTTACACTTATCTTCAATCTGTGCAAGCCCTACCTGTGTCTCTATTCAATCTCTATGACTTTCAGATCCTAAAATTTAGAAGCATTAGGAAGGCAATCACCCATTTTCTTTCAGAAAACGCAACTGTTTACAAGCCAAGAACATTCTTAAGACTAATATTTATTCAAATATTTGGAGGAAGATTCAATTAGCAAATAGGTAGGCCTTCATTTTACATTCCATTATGAACCTTACGATGAACTAAAGTAATTGTTCTGCCAATGAAGGTTGTTTAAGATTCCCCCTATATACCTACGCCACATTTTAAGATATTTTCAAGTGTCACAAGCACAGACATTTCACACTTAAAGGCTTAGACCAGTTGCAAATCCTACCTGTAACGTAACTGTTTGTGACTTTTGGAACTTAAAAATCAGAATCATTGGAAGGACAGTGGCTTCCTCTACTTGACTGCAAAAATGCTTCCCACTAATCTAGCAGAAAGTTGTTTACCCGGGATCTTCGACTGCCATTTGATCGGATATTTAGACGTCCAAACAATGCTCCTTCATCACCTAGTGAATATATTCAAGACCTTCAGGCATGTTAGAGAAGTTGATTATTTTACTTGTAAAAGAATCAACACCTCAGCCAACAAACCAGAAGGACGCTGAAATTACATGTCATCTCTCTCCCTGCTTTAAAACTCTCCAAGCAGTAAAGCAACATTTACAGTTACCACTTTCTATATTACGATAAGTTATCGGTCGCACTACACCGCACAGTAATCACGTGTTGAGCTATAAAGTTAGTGAGTTTGGTGATAAATTTAGCGAAATGTCGCTAATTTAGACGAGTTTTAAAAAAAATCACAATTTTCGACCAAAAACGAAAATTTTCCGATATGTATCTCAGTTTTCTAGAATTTTTTAGATATATAAGTAATACTGAAGATATATAAGGTTGAAGGTATAATAATAATTTTAACACTCCTTATATGGAAGATTATAAGGCATATCACTCGAACATTATCGCTTTGTTTATAAAGAAAGCATGCAAGGAATTCTAGGTAATTTATTTCAATCGTAAATGATATTGCAAGGTAGCTGTAAATAAATAAATTGATATTTTACTGTTCGAATGCATCTCGCTCCATAATGCCAGAGTGATTGTCTACATTTTATGTTTGTGTTAAAATATCCAGGGACCAGAAAAAATACTTCCATAAAATTTTTCGAAGGAATGAATCGCTTACTTTTCTTCGCGGAATTCTCAGAATTCGAATTTAAACGTTTTCCTATATACGCCATTTTCAGTTTTGTGTTTTTGCCACGGGGAATGAATGAAAAAGCCGTATTGTTTGTGGAATAACATAAAAGTTATTGTTTACAGAAGTTCCTGTCGTTGCTTTATCGTTTCTTTTATGCAATAATTTCCATTTACATTTTGTGAAATGCCAGCATAATTACAGGCGTTCCCCGGGATAGATACAGTTAAATGAATTAAATGATTTTCTTCATTCGTATTTTCAAAAATTATTTTCTACTTCATAAAAATATATATACTGGGTTCCTCGGTGTGTCCTTAATCAACACAATAACTTTGTAAGGAAAAGGGTGCACAAGCAATGAATTTTAAAATTTGGGATAACGAACACGGCAACATAGCGAAATACACGAAAAAAAATTACTTAAATGTTGAGCATTATCCAATTCGCAAGAATAGACAATAAAATTGTTACATTTATTTCGCACAATATAGCAACCTTCTGTCCTATTCAAGAATGTTAAAATAAACAAAATTTATATGGACCGAAATTTAATTTACAGCCTGTTCAATATTATTTCGGTCAGCAACAATGCACATTTAAATTGAATAAATAATATTAAGATGTACTTGTCAAGCATTGAAGGTATCACCGTGTTACAGCCTTTGTTGATAAGACTTTTAATGGGTATTTATTGCTTTCCTACGCGTTTCGTGCATTCCCAGTGGCGATTCCTGCTAATTAAACAATCCTCTACAACTTGATATTTTCTCACTTTATTGTCGAGTTAGTGTTCCTATTTTTTATTATCCACTAGGGGCGCTGCAATCACTTTTATTCGAACGGGCATGTTCACATTTTTTTAGATAGACCTGACATATACATCTTTGCTACAATGGCGCCTCGTCAGGTAAAGCACCTGCGTCATCTGAAGTTCTTGGTTGAATGGGTTATTATTATTATTTGGCAATTTTTTCAGACTTGCCTGGCTATATTTAGATAATATTTGACAATATTTGTGCCAGTACCTCAATATGTTTTGATGATGTTCGTTGTCGAGAAGGGGGGGGGGAGGGGGTAATCACGACACTGAATCTGCTTCATCCATTTCTAAAGTCACGAGCCGCCACTGCTTTACTATAGTTACCAACTATACTTACTATACTTACCTACTATAGTTGCTATACTTTACTATAGTTATCTACTATTCTTACTATACTTACCAACACTTATGGACATGGACGCTCGTATTGGAGGGCAAGGGGGAAAACTTGCAGTTCTAGCCAGGGCCGTAGCCAGGTAGGGGTCCAGAGGAGGCTAACCCCCCCCCTCCTCCCAAGAGGTATACTCAGCCCCCCCCCCCCCCTGATAAAAGTATTAAATTTTTAGGAATGAAATGACATTTCATATAAAATGTCATTCAAATTTTGCATAAAAAATTTCTTTGAGATTTTTTTATAAATTACTTCCTTTTAAAGATTTTTTAATTTAGCTAAATTTGTGATTGTAATAATGATAAATTTATTTACATATTTAATTTAAAAATATTTAAAATTTATGACAATAGCATTTAGGATACTTTTATATTATTGTAGGATTCACCGTTATACATTATAGAGTCAAAATCAAATGATAATTAGGTAAGAGTTAATATTAAGATTAACTTGTATTAACTTTCAGAATGTTTCTACAAATTATCAATAGTTTTATTACTAGTTAATGCTTGCATTAAAATCTGTAATTATTATATATTAATATTGATGTATAGTAGATACATGGATACCAATAATCAACTCTTAGCTTGCAAATATAAATATGCAATTATTTGCTAATAAATTATATCAATTGAAATACAGGGTGGCCATAATTAAAGTAGAAGTGTTTAGAGCCCGATAGTGAGAAAACTGTTTGGCCACACTCAACCTAAATTTGCAGTCAATACTATTTAGACCATGGGGTTTTGATTTTTAAAAGAAAATAGTTTGGATTTTTGCCACCGCGGACCAAAGTGGCGCTGTAAGGTTCATTTTTGGAGTAAAATAAGCATAGGAAGTACAGAAAATTTCGTCAATGCTGAGAGGTATCTAACAATGCTGTTGAACTTTGCTATTCCGCAACTTCAACAGCATGGATGTCTTGAATTTACTATATTTCTGCAGGATGGAGCACCTCCTCATATTGGATTGCGCGTACAGGAAGTTCTACGACAGCATTTTACCAACAACCGAATAATTAATTAGTCGAGCGTCTCCTATGAAGTGGCCAGCCCATTCGCCTGATCTGACCCCGTTGAAGACCCAGACCGTCCGACTCGTCCAAAGGACTAAGAGCAGCTATTTGGACGGCCGTGATCTGACCCCGTGTGACTTTCGGTTGTAGGGTCATATAAAGCGCTTGGTATACCAAGGGAATGTGATGTGGATAATTTAGCCACTTTGAAGGACCGAATAATATTTCACGTCAAGCAAATCAATGAAGATCTGCTGCATTCTGCAGTAGAGAATGCTGTTCAGAGAATGCACTTTCTGGAACATGTATAAGGAAAACATATTGAATGACATATGTAAATGATGCCAATATAAAAATCAATGTCATGCGTATGTAAATATAAGATGCAAATGTAAATATAAAATGTACTAAATACGTATAAAATGTAAATGTTGTGTTCTTTTCAAAATGCATGTAAAATGTTAACTTTCTGTACTTCCTATGCCTATTTTACTCTAAAAATGGACCTCACAGCACCACTTTGGCCCGCGGCGGTAAAAACCCAAACTATTTTTTTTCTTTTAAAAATCAAAACCCCCATGGTTTAAATAGTATTTACTGCAAATTTGGTTGAGTTTGGCCCAACAGTTTTCTCACTGTCGGGCTCTAAACACCTCTTCTTTCATTATGGCCACCCTGTATATAATAGTAACTATTATGGTTTATAAATGCTAATGATTAATTGCGTTTTTGGTGAGTCCCTCCTTTAGGACTGTTGATCCCCCCTTGAATTTCCCCCCCAGTCCCTCTTCAATTTCTTCTCTGGCTACGGCCCTGGTTCTCGCCCACAAAGGTAAGCATCAAGTTAGTCAATATTGTACGTTTTATGCTTTATAAGTTTTCCCCTCCTGAAAAAAGTTCTATGGGTACCTTTGTTCATGGACATTCTTAGTGGATAAGAACTTTTCTAGGCATACTGTAAGAGTTGTGACGCATGTTACTCAAACAGTATCGCTTTGTTTATAGGAAAAACATGAGCAAGGAACTCCTGATTATATCTCTCGATTGTAAATGGCTTTAAAAGGTATAGCTGTAAAACTAATTCGATAATTTATAGTTCGAATGCAATTTGCTCCATGATACTGAAAGGATTATCTATATGTTATGTTTATGTTGAAATGTCCAGGGACCAGAGAAAATTCTTCCATAACATTTCTCGAAAGAGCAAATCTTTTTTTTTTAAATCAAATTCTCAGAATTCGAATTTGAACGTTTTCCTATTTATGCCATTTTCAACTTTGTGCTTTTGCCATGGGGAATGAATGAAAATACCGTTTTGTTTATCGGATATTAAAAAGTTATTGATTGCAGAAGTTGCTGTCGTTATTTTATCGTTTGTTTTACGCAACAATTTGTATTTAGATTTTATAAAACACCAGAAAAAAAATTCCGACTTAGTCCAAGATACATACAGTTCAATAAATTTGATAATTTTCTTCATTTTTTTTTCAAAGTTTTATAATTATTTTTTCATTCCATATTATTTCATTCGTATTTTAGTTACCTATTTCGACTGGAATGAATTACCCAGCTTTGACCATGTTCTAAATAACCACTCGCTACTTAAACAATGAAGATACAAATAACGCCACTCAGTTTCTATATCACCTGTTTTGAACTGAAATCCTTCCCACCTCTCGTTTCAATTTAAATCCTTCAGTTTCAAGGCATGTATCGTCACGCCCAACAATTTGCCCTGCATGTGCACAAACGTCCACTGCTACCTACTGCAACCGCCCCCCCCCCCCCCCCCCGCTTGGGATGTCAACTAACAACCGCAGGAAGATCGGAATCAAAAATCTCAAATATATTATTAAAATGCAAAGATATACACCCATGTTTTTTTTTCGAACTGTGGAATTGTGCTAATCTTCCTTTTATAATGCTGCGAAATAAGAAATTAAAAATTAAAACATGCTCAATTCGATGTATTTAGAATAATATATGAAGGAATTTTCCTACGAATTCAATTCAAAAATCGTTAGAAAGAACGAAAGAACGTTTTTCGTTCTCTCCGATGATGCCATGATGGAAACTATGATATTTTCAATCACTAAGCAACCGATTTGTGTGAAAATCGCTCAAAATTGGGTTTCAACATATAATAACTAAAAAACTAATTTGAATTTTGGAAATCTCAAATAGAGGTCTGTTGCACCGGGAATTTAGCTAACCCAATATTAAATTTCGCGGCTGTCCGAAAATTAAATTTCCTGCTACAGACGACACACACAGAGAAACAGGCAGATAAGCATCTCCTTTTACCGTGTAACATTTCACTAAACTATTATTTATATATATATATATATATATACAGCGAATTCAAATTATTTGTACTTCCTTGATCGGAACATATATATAAAAATTAGGTTTTTAGGTGAAGTTAGGTAGGTTAATTAAGTATATCAATAATGATCTAATTACAACTTAACATGCAAAGCAAGTAAAATTTAGTGAGCAAACGCACGTTTTGGAAATCTTTCACTTTCCTTCTTCAATACTAACTAGTTTGAACATGAACACTTAAATGAGCACAAGAATATACCTATTAATGGCATTCTCCATAATAAAAATAATTTCTCTTCCCTCATAAACCCTATTAAAAAGTTCAATAATTTCTGACATTTACCATATTTTCTGTTAACGTAAACTAGCTTATATTTATCAAACTAAGCATGCCTTAAATTACTACTTAAAAAAATATCAAAATTGTATCAAGAACCAAGAAAAAAATAAATCGCGAATCACGAATCACTGCTGGATGACAAGTCGCTGATATGATTTTTCTTCTGCCTCCATAATTCAAAAGTACTCTTCAGTTTTTGATTTATATTTCTTTGAAACTTTCATATTAATAAAATTTTCAGTAATCTAATAAATGATTTATCAATACCATCCTACTTACTCCTTCTAAGGGGGACAAGAAAGTAAAATAAGACAAGCTATAGCATTGTTTAATAATTTACAATAGAACAAGGGGCAAGGCCATTTTTTAGGAAGAGAGAGAGACACAGAGTTAAATTTTTGTCTGAGTTGAACAGTAGGTATTTTATCTGACTAGTGACCTAAGATTACGAATGTAATTGAGGTTGCATAAAAACTTATTTTAAATACTTCAATGAATTGAATATACCAGTGATCTGGCATTGTACAATAAAAGGAAATGCTTAAAAGTGTTTGATCCCAAAATGATTTATATAACTTGTTTGGTCCCATGGACTACATACTACATAGGATAGAAGAAACAATAAAGAATCATTACCGCAACGTTAACAAATTAATGTCAATGGAAAAATTAACTGCAGTATGGCTATACCAAAACCATTTTTTTTTCAAATTTCACAAAAAAAAAGGTTTGAAAAATCGGTATCTTAGTCCAAATGATTACAATTATAGCATGCTATCCTTCACTTTAAGGGCTTGAAAAAACTTTTCGATTGATGCCATACTTGACAATGTAGCCCTGGGAAGTAACTTACCCCCGAGCGGGGTTAATGGCGTCACGAGCAAAAACAATTGTATCGCGACTATCTGTTACAACAATGATTCAAGCAATTAACTCTCGTGATCACTGAGCCATAAATAAACCCATTTATGCACGATTATGTCAAATTGTGTCCTATTCTGTCATGTTAAATTTCGAATAAATTCGAAAATATTTCCCTCGAATTTAAAAAAAAAAATATCTAGTTCTAGGTTTTTTGATAGCAAAGCCAGACATAAAGTTTCGTGAAAATCGATTAATATTTGTAGCCGCTATCGTGTACACAAGAAATCGACCACAGACAGACAGACATACATACACACATACACCCATACATACATACATTTATACATCATTCCAAAAATAGTGAAAACACGTTCAGGAGGTCTTTAAACATATATTGGCATCAAAATCTCCAATTCAAAAATTTTCGGGAAAACAATACTTTATAATATATTACATAGCATGAGAAAGTATTGATATGTTTGAAAACACCAGCAAAGGTAGCGTCATTCAAGCAACATTTCCCAAATCAATGGCTTCCTCCTGAAACTTTTACAGTGAAGAATCTGCAGCAATAAATAATATTGAGACGCTAAGGTAAATTAAACGTACGTTCAATTTAGCACGTATATGTATAAGTTTAAACTGTAGCAATTTAGTCACAAGAATCAAAAATTTAGAAATCCATGTGCTTCATGTCAAGTAGATATAATTAGACACTGGAATCAAAATGGTTCCAATGTGAAAACACCTAGACATCAATAAAGCTAGCTAAAGTGTTACATAAAGTTCTGGTTGCAAAAGGATCAACAACACCAGCGTGGCTCTAAAGGGAGGGTATAAGAGATATTAGGGATATGACACCTGCTCAGTTAGCATCTATGGAGTTCTGTCTATGCACAACTGTAGGCGCTGATAAAATATTCTCAAAATTTACGTTTATCCTTGAAGATAACAGGAGGAACTTTACATCAGAAAATCTGAATTAAAGTCCTACTAGCAAATTGTTTTCTAAATTTTAAACAAAGTTTATTTCAAATACAACAAAATGTCTAGTGCTAATTATTGAACGGGCTTACGTTCTGTTTTGTTATCTTTGTATTTTTTCTTTTCATTATTTGCATATCAAAAATTACAAATAAATGTTTGTGTGATATTTATGAAATTATTTTTATTTTAAACCTCTTACGCCGTTTTATATTTTCAATATTTTATTTTTCTGAATGTATTCCAGGGGAAAATCATATTTTACAAAACAATCAAAAAACTATAATAGTAAAATTGGTATCTTCACAGGTTGCTCATATTTTTTTATACTTTTTGCATTAACTTTAGAATTTATACACGGGTTAAAAACATTCTTAAAACCCTTCGTAACTTGTGAATACGTGTTTAATGAAAATAATATGACCTATTTTGGGGGGTTTATTGCATAAAAATCCGCACTTTCCTCATTACATAGCATTTAGAGATTACTCATTACATAGCATTCAGAGATTACTCATTACATAGCATTTAGAGATCACTCATTACATAGCATTTAGAGATTACTCATTACATAGCATTTAGAGATCACTCATTACATAGCATTTAGAGATTACTCATTACATAGCATTTAGAGATTACTCATTACATAACATTTAGAGATTACTCATTACATAGCATTTAGAGGTTACTCATTACATAGCATTTAGAGATTACTCATTACATAGCACTTAGAGATTACTCATTACATAGCACTTAGAGATTACTCATTACTTAGATTAATCATTGCATTAATTAGATTACTCATTACATTATTTAGATTAATCATTACATTACTTAAATGACTCATTACATAACACTTAGATTTAGCCCTATAAGGGGAGTTCTTCTATTCATTTGTAGCTTAGTATTTTCCTCGCGATAATTCGTTCTTTTCTTTTATTTATTGTGTCTATCTTTCTATTAGATTTTAGTTCATTCTAGTCAGCCAACCACTTGAAAAATTGTTTTCTTCGTATCCTAATGTTTCGCTTCAAGTAGTGTCAATAAAATGTTTTTGTGTATAACGTTGCCTTGCCAAAAGCATTCTACCAAGAGATTTGTATCTTTCAAGTAAAGAAATGGCTATCGTACAGGAAAGCAAACTGAATAAAATCAAATTTTTCCAATCAATAAATATTAGAAGAATTGGTTAGAGCTCAAACCAGGAGATTATCCAAACATATCTTTTTCGATTATTCAAACATAACTTTTTCGATTATCCAAACATATCTTTTTCGATTATCCAAACATATCTTTTTCCATTATCCAAACATATTTTTTTGAAAAGCGATAAAAAATTTTATCCAATAAAACACAATTATATCCAAATTTATTGCAATGATAGTCATTAGACCCGTTTATTTAACTTGATCTGTTGTTTGTTTGTCATTGTGATTTAAATCTTTGAGGCTCTAACTAATAAGGTTGTATTAATTATAGTAACGTAAAAGTTGATATATCAATTTTTTCTATGGTACATTTTAATTCTTTGGATCTCGAACCTTATCGAGCCAACCCGTCCTACGACCGTCATTGAAAGATTTTTTTAATATATCTTTTTAACACTTTACAACAACGTTGAAAAGTGTTTATAACTTTGTTCATTCTGTCTGTCTGCCTGTCTGTCTGTCTGTCTGTCTGTCCGTTAGCACGATAACTGCCGTAAAAATGGCTATATCAGAAATTTTAGTATTGTATTGAGACGGACTGTAGAACCTATGGAAATATAAATGAATAATATCACCCAATTAGTTTTGGATTGAACCCAGGTTGAAAAAATGAAATACATTGAAAAATTACGTCCCATAGGGTTCAAACATTTTTTCAGCAAATTTAAAATTCACAAATTGCTTCGAAAATTTTAGGTAATATTCAAATTGTTCCATAAAATATATAAAAAAAATTCAGCGAAATATATTCAGTAGTTTTTTAAATAACAATTAACATAATAATTACACCTCTTATATGAACCGATCACGCGACCATGATATGAAAAGATCACGTGACCCACTTTAAAATGAAATATGACATCCATCTTGTCTCAAAATCATGATTTTTAAAGTTCTTTTTAATTCATATTGAGTGTTGTATCCGTCCTAAAACCACTTTATTTTTGCCTAAATTCTGTGCATCTACATACTGAAACTACGCAATTACAATATATTTAAGTTTAAATGCTCATCCAAATTTGATTATTTCTGCAACGAAGCCTATTTTTCACTTATGTTAAATGTAAACAGCAAAATATGAGTTGTATAAAAATGAGTTGTATAAAAATTGCTGTATTTCTTTAATTTAAAATTATTTAACTCATAGATTCTGCATAGCTGATATGAATGAAATATTCATTGATTTTACAGAGAGAAGGACGATTTTTTTCGATGAAGTTTTAAGCATAGAGTTTAATTACATGTAGCTCCATGGTCTTAATTTTTAAATCAAATATATTATTACAGTAATATGATGAATGAAATGAATAAGAAAATGTTCATGAATGAAATGCTGCTTTTATAGAGAGAGCCAGGCGTGTTGTTCTTTCTATGACGTCATTTGAATGAATTTCAGTTGTTTTCGATGAAGTTTTCAAATATAATAAATTATCATAGTATTATGATGATTTTAAAAATATTACCGAGGAATGTATCGCATTTTAGAGATGTTTAAACCAGGCAATTTATATTTCAATGCCGTCATTTGAATGAAGTTCATTTTTTTCGATGAAGGATTAAGTTTTTAAATATAATAAATTAATGTAGTATTGTGATAAGTTTTAAAATATTACCGAGGAATGTATTGCATTTTAGATATGTTTAAATAAAATTGCATTGAAGTTGGAAAGTGTTTCATAATCAATGCTTTAAGCATGATTCATCTTTCTTGTTTAAATATATTTTTAATAAATACTCAGCTCCAAAACCACTTTAACTACTAATCAAAAATTAGTATCACGTCTGAATTCAACTAAATAAAATTAAAGACATAACGTCGTTAGACGAAAAGTCATTTATTATGTAGCCACTGATGAAGAGCGTATTAACGCTCGAAAGCGCTCTGGCAATTTTAAATATTTTGTACGTCTTATAAGATGTTTTAATAAATGACTTTTCGTCTAATGACGTTATGTCCTTAATTTTATTTACTTTAACTACATTTGACATAAGGGTATGCTGTTACAGGAATTAACATTAAAAAAAATTTATTTACCTGTGCATATTCAACACAGGCTTTCGTATTTTGTATTGTTTTGCAATATCTCTGAAATTACTTCATGGAGTGAAACCAAATTTAGTAGCAATACAGAATGTTACGCGCAATGCAGGTTGTTACAGATTGATAAAGCAACGTCTTCATACTTCTAAAATTGCGTCCAATGTTTCTCTCGGTACACTCATGCCCATTGTGCACTATTTTGCAGTATCTTCAAAACTATTCAACCGGTTGAACTCAAATTTAGTTCAAAAAAAATGTTTTCAATATATATAAGAACAAGCTCACTATTTTTTTAACACTTTACAACGCAGTTGAAAAGTGTTTATGACTTCGTTCATTCTGTCTGTCTGTCTGGCTGGCTGGTTGGCTGGCTGTCTGTTAGCAAGATAACTGCCATAAAAATGACTTTATCAAAATTAAATTTTAGTATGTTGTTCAGACGGTCTGTGGGACCTATGGGAATATAAATGAATAACATCACCTAATTAGTTTTGGATTGAACCCGGGTTGAAAAAATGAAATACATTGAATCCTATGGGATCTAATTTTTCAAACATTTTTTAAGCAGATTTAAAATTCACAAATTACTTCGAAAATTTCAGGAAATATTCAAATTATCCCATAAAATATATAAAAAAAAATTTCAGTAAAATATATTCAGTAGTTTTTTTTTAAATAAAAATAAAAATAATAATTACACCTTTTATATGAAGCGATCACGTGACTACTATATGAAAAAATCACGTGACCCACTGCAAAATAAATAATGGCATCCATCTTGTGTCAAAATCGTGATTTTTAAAGTTCTTTCTAATTCATATTTGGTGTTGTATCCGTCCTAAAACTGCTTTATTTTTGCTTAAACTCTGTGAAAGCCCCAAGCCGTCCGTCTCGTCCAGAGGACTTAGAGCATCTATTTGGATGCTTAAACTCTGTGCATCTACATACTGAAATAACGCAATTGCAATATATTTGAGTTTAAAGGATCATCCAACTTTGATTATTTCTACAACGAAACCTATTTTTCACTTATGGAAAATGTAAATACCAAAAGATGTTGAATGAGTTGTACAAGAATTGCTATTTCTTTAACGCAAAATTATTTAGTTCATGGAGTCTGCAATATAGCTGATATCGAAAAAATCGTCCTTCTCTCTGTAAAATCAATTAATATTTCATTCATAAGTTTTAAGCATAGGGTTCAATTACTTGTATCTCCATGGTCTTATGTTTTTAAATAAAATAAATTATTATAGCATTGTGATGAATGAAATGAATGGAAAAATGTTTATCAATGAAGTGCTGCTTTTATAGAGAGAGCCAGGCTTGTTATATTTCGATGACGTCATTTGAATAAATTTCATTTGTTTTCGATGAAGTTTTCAAATATAATAAATTATTGTAGTACTATGACGATGCTTAAACCAGGCAATTTATATTTCAAAGCCGTCATTTGAATGAAGTTCATTTTTTTCTATCATGTTCTAAGGTTTCAAATATAATAAATGAATGTAGTATTGTGATAATTTTAAATATATCACCGAGGAATGCATCGCATTTTAAAGATGTTTGAATAAAATTGCATTGAAGTTGGAAAGTGTTTCATAATCAATGCTTTATACATGATATATCTTTCTTGTTTAATTTAACAATACAGTACGCATTTTACAAATGCAGTATCAAATTTGGAATTTTATCTGATTTTGCTAAATTTAACATGCAAATGTATTTCTACATAAAATAATTCAAAAAATGAATTTGGATTTTGTATAATGAAAATGATATAAATGATAAATATTACGACTGAATAAATATTCAACCCATAATGTTACACTTCACAAAAAATGCACAAAAACCCTTCCTATTTGGTTCTAAACAAATAAAGATATTTAATGACTGTGACTTTTTCGTTTCAGTTGCTTCGTAAACTGAATAAGGAATCGGGATCACCCAAACAAAAACAACTTAGTACTTGACCACAATACTGATAAAAAAAGGACAACATTTTCTTCAATTGAGTCCATTATACTAAGCGGAAGATGTTTACTGGTTTAGATAACGGGTATTCAGAAAGAAGATGAGTTTTTTTCCGATTCATTTGAAATTTGGTATCTTTCTCACAATGACTCAATCTTTTCTCTGCTTAAATTTGTCTTCCCTCCAGTCCACATTTGTTTTATTCTCATTTAACCGCTTGAAAAATTGTTTTCTTTCCATTTGAAGGTTTGGTAGAGTTGTTTGAACAGAGGTGGTTTTGTAACGTTTATTTGTCTCGAAACATTTTATTTAAGATATTCTTCTTTTTTGTAGTTTAGAAATTACTTACGGTTAATTATTACAACACTCTAAAACACTCTAAATGTGTTGAGTGTTTTCAACACTCAACACTCTAAAAGCACAGTGTCAGTATGCCAGAAAACCAAACGCAACCCCGAGGCCTGAAAACAGTTTATACTAATTTGAGCATGCTAAATTCAAATATGAAACTCGTTTCTCAAATTAACCCTTTGATCTGGAGAAATTGCCCATCAAAGTTTGACAATTTTTGCTCTTTTTGTGTTTATAATCTCAGATCAAAGGCGTTGCCACAACTTATTGCAATTGCATGTTCAAGAAACTTTAATTTCTGAATATATAAAAGAAAGTTGTATTCAACTCATGGAGTTAAAGTTGAGATCAGATCCATGATTCAGCTAAATAGAAACATTAATATTGAGAGGTCACCCAAATTTAAAATTTCAGAATATGAATATTTGAACCATGGAGTCAGAGAGACTTTCTTCTTGTTTATTTCTACATCCATTTTTTAAACAGTGCAATTACTGCACACTTTGTTTATAGATGCATTGGTTAGAGCTGAATTGTATAATCCATAAAGTTAGAGAGAGTAAATCGACTTTTTTCCATGGTATGACCAGAAGTGAAAAACTTAAGATAAAAAGTTTGAGGTACTTGATAAATTTGTTTGTTAGAGGATCTACGGAAGTGTAAATTATTTGCTTAATGATAGGGTTTAGTAGAATGTGTATGTTTTGATAGAGTTGTATAAGAAATAGTAATATTGAATGGAAGGGGTGTATGTCTGGCATGTGTCTATGAATATTAGGAGTGGATGGGAGAGTCGGTGGGAATTGATGTCCCCCCGTTCCTATTTTCCATTCATGGCCGTGGTGTATTTGGACGGGCGTATCTCACAACTTTGCTAGTTTACAAAAAAATTCAGATTCTAAGACAGTGCTGTAATACTGCTTACGCTTGTCGAGAAACCATTTCTTTTACTTCCTACTAAAAGGGATGATAATTCTTATAAATTTTGCGTTGCTGAATTTAAATAATACAATTAAGTTATTCTATCACTCACTGTTATTTGGGGAGGAGGGATAAAATTAAAAACTGCGTAAAATTATTTGCATAAATAATTCATGTGTAAAGGTCTCACTATTCCAGGTGGAGGTCGAAACCAAGAATATTGCCAATTGGTCAGTCGATGCTCTAACAGTTGAGCTAATGGAATAAGCTTCCAAATAATTATCGCCGAAGTGAACCCTATAATTTTCTCCCTCTCAAATCAGATCAGTTTATCAGCTGAAAACTACCAATCTGAACGCGACCACCTCTTTTTCGCAACTTTTTTTTTCTATGTAGGCCGGCATTCTGTGGGGTCGTCATTTTGAAACTCACACCATAGTTGGTAGGGTCCACTGAAAATTCAAAACCAGGTCTTTTTCAAACGCCCAGATCATTGCCTCCGATCTTAAGGATTTAGATGTGCAGGAGCCATTGTAATATCTCACTCTCCCAGCTAAAGACCAAACCACGCATCCTCGAACTAACTGGTCAGCTCATGCTCTAAACATTGAACTATTGGGACATGATACCAAAAACTTATTGTCAACGTGTCCCCTATATACTTTTAAAAGAAATTGTCTCAAGCGCATAATTGTTGAAGTTTGGCTTGATTAATTTCGTTTAAGATTTAATCGGTTTATTTATCCCATATTCCGGGAGCACGTGTGAGAAGATGTGGGTGGAATCCTGTCTACAGTCGCTTGCTTACCATGAAAGAATTTCTGAAAACGGCCAGCAGTTATTTATCAAGTATATTATAAACACAACACGAAAAGAGAATTGCAACAAGGTTATATTAATTCAACTGTTGTTCCACCTGATATCAGTCAAACTGTGGCTGATTTTAAAGAAGATATTTGACAGTGAGCCAATTTCCAAGAATACAATGTGTGAGAAGTATAGATTCTCAGTAAGATATGCTATGAAATTATTATCTGGGATAGCATGTTTACTTGGAATAAAATAGCAATTTCGAAATAAAAAGAAATAGCATAAATTCCAGAGTTGCAATTATATGCATTAAAAATAAAACAAACCTTTAATCCAAAATAATGACATGTAAGAATATATTTTTGATCTCATAATATATATATATATATATATATATATATATATATATATATATATATATATATAATAAAATATATATATATAATATATATATATATATATATATATATATATATATAATAAAATATATATATATATATAATATATATATATATATAATATATATATATATATATATATATATATATATATATATATAATAAAATATATATATATATATATATAAGATTTAAAATGGAAAAAGAAAATATATAGGTGGAATGATTGTGTTTACAGGGTTGCAGAAAGGTCAAGGGGGATTGCGACCCCTATTTCCTGGTTAGAAGCTAGCTTTGATTTCATGAAAACGCTCCCAGAGACTCTGCACGCCCGAAACAACAATCGATCATGCCCGTGTGGAAAAAATGGCCGTATCCCAGACAACATAAAAATGATCAAAATAGCAAAAATTGGAAATTTTACTAACCAGCAAGGCGAGAATCATGGACGAGTTGCATAAAGCGTATAAACTTCGAATAGGAAAGCATACATAAAAAAGTCGCGTCTAACTTATAGAGCCATCTGGATGTGCATCAATCAGATAATCCTAGGTAAGAGTTGAGTTGTATTGTATGATGTCGGATAAATTAACATAATTTTTATCACTATAATTTCTTGAATTTCATACTTTTTGGGATTGTATTTCTTTATATATATATATATATATATATATATATATATATATATATATATATAAATATAAATTATTAAATCCAAAGTTAGAATGGATGTAGTAACTCATAATACACTATATATACAGGGTCTTTCAAAAGTCCGTATAAACTTTAAAAATTTATTGAAAATCGAAAAATCATCGCATTGCGGTACGGTTTGTGCCATAAGTATTGCCAGGATGGGGTTTTTTTTTTTTGACATGAAAATTTTTTTAAAAAGTCACCCATAGGTGGCGCTTACCCGAATACGTCTTACAGAAGTATGCAAATGAGGCTGTTATAAAAGAGCTGTTGTGCTCTGTAGATTCTTCATTTGATTCATTAGTAAACGGTGCAAAGAAGAAGCTTTTGCGAGAATGTTAACTTTGATAGAAAAAGCCTTGTTAGTGAAGTTGTATTACGTGGGCGACAAATCAGCATCAGATGCTTTGCGAAAATTCTGATTTAGGAAAAATCTAAATAAAGGAAAAGGTCCTATCACCTGTTCAGGGTTACAAAGGCTTGTCACACGATTTGACACGTACAGTAAGATATTTCAATTGTCTTTCCAATGCGTTCAGCGTCACCTATAGGTAATTTTTTAAACTACAAAATTTTTTCACGTCAAAAAAAAAACCCCGTCCTGGCAATACTTATGGTACAAACCGTACCTCAATGCGATGATTTTTCGATTTTTAATTAATTCTTAAAGTTTATACGGACTTTTGAAAGACCCTGTATATATATATATATATATATATATATATATATATATTACCAAACAATTGCACAAAAGCATATCACAGTAAATTCTGAAATAAATGTTTTAATAGTTGTCGCTCTTTCCCTTCATTTACTCATTTGTTCGAAGCGAGATCGTAAAAATGAATGAGGTTCTTCGTGTTTGACCACAACCCTGATGAAAAACAACGTTTATTTCAAAAGCAATCTGATCCATTACCTGAATTATAAGACATTTACTAGTTTTAACAACGCGTATTTGAAAAAAAGAAACAATTTTCCTATTCGCTTAGAATTGTGCGTCTTTCTCACGATTAACTCGATCATTTCTCATGTTCAATTTGTCTACTCTTCCATTGGCTTTTATTTTGTCCTTGCTGCTCAAATGTTTGCAAAGTACCGAGTGGATGTAATTCAAGTTCATCTGTATTCGGAGATCTGCAGAACGAACGAGAGATTGCAGAGTGGTTAGATTTGTATACTAAGCATTTTGAGTAAAAAGAAATAGTTCAAAATTTCACCTCCAAGGATGTTGTATGATGGATATGTTACAGATTGTGAGACTGAAATAAAAAAAATTATCACAGTCTTTGTTCCACTTGTGTCCAGAGTTTTTTCAACAGGGAATAAAGTTTGGAACGGCGGTATTTAACTGTTCAAGTGTTGTGTTCCTGACATGTTGCGCAATGCTGTCCTTTAATTCCTCCCAAAATCTGAATTTTTTTTAACGATTAAACATTCCATTTTAAGTATCTTCAGATGTCCTCTGCACTCACTTGATTTAAATACTTGTGCCTATTGGCTCTGGGCTTAATTTTATTGAGGTTAGTTATAAAAGAGTGTTTTTATTTATGAAATTTCTGTAATCTAACGATCTTTTCTCTATTTCCGTCGCTAATTCTGAAATTACGTAATGGTTCTTACATTGTGACAATTTAAGTAAAACCACTTTTATTTCACCAGCTAAAGCAAATACAATAGTTCAAATGAAACATCATTATAAGAGTTTCACATAATTTTAGGAGATCTTAAGTTTCTCAAGAGATGTCATATGCGAAAGGACGAGGGATACATGGATGCTGGTATGTGCAATAGCGTAAATCAGATCCGCACTCTAAGCCAGCTTCAGCTGTCAAACTGCACACTTTAGAATGGTAGTCACAGGAACCATCTTCTATGCCAGCCAGTCTTCTCTAGTATTGCTATGGAATACTTTGACAGGTCACCTGTTCATTTAAGATATCCTACGAACAGTTGTGTTGCCTCTGGTATCACGTCTTCTAAGAACTATTTTCCAACATAATAACGTACTGACTTACATCAGAATAACGTTCTGACGCCAATTTCCCTAGAACAGCTTATTATTTACCGACCCTCTACTGAAACTTACCGACCACATAAAAAGGAGAAACAGACTAGGGTAAATAGTTTCATCCTCACCGTTCCGGATTGTCCAGAATGACATTACGTTTCCTTCCGTTTGGAATTGCGAACGAGGGTCAGCTTCGCCTTTAATTTACACTTATAACCAATATCCCAATTTTTATTACATTTATAACCAAAAAAATCTACTCCTCAATATAGCGTGCGGTATTTTAATTTTATGCGCCAAAAATTTTAGTCGCCATTTGGTAGCACGCGACCGACATTCAGCAACTTTGGTTCAGAACACTTAGTACATTTCTCTCACTCCGGCTATGCAGAATTCCAAAATTCTTGCCAATCGAAGATGCCTGAGATTTACTAAGACAACAGTTGCAGTGATCCACAAATTTGCTTTATATAATGGAGCAATTAGAGAGCATCTGGCAGATTCTGTCACATTAAACTGCTATTTGATTCCCGCCATACCTTATATAGGTTTGTTTCATCGCCAAAGGAGCAATTACTTCTTATTAACATGTGATCTTTATGTGGCCACTACCGTGTAATAAATAATATTTTTTATATATAATATTGAAAATGAAATCATTTCTTTATTTTCACATACCTATTGCGGGTAGATCGGACGGTCTGGGTCTCAACAACAACATACTTATTGCGTGTGCGATGTATCATAGCGATAGACAACTTTCTTCGGGTTACCCCATTTCTTATGTCGCAGAATGTATTTCTTAGAAAGGGAAAGTTTGTTTTAGCTTTCCAAACCACCCATTAACCTATCTCACTCTTTTTCTGCACCTCACTTTGAGTGCATATACTCTACATTTTATCCAATTTTTTGTCAATTTTATTTTTGTCACAGTAAGTAGCACTATCATACTAAGTTCTGTGGTGTATGTTGGAATCTTGTAAGCCGATGATGACTTGGGGCTGTTAAAAAACACCAATCATGATATTATACTTATTGTTTATAATTTCATATATTTCTTATCAGGCATCTCAATTTAGTTTTATACACCATATATATAACATATATATATATATATTTATAATATATATATATATATATATGTATATAATATATATATATATATATATATATATATATATATAACGCGTTAACAATGTGTAGACGCGTTATAAATATGTTATAAAATATGTTGTGTTTTTCCAAGTTGGTATTTTATATCGATTCTTTATACATAAATAAGTTTTGTTTGAAAGTGGCGTAACTTTGCTTATTCTGTTTTCTAACAGTTTAGCCATTTTGCTGCTTGGCGCAGTATGATCATGTTTTAATTTGGCGTTCAAATGCAAAGTTGTTGGCTCTGAGGAAGTAAATCCAAAGATTCACGAAAAGAACGTCTGTTCACTATACAATATTTACGCAGCATTTTACGTTTTTATAGAATAAATTAATAACTTTCGCGCGTAGTCATTTTCTGTTCTATTTCCGCTCCTCTTTAAGAATGAAAATAGATTGGATAATTTCTTTCAATTTCGAACGAATACGAGCGACTGCTCTAAAATAAATTTCTATAGCTATCGCATTGAATTCTCGCTATAACACTAAAATGATTGCTTTTTACATTTCACGTTCCGTTTAGAATATCATACAGATGCTGTAAAACTTCAATAAAACATTTTCCGTGAAATAAAATGCATTATTTTCCATCAACGGATTCCAGATCGGAATTTGAAAGAAACGCGTCTTTCTGTAATTTTCCACTCGACGTTTCGTTCACGGATAATAAATAGAAACGCAATACGGAGTTCCAGAAGAATCATAAAAAATTTAACAATTGCGAATTGTTTTATTATCTATTTCAAGAACCATATTATTTTAGGTTTTATAGTCAGTGCAAATATATTACTTGGCTCATTTATTTTTAAATTGATCTTAATCTTGGAGATAAATTTTCATTTCGAAAGCTATTTTGAGTTAATCGTAAAATATATTTTTACTTTCTCGAAGCAACAGAGAAAGAGTCTTTTTCACGAAATGTTTCACGATTTTGAGATTTTGATGACATTATATGTTTTAGAACATCCTGAACACGTTTCATCTATTTTTAGAGTAGTGTCTGTCTGTGATCGATTTTTTGTCTACACGATAGCGGCAAAAAATATTAATGGATATTCACGGAATTTTACATTCGGCTTTGTTCTCAAAATATCTAGAACTGGATAGATTTTTTTTTAAATTCAAGTGAAAACTTCGATTTATTCGAAATTTTATATTTACTTAACATGGCAGCATAGGACAAAATCTGACATAATTATGCATGAAAAAGGGGTATTTATAGTTCAATGATCACGAAACTTAACAATGTCAATCTCTGTAGTGAAAATAGCCGCAATACAATTTTTGTGTTTGTGACGTCATTATCCCTCCTTTCGGGGGGAGGGAAAATACATTGTTAACATTGATATCAATCGAAAGATTTTTTTTTCAAGCCCTTTAAAATGAAGGGTAACATGCTATAATTGTGATCATTTGCACCAACGATACAGATATTTCAAATTGTTTTTTTTTTAAATTTACAACAAAAATCACTAATTACTTAAAAATGGATGATTTTGGTATGAGAAAGTCGAGTAGAACCACATAATTACTGATACTTAATTACTGATATTGTCTTTTTAGAAATTTGGATAATAAGGGCAGTATTACGGGCTGATTTTTCTTTTCTCAGTACGTAACGCATCATGTCAAGTTACAAATTTCACTATTTAGTTGCAGGCCGGTTTTTGATCGGCCGTTTCAGGTTCTTTTCGGCCGTAGTTTAACCCAGGAACCTGCATTTGCAAATACAGTATTGTAATATCGAGACAAGATATATCGCTTATCCCAAAGAATCAATACCACTTTCTAAACATTGCACTGTAGATTATTTTAAGAATGAAATGATAATGTGAATGATAATGTGTAATCGTGAAATAAATGTATGACAGTGATGAAACGAAAGTATGTAACAGAAGTGACCGTATATTGTTACGAATACGTAACAATATTGTCCAATTTTTTCTGGTTATACAGGATGCCCAGAAATATGTAATGACATAAACACATGATTGCATTTCCTCGTGATGGCTCGGCTACCAGATTGCGGGTTCGAGTCTCGCCTGCGGGCATGGATGTTGTGATGTCTTATTGGTTCAGAAGTCAGACTTCTACCTTCGGGTGCCCCGGGTCTTTGACTAAACAGAAGCAGTGCACACTTTATTCCTTAATAAAAAATATGTTAGGGACACGACACCAACCAACCAACCAACATGATAGCATTTCAAAATGTATTAGTAGTCTTTGAGAAACATAACATCTAACAGGACAGGTAAATGATATGTAATTACCAAGTCCTGTCTCACCTTTGACTTTCATTACAGATGATAATCTTCTCGGAAAAGTCTCTGCAGCATCACGCATTATGTGATCCCGAATTTCTTTCCGTATCTTAGTAGAAACTTCCTGAATTTTTCTACTAGCAAAGGTTTCAGATTTTTCAACTTACTCTCCATATACTTCTCTATATAAAAAAAATCTAGGATTAAGATCAAGGTTTCTTGATGCTGGTCACTCCTCTGCAGATATAAAACCTTCTCACTTTTGTTTACATACGTTTTGTCCTGAGTCCAGCTGATAGTAAAATAATCATCTGAGGACAAAATTTAGCTTGTTTAATCATAGTGAGATTTCAAAATATGTTCTAAATAATATTTTTGATCCATTTTGACGTCTTTCTTTATGAAGAGGAAAGACAGTTTGACTATTTTCCTAAAATCTCTCTACACCGTTAAAGAAAAGGGTTTTTCGAACTTTTGAATGGCTCCTTTTATCAAAGGGATATCCTTAACTCTTTAAGCTCAAATCATGTCGTTTTTATTGTAATGAGATGTGTAATAAAACCTTGCTGCCCCACCCGGGAATCGAACCCTGGATCTCCGAACTGGCCAGCCGACGCTCTACCGTTGAGCTACTGGTACGAAATTGCAAGCTCTTATTGTGAAAGTGGACACTGCAGATGGCTGTAGAGTAACATGTCTCTACGGTAGCTTTTTGCGCTTTCTTATTATTAACCCCACTGTTTTTTGCAGTTAATCCATGAACTACAAAACATTTATCAGATACCCATTAATAAAATGGCGCCATACAATTTATTACCCACTCTATTTACTATACTATTTATTTCCCCACAACCTCACCTGAAAACAAATTATTCATTCTACTTGCCTTTTTCATCCGGTTATTATTTTTACAGATACACTGCAATAGTAAAAACTTTAGCACAATTAAAACCATGCAAATTGTGCAGCACAATCGATCACAGTTTAATAAAATTTCAAAAAATAGTTTAATCGAAGAAAATAAAAATTAAACAAGAAAGATCAATCATGCATAAAGCATTGATTATGAAACATTTCCCAACTGCAATGCAATTTTATTTAAACATCTCTAAAATACGATATATTCGGCTGTGATATTTTTAACACTTTACAATATAGTTGAAAAGTGTTTATGGCTTTGTTCATTCTGTCTGTCTGTTTCTGTCTGTCTGTTTCTGCCTTTGTCTGCCTGTCTGTCTGTCCGTTAGCACGATAACTGACGTAAAAATAGCTTTGTCAACATGAAATTTTAGTATGTTGTTCAGACTGTCTGTGGAACCTATGGGAATATAAATGAATAATATAACCCAATTAGTTTTAGATTGAACCCTGGTTGAAAATATGAAATGCATTGAACCCTATGGGACTTAATGTTTCAAACATTTTTAAGCGAATTTAAAATTCACACATTGCTTCGAAAGTTTTAGGAAATATTCAAATTATCCCATAAAATATATAAAAAAAATATCAGCAAAATATATTCGGTAGTTTTTTAAATAAATATTAAAATAATAATTACACCCTTTATATGAAGAGATCACGTGACCCACTTTAAAATAAAATATGGCATCCATCTTGTGTCAAAATCGTGATTCTGAATGTTGTTTTTAATTCATATTTAGTTTTGTGTCCGTCCTAAAACCGCTTTAATTTTGCTTACATTCTGTGCATCTACATACTGAAATAACGCAATTACAATATATTTGAGTTTAAATGATCAGCAAATTTTGATTATTTCTTCAACGAAGCCTAATTTTCCCTTATGAAGAATGTAAACACCAAAAGATGTAGAATTAATTGTATAAGAATTGCTTCATTTCTTTAACGCAAAATTATTTAGCTCATGGAGCTGATATGAATGAAACATTCATTGATTTTACACAGAGAAACAAACGAATTTTTCGATGAAATTTTAAGCATAGAGTTAAATTACTTGCACCTCCATGGTTTTAAGTTTTTAAATAAAACAAATAATTATAGTATTGTGATGAATGAAAGAAATGGAAAAGAGTTTATGAATGAAATGTTGCTTTTATAAAGAGAGCCAGGCGATTTATATTTCGATGACGTCATTTGAATAAAGTTCATTGAAGTTCAATTAAAATTTTTGATGAAGTTTCCAAATATAATAAATTTTTGTAGTATTATGATAATTTTAAAAATATTACCGAGGAATGTATCGCATTTTAGTGATGTTTAAACCAGGCAATTTATATTTCAATGCCGTCAGATGTAGTTCATTTTTTTCGAGGAGGTTTTAAGTTTTCAAATATAATAAATTAATGTAGTATTGTGATTATTTCAAAATTATTACCGAGGAATGTATCGCATTTTAGACATGTTTACGTAAAATTGCATTGAAGTTGGAAAGTGTTTCATAATTAATGCTTTATGCATGATTGATCTTATCAAAATTATCACAATACTACAATAATTTATTATATTTGAAAACTTCATCGAAAACAAATGAACTTCATTCAAATAACTTCATGGAAATATAAATCGCCTGGCTCTCTACATAAAAGAGAATATTTCAGTCATAAACTTTTTTCCATTCCTTTCATTCAGCGGCAATGTTTTCAAATTTATCACAATACTACAATAATTTATTTTACTTAAAAACTTAAAACCATGGAGGTAAAAGTACTTTCTAACTCCATGCTTAAAACTTCATCGAAAACGGCAATGTTATAGGATCGTCTGCTTTTCTATGTAAAATCAATGAATGTTTCATTTATATCAGCTATATTGCAGACTTCAGAGCCAAATAATTTTGCATTAAAAAAAATTCAGCAATTCTTATACAACTCATCTTACAACTTGATGTGTTTACATTCACCATACGTTAAAATTAGGCTTCGTTGTAGAAATAATCAAAGTTTGATGATCATTTAAACTCAAAAACATTGTACTAATTGCGTTGGCGCAGTATATAGATGCACAGAAAAAATAAAAAATAAAGCGGTTTTTGGACGGATGCAATACTAAATATAAATTAAAAGGAACTTTAAAAATCACGATTTTGACACAAGATGGATGCCATATTTTATTTTGAAGTGGGTCACGTGATCTCTTCATATAATATGGGTGCAATTATTATTTTAATTTTTATTTAAAAAACTACCGAACATATTTTGCTGAAATTTTTTTTTATATTTTATGGGATAATTTGAATATTTTCTAAAATTTTCGATGCAATTTGTGAATCTTAAATTTGTTTAAAAAATGTTTGAAAAATTAGGTCCCGTAGGGTTCAATGTATTTCATTTTTTCAACCCGGGTTCAATCCAAAACTAATTGGGTGATATTTTTAATTTACATTCCCATATGTCTCATAGACCGTCTCAACAACATACTGAAATTTCATTTTGATGTAGTCATTTTTACGGCAGTTATCGTGCCAATGGACAGATAGGATGACCAAAATCATAAACACTTTTCAACTATGTTGTAAAGTGTTAAAAACTAACTTCTTAGAAACAGTATAAAATGGATCAAAATACAAAAACTGTTAAAAGTAATATTGCACTGTTCATTTATAACCTTACAATGAAAACAAAGTCAAATAAATCCATATGAACCGAAATTATATGAAAATTGTAATATTATATCGGGTTAAACTTTAATGCTATCAGAAATAAAATTTCATGCTATAAATTATTAGAAATCAACGTAAAAGTGCAATAAGTACAAGAACGAGAATTGCATTTTAGAATATTGCTGAAAGTATTGTTTTTTTTTCCTTGTTTTTTTTCTTTTAAGAAATAAAATTTTATGTTAAATTCAAACAATTTTTCGGAGGAAAATTTTATTTCCACAAGATTAGAAACAATTTAAGTAAAACAAATAACACATTTACTGTATCTGTATAATCTAAGACAATACAACACATAAAAATGGAGGATAAAACTTTTTATCATTGCTGTTAAAATTTGCGATATTTCAGGAACAGTATTACATCTCCCACTTATTTTCCACGGAAAAGCCATAAGCTGGAAAATACAGAAATACATATTTCTTTTCAAATTCCGATTCAGAAACCGTCGATGGAAAATAACGCTTGCTGTTTGTTGGAAAAAATTTTATCGACGTCTTGCAGTATCTCTGGTATTTTAAACGGAACGTAAAATCTAACAAACAATCATTTTGCTATCATGGTCAGAGTTTCATTCAATAAGAGGAAATTTAATTTCATACCAATCGTGAGAATTTTTTCACAATTAAATAAAATTATAATTTATTTTAAAATTATAATTTATTATAAATTATTAAATATTTGTTATAATTTCGTGAATATTTACCATAAATTATATTTTATAATAAATCATAATTACCAGAAGTTATGCATTACAGAAAGCAGTCATTTTCTATTTTATGTTTTCGTTCTCATCATGCATATTAACCATTGAGGGAGTGGGGGGTGGGGTTTTGTAGACGTACGTAAATCTCGAATTGGTTTCCGAAAAGCGTGTTTATCTAAATTTTATTATTCTAGTCCAATGGTTTTCAAAATTTTACGTTCCAAATATTCTATTACAAAGTACTAATAAACATACTATTTACAACAAATTGATCTGCAGCGAATTAAAGAAATTCACCAAAAAAAAAATATGTAAATACTAACAAAAATACTGATTGAACTGTGAAAAAACGTTTTAGGTTTAAAAAAATCGAAAAGTACAGAAATTTTGTACATTTATGTTTGTTTACATTGTTGAAATATAAAGTCACAATTTATGGCAAGATTATCTATATCATCTATATAATATGCACTGAACTGACTGGCTAACTAACTGAGCGAGGGGGTGATGTATCAAAATGATCGAGCGCCTCTACAATAGCTAGAATCTTGATTTTAGTGTCTCAGCTTGCAGATGAAGTGGTATATATATACATAACAAACTTCAAAAATTCAAAGTTTTAAAAATACGAATTAAGGGTGGTGATGGGGAAAGAATAATCAAAACTTGAAACTACGTTGTTTCATTATCGAGAACTTCCACTCTAGCTAGAATCTTGGATTTTTTCGTCTTATGATTCAAGGTCAACGAAACGTTTCGTCTTAAGCTTCAAGGTCAACGAAAACAGGAAGCATCTAATATTTTGAAAATTCGAATTAGAATGACGATGCACAGGAATAATTGGAAAATTTAAAACCACTTTTTGAAATGATCGAACACTTCCACTAGAGCCTAAATCTCGGATTGGTCTCATCATATCAGTCTCTCCTCAGAGATCAACGAAAAGTTCGAACATTCGAATTAGAGTGAAGATGCACAGGAATAATTGAAAAATTCAAAACCACTTTTTGAAATGATCGAACACTTTCACTCGAGCCCAAATCTCGGATTGTTCTCATTATATCTGTTTCGCCTCACAGATCAACGAAAAGCTCAAAAATTCGAATTAGGTGTGATTATACAAAGAAATTTCTAAAAAACTTGCAGCACTTTGCCTCTCAAAAAAAGATAAATACACAATTTGATATCCTCTCTCTGCCAGTAATTAAAACTGGTTATCAACAACTTGCGAGTGTAGCTGTCATTAATCAAGTGTGTTGGGTTGAGTGTGTATGTGTCACATTCAGTGACCACTAGCCATTAGGAACAGGTGAAGCGCAGGAGAAATTGCGGGCGGGGTATTTTTGCTTCTAATTGTGTCATACACAAGAGCGAAAAATATACTAAAATATCATTATAAGTTCTTCTTAAAACGTAGGATATTTCAGTACCAATAAAGATTTCAAAACATTTCATGTTAGGCGTAAAAACTACGTACCCCCTTTGATAATTTGTTCATCTTAATTTCTGCATACATTGATACATACATACATGCATATATTAATACATACATATATTGTAAAATTTACACATTATACAGTGAAGAAAGCTTTCTATAGTTAGAAATTATGCTTTGGCAAATGACTTGAACCTCTGGAACTGGACTTGATTAGATAATTTAGGCTCTAATAATTTAGGCTCTCTCTTGATTAGATAATTTAGGCTAGTGTACAAAATGACGTTAAGCAGCACCAACATTTTAAAGGGCACCAACATTTTAAAGTACTTTAAGCATATATGCATACTCAGAGCTCCCTACTCGTATTCAGAATTCCAGCCCTGTAATCCTGGAGGCTAGATCGACAAGTATTGGATTTGTATCTCACAGAAGGACTTATATGTAGAATTTTTGTTAACATAAATATCAAAAAGCATAGACAAGTGGTATTAGCCCTATCGCAGCTCCTAGTTGCATAATAAGGGAAGGAAATGAGGGAGAAGCCTTTGAGGAAATGAGGAGAAAGCCTTTGAGGAAATGAGGAGAAAGCCTTTGAGGAAATGAGGAATTAATAGAATATTTTCACACAGCCTTCTCGTATCCCATAGCCGAGATACATGGTCATAAAATATACCGAAATATATGACAATTAACTTTGAAAATAGAGCACTCTTATAAATGGGAACTCTTTGTTCCTTCCTTGCGAAATGTTTTAAACAACCAATTGTTATTTTCCTTTGATAACAGCATCGTATGTATGCAGTACGTCGTTTGTATACGTCGTGTGTACGTCGTATGAATACGATTGATAGCACCATCGTTTGCATTGATATTGAATTGCATTTCACCAAATTAATGCATGTCCACGACGAGGCGTTGCTAGCAATGAAAGTGATAGAGCAATGGATACAGTTAAATTAATATGTTTAACGTCTGTTCTCACTAATAACAATCAATTAGAAAAAACAAATCAACTCCACAAGGAAGATGTCTGCCAACTTAAAATAGTTGTAATTAATAGGGTTCTATTAATAAGATTATCGTTTATAAAACTAGAATTCAAAGCTCTTGAGTTATTGAACGTTTTTGATCAAAAATGATAAAAATCGTAGAAACTAACATATTTTTACCATTATTAAAAGTAATGAAATTTTAAACTACGTACAGTGGAGAAATTAAAAAGAGTACAACTCTATTATTGCTGCCCTCAACCATCAAAATTTGTTAATTTTTTAGGAAAAGTCTTCTATTGGGGCTATGAGATATTTTTTCTTTTATAAAAGTTGCATCCTTGTCTCTTCCTCTCTGTTTAATTTTATCCCTTCTATTACATCTCTTTCTGAAGTCGTTCAAATAATATTTATGGTAACATATTTCCTGTCTTGCCCAACTGTTTTAACAAAACGGTTCAGGAATCATTCCTCTGAGGATAGTTTGCAACCATAAGTAGCCGCAAGAGACTGTAACCTCCATAGAAGGCAAAAGAAAGACTCTTAAGAGCTAAATGTTTGGATTACTACTTTTCTGATAGGGCTTCATAAAGTGTCATCTAAAATGCAACCTGTCTCTGGAGAAAATTTATATTCTTGGTCTACGCAGATAACTTTTGCTGTTTTCTTTTCAAGTTTAATATGGATGATTTAAGGTAAAAATGGTTAAAAATGTCAAAATAGGCGTAGTACGACGTCTAAAATTAAGATAGTAATATGATGGCAGAAATGATATATCTAAATTTTTATACTTCTTTTACATCTATCATTACTTTCGGTGTATGTTTGCGTTACAAAATTATGTTAATTGTGAGAACTGGAAGTTCAGGAAAAGATATTACGCTTCTAATATATAACGTTTTTTACATTCTTGCATGTAAATTTATTTGTCAATATATAGTACTATATACATTTAATCTATATAAATAAATCTATATAAATAAAATTGAAAATATGTCTGTCTGTCTGTCTGTTTGTCCCATCATCACGGGAGAATGGCTGAGCCGAATTTGTTGAAATTTTGTGGGTAGCCTAGAAATAGACCCACTTAAAATTTAGTCTGCGTTTTGAGTTCCTACGAGCAGTGGTTCTTGAGATATTAGTAAAAAACGAAATTTTCGTTTGTCTCATCATCACAGGAAAATGGCTGAACCGAATTTAATGAAATTTTGTGTATAGCCTTAAAATAGCCCCCCCCCCTCCAAAAATTTACTCCAAGGTTCGAGTTTCAAAGACTAGGAGTTGTCGAGATATTACGAAAAACGGAACTTTTTCCTAAGAGTTATACTCTCCAACTCCGTGGTGTATCCAAACGGAAAGGATGAAAATCGTTTATTTAAAACGTCAAAATGAAATAAAACTTTATTTCTGGTGCAGGATTTTTGCATTAATTAGTCACTATCGGAAAAAATGAATTGTTTAAGACATAAATTTAAATGGAAAAATCTACCACCATCTGTTATCTTTCAGAAGCTTTTACTCAACGATCAAAAGTATAAAAAAGTCAAAATGGCTATTTAATTTCGCATTTTATGAAGAAGATTCTATCTTATATCATGCTGCTCGGCAACGGAATGAAATTAAATGTGTTGTTAATATTTATTATTATTTTTTCTATTTGAATAATAAATAAATGGATGTAAAAATATATTTTATAAATGAACGGTTTGATTGTTCTTTTAATTATATAAATTGCGGACTGCGTATATCACTTTCATTGCATTTTAGCAAAGAGGTTTCAAGCTCAAATATTCTGTTTAGCTAATAAACTCATATATTGTGTTTACCCAATAAATTCATTTAGCCGATTGTTGAAACAGAAAAAAAGTAGAACGGGTGTATCTTATACAATTTTAGTGTTTTCATTTAGTATATACAAACGGGATCAAAATATTTTATTCCTCAGATCTGCAAATTCAGAGCTACGAATTTGGCGGAATATCGCTAACTTGGTTACTTTTCTTAAACTTTACCAAATTAGCGGAAATGTCTCCAAATTGATAAAAACGATGCAAATCAATTAAATTAATTTTTTTTTTAGAACAGAGTACTGAAATGATGTTTCGGTAGCATTTGTCGGTCAGTCCATCCAACCTACTTAGTAACACATTTAACGAATTTTTTTAATATCACCAAATTGATACAAATATTTGTAAATCCATAAAAATATCATGGAATTGATAAAATTGCGCTTAATAAATGAAATTAATTATGTTTTCTTAGGGGATAGTACTGAGATGATGTTTTGCCAATTTGTCGCAAAATGGGACTATCAGTTCTACAGTCGCACTTGGCGATAAATTTGGTGATTTTTTAAGTTATCGCTAAATTCACGAAAATGACGCCAAACTTTCCATGGAGATAGCATTATTCAGACGATAAGATTTCCATCAATTTATTTGAAGAAAATGATATCATGTCGCTTAGCAGCGGATCCAATGTGTTATGTGCCATACGATTTTTATTAAATCTTTTCCGATTTGAATAATAAAGATATGTATATGACATTGCATTTTTGACTGGATAATATCAATTACGGTCTTCAGGTTTAAACATTATCATTGACATTTTCGGAGACTGTTGATTCAGGGATTATTGATATTTTCAAATTATTATGCCATTGTTTATTTACGACGAAAATTGTTGAAACTCATATATAGTACGTTGTACGAGTAATCTTCTACACGGATGTATCTTCTAATCTACTAGAATATAAGTAGTACAGGTTTATTGGCATATGTTTTGATATATATTGGCATATACTGGGATCCATTACGACCTTCTGAGATAAAGAGTACGGGGATTATTGATATTTTCAATTTATTAAGTCATCTCTTTTATTTTGGCAAAGATTTTTGACACTCATTTTGTAATACGGGTAATCTTCTACTAACACACTGACATATTTTCTAATCTGCGACAATATAAGTAGTACGGGATTGCTTATATTGATTCAATTCCTATTCTTTTTTTTTCTGTAAATTTGCTTACAAAAGGGGCCAGGATGTTTTATTCTTCAGATCTGCCCGGGAAGATAATTTTGCATAGTGAGAACAGATATTCTTAAATTCCTCTTTAGGAGCAATGAATTTAATATTTTAACAGAATTTGCACATGATGCAAATTATAAGTTTCTTTATATTATATACTCCGTACGAAGAACGGGTATTCTGCTAGTCTATATAAATAAAATTGAAAATCTGTCTGTATGTCTGTCTGTCTGTTTGTCCCGTCATCACGGGAGAACGGCTGAACCGAATTTCATGAAATTTTTTGGGTAGCCTGGATATAGTCCCACTTAAAATTTAGTCCATGTTTGGAGTTTCTACGATCAGTGATTCTCGAGGTATTAGTAGAAAACAAAATTTTCGTTTGTCTCATCATCATGGGAGAACGGCTCAACCGAATTTGATAAAATTTTGTGGATAGCCTTGAAATAGTCCCCCATAAATTTGGTCTAAGTTTCGAGTATCTAAGACCAGGGGTTGTCGAGATATTATTGAAAAACAAACTTTTTCCTAGGAGTTCTACTCTAACTTCGTGGTTTATCCAATGGAAAAGCTTGAAAATCTTTTGAAAGTGAATTAAAACTTTAGCTTTGAGTTTGGGAGATTTTTTGCGCTAACAAGTCACTTTCTGAAAACATGAATAGTTTGAAACATGATTTAAATGGGAAATCTATCTCCATGGTTTATTTTAAACAAGCTTTTACTGAACAAAAGTATAAAGAAATCAAAATGGCTATTTAATTTCGCAGTTTATGAGAAAGATTCTATCTTATATCATGTTGCTCAGAAACGCAATTAAATTAAATCTGTTTGTTAATTTTAATTGTTATTTTTTCAATTTGAATATAAAAATATAAATGGATATAAATATATATTTTAGAAAAGAACGATTTGGATTTTTCTACATTGCATTTTTGACTGGATAATATCAGTTACGGTCTTCAGGTTTAACCCTTCTTATAATTGATATTTTCGGGGACTGTTGATTCAGGGATTATTGATATTTTCAAGTTATTATGCCATTGTTTTATTATGACAAAAATTATTTAAACTCATATATTCTACGTTGTACGAGTAATCTTCTACAAATGCACGGATATATCTTCTAATCTACGAGAATATAAGTAGTGGCATATGTTTTGATATATATTGGCATATATTGGAATCAATTACGACCTTCTGGTATAAAGATTACGAGGATTATTGATACCTTCAATTTATTACTTCATCTCTTTTATTTTGGAAAATATTTTTGAGACTCATATTGTAATATGGGTAATCTTCTAATGTACTAATACAGGTTATATCTTCTAATATTCGCGTATATAAGTAGTAAGGGTCATATACAATTTTAATGCTTTCATTTGCATATATTGATTCAATTCCTGGGGGGGTTTTTGTAAATTTGCTTAAAAAAGGGGCCAGGATGTTTTATTCTTCAGATCTGTCCTTGAAGATAATTTTGCATAGTAAGAACATATATTCTTCAACTTCTCTTTAGGAGCAATAAATTTAATATTTTAACAGAATTTGCACATGATTACGAATTATAAGTTTCTTTATATTATGTACTCCGTACGAAGAACAGATATGCTGCTAGTCAATAATAACATTGAAATTCCTCAATAAGAAACCTTTAGTATTTTAAATTCTTGAGTATATCAATGTTTTCAAGAAGTACAAAAAATATCTTTCGTTAACTTTCCTGGCCTGTAACGATTTGTAGACCACATTCGTAACGACGAACCTTCAGGAAAAACATTTCTAAGTAAAAAACAAGAAAGATCAATCATGCATAAAGCAATGATTATGAAACACTTTCCAACTTCAATGCAATTTTATTTAAACATCTCTAAAATGCGATACATTCCCCGGCAATATTTTTAAAATTCTCGCAATACTACATTAATTTATTATATTTTAAAACTTAAAACTTCATCGAAAAAAAATGAACTTCATTCCAATGACGGCATTGAAATATAAATTGCCTGGTTTAAACTTTTCTAAAATGGGATACATTCTTTGGTAATATTTTTAAAATTATCATAATACTACAACAATTTATTATATTTGAAAACTTCATTGAAAACAAATGAACTTTATTCAAATGACGTCATCGAAATATAAATCGCCTCTATATAAAAGCAGCATTTCATTCATAAACATTTTTCCATTCCTTTCATTCATCACAATACAATAATAATTTTATTTAAAAACTTAAGGCCATGGAGGTACAAGTAATTTAACTCTTGCTTAAAACATTATCGAAAAAATCGTCTGGTTTTCTGTGTAAAATCAATGAATGTTTCATTTATATCAGCTATATTGCAGACTCCATGAACTAAATAATTTTGTGTTAAAGAAATGCAGCAATTCTTATACAACTAATTCTAAATCTTTTGGTATTTACATTTTCCATAAGAAAAAATTAGACTTCGTTGTAGAAATATTCAAAGTTGGATGATCATTTAAACTCAAATACATTGTATTTGAGTTGTTTCAGTATGTAGATGCACAGAATTTAAGCAAAAAAAATTTTGAATTTAAAGTTTAAATACGTTTTTACAAACATTTGAAAAATAGGAATACTAATTAAATGCATACCAACAGGCCTCCCCTTGTCGAAAATCACACTTAAACATAAACATTTTTAATTTGTTTTAGAATTTCATTCAGAAATTGTAGACATTTAAAATATATAAATTTCTCGTTGTGTTAAAAGCTTGCTGGGTTTGCGGATGGCAAAATTATTTCTGATTGCAGCCCACAATTTGACTGTCCAGCAGAAGTGAAGAACTATTTTGTGTAATATCTTAACGTTTTTACAAAATAGCGCTCATTTGCGTCAAATTAACATTGGCAATAAACTCACTATCTCTACACAGCCTGATTAGAATCCTCGAATTCGAGAAAAGTGTTATTCACCCATTTCTACTTATAACGGTATTGATTCTATCTTTACTATATGACCTACTTGGTTATGGTTTTTGAAAATAATTTACTCACGGGCATGATAAAAAAAGAAAATTAAATAGTTCGAAAGATATTTATTATAAAATATATATATTTTTTCTTTCTGGAGGATATGACAAGAGTCAGAATTTAATTAAATTTGTTTTCTCACTATATTAAATAATTCATTTAAAGAACTACCTAACATATTTTACTTAAAATTTTTTTATATATTTTATGGGATAATTTGAATATTTCCTAAAACTTTCGGAGCAATTTGTGAATTTTAAATTCGCTTGAAAATTTTTTTAAAAATTAGGTCTCATAGGGTTCAATGTAGTTCATTTTTTCAACCCGGGTTCAATCCAGAACTAATTGGGTGATATTATTCATTTATATTCCCATAGGTCCCACAGACCGTCTGAAAACCATACTAAAATTTCATTTTGATAAAGTCATTTTTACGACAGTTATCGTGTTAACGGACAGACAGACATACAGAATGAATAAAGTCATAAACACTTTTCAGCTATGTTGCAAAGTGTTAATAACAAATACTCTGTAAGATTTACAGTCACAAAATTGAGTAATCTTTGCAAAATACAATCAACAAATTGAATGCAAGTCACTAGCGATTCAATTTTAATTTTGCACTATGTAGTACCTGTGTTTAATTCATATATATATTCAATTTTTTACATCGTGCAAAAAGTCCTATCGTAAAACCTGCTCCAGTTATTGCCACTGCACAATGAAAGCTTGAGTATCGTATTTTAGTCTGTCGGCGCCATACATATAGCGCGTTAGACACACAACCATCAAGTGAAAGAAGCATTGCGGCATTTCTACTTGGTTCACTATAAATATTTATTTTCCATTTTAATCAAGAATTTAAACGGCAGACAAAAGGGCTCTTCCTTTGAGAGGTGGTGTTTAAATAGCGAAAATAGTTTAGAAATTAAATTCAAACAAACAATGGGCAAATTTTCATGCTGAAACAGAGTAAATCTATATGCTTTCTTTTATTAAATTTAGACGGAACTCTAAGCAGATATTATTATTTTATACCAAAAATTTTAAATATGTTCTCTTCTATTGTTTTGCTATGAAAATTTACATTAGGGGGAGGAGAGGTACGGTGAGCGACTTTGTAAAATCCAGTATGACGCTTATAAATATTTAGCACTGAAAACATCGACCTCCAAAATTAGGGGGGGGGGGGGGGGGGTCATATAAAATTCTTAACATCAAGATATATATTTATGTGACCCATACAGATCACTTATTTTTTTTATCAATTTTACATAATTTAATATGGTTCACCTCAAAGTGTTAATTAGAAAAAAATTAGGTAAGAAATTGAAAATTCATAGTGTCAAACTATTAAATAATATAAAATTAAAAAAGTATTAAGCGTAATATACAAATCAAGAAAATGGAGATATCATGTTGTATTACATTAGTATGCTAGACAGTCAAGAGAAAAAACAACAGTAGTATACTCGTTTAAAGTCAAATTAAGTCACTGTGTCATGTTGGGGGCAGACAACGACATAAGAAACCTTCTTTGGTCATTAGTGAACCAAACATTATTTCAAGAAACCGTTTTTATGTAATCTGTTGCTTTCTAAATATACTATACTCCAAAAGTTAAACACGAAAACAAATTCTCAGAGGTACTTTCGCTTCTCAGAATAAAAAAAAGAGAAATTTTTCTGTCTCGAGGAACTGTACGTACTCGAAGAATCTTCGTTTTTTCTTTGTTTTTTTTAACAAGTTTATGCCTTTATTGTCTTCCGCTGTTACTTCGAAGTATTTATATTTTCATATTAAATCTTGCTACTTCTTGAGGGATCGGTTTTGCAGAAAATTTCTGCTATCAAAAACTATTACAAGAAAAACTATCTATAATACAAAAGGAAATATGTATAATAATAAATCTATAATAATTATCTATAATATATCTATAATAATGATCTATAAGATATCTATAATCATGATCTATAATATATCTATAATAATGATCATGAAAATACTCTCAAAACTCTACAGAAATCTGAAACATATTAAAACTATATCACCTGATATAAGTGTAGGCGGAACTGAATTTAAGGGTGTGGTCTAAATGTCATGTGTGACGCATATGTTAGACACAATATATATATATATATATATGTGTGTGTGTGTGTGTATGTGCGCTCTAGTTAGTCAGTGTAACGGCAATGCGCGCATTGTTTCGGTTTCAGAATATCTAGCAGTATTCTATTTCTTATTCTTTTATCATTAGATCATTCATAGTGAGTGAAATTGAACGTAAACCTAGTTACGCTGCTCGAGCGAATGGTTATGAGTTATTCGATATAAAGTCGACTGAAATTTTAAAAAATTGGTTGCTTTACCAACTCATGTTTTCTTGAAATTTAGTTCCAACCCTTCTAGAATTGGAGCATTGGGGAAATGTTTTTATTTTAGTATATGCAGGTATACAGCATATCCCTAACATTTTAAAGTACTTTTGTTGTTTAATTTATTTAAAGTTTATGAATTTTATACATTCGTATAAAATATTTCTTTATACAAGATAATTGGACTTACGAGAATAATTACAAATACCATAAGAATCTTAACATATTTTTAAATGTTAATAACGTTTTAAAATGCATTTAGTTGCGATTGAAAAAGCAGCGTATTAAAACTGCAAACTTAATATAATATCAAGTAAATATCCTTGTCAATTTGAGCAACTAAACTCAGTTTAATGGAGTATGAGTTTGAATCTGTAGAAAAAGTTATATACTGCCCACATCACATTCCTTTTTGTCTTTGCATCGCTGTATTAAACTTGAAAAGAAACCGTAAAAGTTATTATAAACTTAGACCAAGAATATAAATTTCCTGAGACAGGTTGCATTTTAAGATGACATTTTATGAAGTCCTATCGCAAAAGTTGTATCTGAACATTTAGTCGTTAAGAGCTTTCTCTTTGTCCTTCCGGGGGATGTTACGGTCTCAGGCGGCCAGTTGAGGTTTCAAACCATTCCCTGAGGAAATAGTTTTGTTAAATGTGTTGGGTAAATTAAGGAATATGTTACTATGAATACTATTTAAATGCCCTCATAAAATGATGAAATTAGAAGTAGTAAAATTGAACAAAAGGAAAAAAAAAGATAAAATTTTTCTAGGAGAAAAAATTTGTTGTAGACAGCACATAACTTTCCCTACTGACTCAAATTCTTAATCCATTAAATTCAGTTTCATTGCTCGAACTGGCACGAATACTCGTGTGAAATTTTAATGAATTTACAGTTTTATCTCAATTTTCGTTTTCATGGATGTATTTAAAATGGCGACATTGCAAAAATGCCAAAAAACTGCAAGATCTTGAAAATGGTTCATTCTTAGAGTAATCCTGATAGTCGTATTACTTTTATCGTCAAATAGATAAGCTAGAAACAAGCTTTTAATCAATACATTAAAGAATATTTAATTCTGTATTTCAGATTTTCACATATTTATAGGCCATTATCATAAAAAATCCAATTCTTTCTTTTAATCTTACCAAAATCAAATCACCACCAGGAACACCTACAAATTACTAAATTTTAAGGAATTTCATTGAACAGTTTTTAATTACAGAGAGAATCCATCATGAGCTCCTTAGCATTCTAAAAAATGTGAAAGTGAAATATCTCAAAATTGGTTCATTCTAGCATAATGAGGTTTGTGTTATTCGTTTTGTTGTTAAAAATTACCTATAAAATAAGCATTTACGTAATAACTTTCGGCATATTTAATATTTTATGCATAATTTTATTAATTTTTGTAAGTTATTTTTCAAAAAAGTCCAGTTCTATTTTTCCGAATTGCACCGAAATCTAATCAGAGCTAGGATAACCCACGACTGATTTACCTACCAAATAGAATAGTTTCTGAGCTATAGTGAATACATTCATTACATACACACAGAAAAAGATTATACATATATATATATATATATATATATATATATATATATATATATATATATATATATATATATATATATATATATATATATATACAGACGTCACGCTAAAAAATGTTTTCTCAACCTTATTCAAATACTTTTCCTTATATATTACCATGTATTGTAGGGAAAGTAAGAAATCTGATGCGGGCAGCACACCTTTCCCAACAGACTCAAATTCGTTTTTTTATCATAATCCATTAAATTAAGTTTAATAACACAAACCGAGATGAACTGCTTGAAATTATATCCATTTTGCTGTTTAAATGCATATTCTTTTTCATTCGTCAACTTTGGGCTTTTTTAAATGTCACCATCACCTCAAAAAAAAAAAAACTAAAATATTTCGATATATTATACATGAAATATATTAAACATAAAATGGACACAAATAAAAGAAATATATATGTGAGACCAGATTTTAAACAAAATTTAGCGAAAACAGTTTTATGTTGAATATTTATAATTGTCTGTAATATCAAACAATGCATCAGACTTAAAGACGACAGTTTTATTGCACCCTAGCCAGAGAGTTCAAATAGGCCATAAACATAGGGGGATAAAGTGAAGGCACGAGATTGGGTAAGTATGTTAACCAATTATGGAGGATGTCTGGTCACATTGCCCTAAGGTCGGCCAATAGTAGACAAGAGGCATTGTTGTTGTTGAAACCCAGACCATCCGACCTACCAGAAAGGTGTAAGGTAACCGTTTGGACGGCCGGGAAGTGCCACCCAATTTAGACCGGAACCCAGTGAGGGAGGCATCCACAGGGACCATACCATCCTTCCCCTACCACCAACCTCTCGTAAGGACTTACGGACCCACATGTTTAACGTGATCGCACTCCGCATGAACACGGCGGCAGTTGTGGCAGCGTGCAAATCCAGCGAACAAAACCACCGGGGCTACCGCGTCCAAAATGAGCTAACAGCACGCGGTGTTCCGAGGTGGTCACCCACCAAGTACTAACCGCGCCCGATGCTGCTTGACTTCGGTGATCTAACGAGAACAGGTGTTTTCAGCACGGTACGGCCGTTGGCCCTAGACAAGAGGCGTGAAAGCCCCAGGCCGTCCGGCACGTCCAGAGGACTTGGAGCAACAAGATGTAGACAAGAGGCGTGTCAGACCTCAGGCGAAAAGAGGTTGCAACATATGGAAAGTTATAGAGATATGAGTTTAACAGTTTGAGAGTTCGAGAATTCGAGTTCGACAAGAGCAGTCGGAGCAGACAAGAGTCGCAATGAAGCCAGAGCACCAGACTTTGAGTGTGTACGACTAGCGATGCAGTTATGATGAGGTCAGATTGATTAGTGTTCAGTGATCGACTTCTGTACGAGACGGAGTACCACACCGTAAGTTGGTACAGTACAGTGTACACTGATGAAACAAAACCAAAGGTGGCTGTGTCAATGCACAAAGACAAAATTGGAGGTATGTGTTCCTATCAATAATTATAGAAGGTCATCGCAGTTTAGGCATTTTTAACTTAACTGGTCTCCTATCTGTAATCTCCTCCGCAAGTAGTAACATGATAATTGTTGTAATGAATTTAATAATTAATCAAATGTTCTTAATAAATGATTTTCTTTTAAAGTTAAATTGGTGCAATTAATTGTAGCAGTATGTTAATGCATTCTATTCCAGAAACTCGCACTGAAGATAAATATGGTGGGTTAACGCGGCATTTCATGTTACAACGCAATGGTTTAAATAATTTAAATAAATTTCTATGTTTAAGTTGAAAATGCGCTTTGCATTTGGCTATTTACATTTCCAGCACCACATTTGTTCTTACCACCAAAATGTATAAACAATACTACAGTGGAGATTAATTTAAAACCTACCAACTAGAAAACAGAAATCCAGAAGATAGATGTAAAGCCGACCAATTAGAAAACTGCAATCTAGAAGTTAGATTTAGATCCTAACATCAGAAAATGTGCTTCTTATCTCACCTCAAGAAGAAGGCTATTTTTTACCTTGAAAACCGGACCCCCTAAAATTTAGTGGCGCCCGTACTTTGACGAAGTTTTTATTTTATTGATTTTTATTCCAATGCATTTTAAGCTGTTCTTTATGACAGAAAATGGAACTAAAACCATCCCATTTAATACGAGAACAGAGAACTAACACTCAAAATAAAAGAACCCAAAACACCAAAGAATGTACAAAACACAGTAAAGACAGATGAATCCCAACAAGTTGAAATAAGATAAATCCGAATAAGATGAAACAAATCAAAAAAAGATGAAAAAAGGTCCGAATAAAATGAAGCAAGTCTGAACACCACAAAAATTCTCAAAAAGTAACTTATTGTTCGTGATTATAAATGCACTATATTATAAATGTCCAAATTACTAAGTAATAACAATAAATAAAACTGTTGCTTGTGAGAATATAACAAACATTTGTTTCATTTACCATCAGGTATAGTACGAATATAAAGAACTTATTAACACCCTCTCATATAGTCGTCATCTAATTGCAAAATATTAAGTTGCATGATAATAAAAATCTATGGTATTCCCCGTTATAATAGGTCGATTTATCTTACACAAATTAGCAAGTTAGTTATTTCATTCAGTTAAATTCAGTTAATGATTTTGTTCTAATATTTTAGTTAAAGTACAAGTATTTTTACTTTCACATACGTCGTATTGAGAAAGTATTGTTTGCATGAAAATTTTCGATTTCGAGATTTTGATAGCAATATATATTAAGACCTCCTGAACGCGTTTTAACTATTTTTGGAGTGACACCTCTCTATCTGATGTCTGTAGTCTATTTCTTATATACATAATAGCAGCCACAAATATTAATGACTTTTCAAGAAACTTTAGGAATAAACTTTATATACAGGGTGATTATAATTGAAGTTCCTGGTTTGAAAATGGTCTCAAATACAAAACACTGGTCAGAATGATTTGAAATTTTGCGTGAACACTCGTGGAGCAATGGAATTTTGTTTGATGAAGAAAACAACAGTAGTGCAAAAAGTCGCCGCTAGGAGAATAATTGGCGCTTTACTACAATAGAATGCAATACAAAAGTAATGAACATTGATTTACTCTTTGGCTAATAACGTAATAAATGTTCAATATGCTCTCTTTCGCATTCTGAAACAAGCTGAAAGCGCAAAATAGCATGTTCAACAACATATTTATGTGTTTCTGTAGAGATGTTGTGGATGTTATGCGTGATGCTAGCTTTAAGTTTCGCTAAATTGGTAATGTGTCCATTAAACACCACATTCTTCAGATGCTCCAAAACCCAAAAATCACATAGATTGAGGTCAGGGGAACGTGCTGGCCATCTTACAGGAAAATGGCGGCTGATGTTTCTGTCATCTCCAAAATGACTGCGAAGTAGCCGCTTCACTGGTTTTGCGATATGTAGTGGAGCCCCATCCTGCATGAAAATAGTGTTATCGATACACTGACGCTCTTCCAGTGTGGGTATAACGTGACTTTTCAAAAGACGTTCATATCGTTGGCCATTGACAGAACAGGTGACGGGGCCATGAGGACCAACTTCCTCAAAAAAGAAAGGCCCGATAATAAAAACGCTGCTGTAAATCCGCACCACACAGTGACTTTGGGGGAATGAAGAGGCACCTAACGTAGTTCCTGTGGATTTTCGGTTGCCCAGATTCTGCAATTTTGCGTATTAATTATTATTTTTGCGTATTTTTGCGTATGTGTGTGTGTGTGTGTGTGAGAGAGAGAGAGAGGGAGAGAGAGGGGGAGAGAGGGAGAGAGAGAGAGAGCTCTTCACACTAAATACTCAACACCATTCAATATCTACTTTATAAAAGTTCTACATTCAAGGCAGATAATATAAAAACTGATTTAATTTAATGGAAAATAAAAGTACCATAACATAAATGATTTCCATTAGATGTATAGAAACTAATCTTACCTAGATATCCAACACACTGACTATTAACTCACCACAACACATCACATTTTAAAAACTGTGTAAACTTTCATCAAGCATTTCATCAATCATCAAACAATATAATTTTGAGTCCTTTTAATAAGATAAATAATACTATATAAAATGTATACTGAAAATATTCTTTTTAAGATATCTTTAACTAAGGAAAGTATAACCAAGGAACTAAGGAAAGTGGGACTAAGGAAAGTACAAACATATTTAATGAAAAACAACAATTTTTATTCAACCTTGTCTGAAAAAGTCTAAATTTCTATCAAATCTACAAAATGCAATATGTTCTCAATTTCCTAGAATTGCTTCTTTTATCTTCCATCAAAACTATCGATGTCTTTCTATCTCTTCTATTACATCACATTCAAGTCGCTAAAATAGTACCTAAAGTAGCGTATTTCTCAGCTTTCTGGACATAATAGTCGAGCACAAGTCCTCCGTCTAGTAGCCTAGAATGTAAAGTGGCCCCAAGAGAGTGAAACCATTCTTTACAGTAAAGAAATATTTTTGAAGCTCTGGATAACCGCATTTGTGGCTACATGGAATGGCTCGACAAGATTTCATCTTGAGACAAAATTTTTAATATCTGTCCACGTCGTCGATAATAACATTTGTGGCTTTTTATTTTTGTGTTTAAATATCTATTCTGAAAAGAAAAAAGATCCAAAGTAACGCGAAAGAAATATATAAATCTACACTATAAAAGAAAAATAGTATCAAAATATAAAATGCATGCAATATTTAATATTGGTGGTTCCAGAAAAATGTTTGTTTTAATTTACTGAATATCTATTTATATTCGATTTCTAAAATTTTTGAAAGGTTTAAAATTTCATTGTTTAATTAGAAATTGACTTAAAAAATCTCTGTTATATTCTTTTCAAACAGTGAATGCTTGAATTAGAAAGTTCTCAATATAATAACTGGTTCGACACTGGTGTCAAGTATTCAAAACCAAACTTCTATAGATATAAAAGCCAGAAAGTGAACCGTTCGGCGACAGCTGGATCTTGCAACTCGCTGAAAATCCCTTATGAGTTAAATGTTTGTGCGACTCTAATTAATGTTTGTGCGACTCTAGTTAAATGTTTGTGCGACTCCAAGGAAATTTCTCGTTAAGAGGTTTCTTGGCTCAAAAAAGTTTCCATAAAGTAAACAACTATCTTCCCCTGGATTTTCTTTTTCAGTAAAGAAATCCAAACGAAATGTTTTACATTATAGCGCACTTTTTCACTTCAGTACAGTCAAAAAATATTCTCTACTACTGTGCAGTAATGTAATGACGCAGAAATGACACAAAGTGACGCAAATTTAAAACCGTATAAATAAGTATTTCTCAAATAAATAATAATTATATTTTTTGAAAACTCAAAATCGCAAATCAGGAAACGGGTTCTGAAGAAGCGGGGACAATTGTGTCCCATAAAAATGACAACTTGGTGTGTCAAGCAGTAAAAGTAAAGAAATCGAAAGCAATTGACCATGTCGTCGGAGCTGAATAGCCTTAATTTGATAAATTTATAATACAATCAAAGAATCAACGTCAGTCGATTTTGAATATAGGCAAAAATCTGGTCACAAGAAAAACCAACTGCAAGGTTACACAAGTCCAGTCTACAGCGAGATACGCCAATAAGAAAGAAAGCAACAAGGAATGAATTTTGACTGCAGGTGATAAATATAGGCGCCTATAGGAGACAGCAAGAGGGGGCACTTGCCCTCTACTGGACGTTCAAGGTTACAAATGTGGGCATCAAGTTAGTCAATGTTGTACATGTAATCCTTGAGTTTGCCACACTGATGTCAATGGTTTGCCCCCTCCTGGGAAAAAAGTCTATGGGCGTCCATGGTGATGGATGGAGCCAAGTGTCAAACTTCGCGCGCGCGCATCCCAACCAAGCACCTGTAATGTCGGATGTAAGCAAAAACCCTGTAATGCTTTTGGTGATCATGTGTTTTCCCAAAAAATGGCGCAATCAGTTTTGAGAAAGGAAATTGGCGCGATTATTTCCTTCCGATTATTTCCTTGGAATACCAAATGTTGTTCTGGACTTGAACGTAACGGATAGCCCAACGGTATGAATTTTACCAATCCTTGGGCGGTGCTTTAATGTCCAGAGGCCAATCAAAAAAGGTCACAAAAGGTAAGCGGGATTTAGACTTTAGAATATTTTGTAGAGGGAAAACTTTTTGAAAGATGCAGGAAGCTGAAAGCGATGATGTGATGAAGTTCCGTTTCTAAGAGATGATAGATATTCCTGTGTCCGCACACCGACAATCAGCTAAAACGGTAGACCAAAATATTATCTTCTTTCTTCGCGTCTTTTTGTCTCTCTGTCCTCCAGTACGAAAGTAGTCCCCTAGAAGTCGCTAGCATTAACAAGTGATCTAAGTTACCCGAAAATTGATTAAGTTCTTTGAGGAATTTTAGAGACTGCTAGTTATTACTTTCCTTATATACTACATAATGTATAAGGAAAGTATTGTGACGGGGTCGAAAATTCGAATTCGAGTTTTCGACGGGAGAGCACGTTTCAAGCATCCCTGATCACGAATCAAACATTTTTAAAGTGATGTCTGTGTGTGTGTGTGTGTGTGTGTGTGTGTGTGTGTGTGTGTGTGTGTGTGTGTGTCAGTGAGCCTGTGGAGACGATAACTGACGAACGAATGGACCGATTCGAACCAAATTTGGTACAAAAATCACAATCCGTAAACACTGGAAGCCTATTGTTTTCAAACGTAATCGAATGTTCAGAACCCCCCTAAATTTTCGAATGAAATTTTGAAAAAATCGTCAGAAAATCAAAACCGCTAATAAAGTTACGTAAATAGACATTTCTTATGTAATTTTTCATTAGAAAACGATTGGCATAAATTTTAGAACGTTAACATGAACCGTTCTCGAGATATTGTACATTTTTCAAAAAAATTATGAAAGAGTCACATAAAAAAAAATTCCTATTGAGAAACATGTTCACTTTTCATATGTAATACCATGCGATAAATTGAGTGACATCATTCTCGTGGATCTAGCTCGTTCCATTCATGAAAAAATATACTTTGAATAATACTTTTGTATTTGAACGCCAATAGTCATTTATCTGCTGTAAGAATAACTTTTTTCTTAGTGCATAACGCTTGGCGAGATTTTGGCGACGAATTTGGCGGAATGTCGCCAACTTGGCGACTTTTTTAAATGTTGCCAAATTAATGAAAATCTCGCCAAATGGATAAAAATGATGCTAAATCAATGAAAATGACGACTAGTTGTCGAAAATTCAATATCTTGGAAAGAATATCAGTATCTACTATAAGAAAAACCTATTTTTTTACTGTAAAAGTAGTAAATTCATTACATTATATAAGGAAAGTCATGTGTTGCCCACATCAGATTTTTTTACTAATGTATCAGTAATTAATGCATATGAGCACTATATTTATGGGGGGGAAACTATTAAGAAAAACAGCCCCTTGTAGCTTAGGAAACAACTTACGTGAGCATTTTCTTTCAATTCCATTTTCAGTGAAATATCTTCTGGCGTGGGTAGTCGGAGAAAAATTCGTCTCTCCTGAAAATCCCGGTTGTTTCTTAAAGGAAACAATAAAGGCACCATCATTCAACTCTGCCCCTGACGGAGTAAAAATATATTTATTTACACAGAAAATATTTTAGACATTTATCTCGGATAATATATATAATAAACATAAATGTTACTTGATCGTAAATTATTTGATAGACGATGTCTCCCTATCTCCCCTAACGCTTCGCCACTGGTCAAATCATCACAATAAGACCTTATTAGCATTATGTTTTCGTAGTCAAATAACAGCACATTTACTTAAATAAAAGCCAAATTTTCTTTTCCAAATTGCTCATTAATAGCATTTCGAAATGAATAACACTTCGCACAATAAAATAAAAGTTACTTGATCGTAAATTATTTGTACAGACGATGTCTCTCCCTTGCCTCCCTTTACGCTTCACCAATGGTCAAATTATCACAATAAACACCTGTTAGCATTACATTTTTCTTAGTCAAATAACAGCGTATTTACGTAAATAATAGCTCGTTTGTTTTTCGAAATGCTCATTAATAGCATTTAATAAGCTAACATCCATCATACTCAAGTGCCTCAAATGGAACAGTGGGGTTGCCATCATCAAAGATCGCATGACTCGTTCATCTCATTTAGTAAATCCCGTCAGCTACTTTAATGAGTTCACTTTGTTCAATGTTCATTCACGAAATGAGTCTTGGGAAAGTATTCTCTGGAAATGCATTGTTATAAATATATTTCTGCTGCAATGGTAATGTATGTTCATACATGATTTGGAACTCTAAAACTGAAAAATAAATTATATCTAAATATTCTGTCCAAGTTTCTATTTAATCTTTCTTCTATTAAAATAATTTATTTTATATCAAACTATTCATTTACTAGTATTTAAGACTATCAAAGGACAGAGAAAAAAGTAATTACAAGTTTTTGAATGAGTTTGATTTTAATTAATAGTCTATAACAGAGACGCCAAGACATTGATCTCGGTCTACCAGTTGATTGTTGAATGATTTTTGATCAATCACTAACGTTTTATAGAAAAAATATTAAATATTTTACTGCAACGAAAATCGACAATGGAGTATTCAAATAAACACCCTTACAACCGCTGGGTAAGGCGATGTACTGTAATTATAACTGTGTAAGGCGTTGTACTGTAATTATAACTGTACTGTAATTATAAGGCAATTCAAGCCCTTACAACCGCTGGGTAAATGCAATGTACTGTAATTATAACTGTGTTCACATTAACTTTTTATTTACTATAAAAAAATAAACATTTATTCATAGCTTAATTGTTCTGTAGACTAAATATAAACATCGAATAAAAATCATAAAACACTTCAATTTTTTTTTTTATTTACCTCAAGTACAAGCATAAAATCGATAGATTCTACCTATAGGGCAACAATGATATAGGTATAGCTGGAAGCGATAAATTTGGGAGAAAGAAATTTGAAATTGTGCAGATCACTTGCAGTCGAGGGGGGAAAAGGAGAGTTTATTCCCAATTAAATTGGCTTTTCTGATCTACAGTGCTTAATGTCAAAAATAGTCGTCTTAATAATCGAAAATCCGGTTCCGTTGCTTTCTGTCGCATGCTTGACACTATGCTTGTACAAAGATTTAGTCTCCGATATAAATCAGGGCTTCTCAATGGTCTATAAAGACTTTTCGGAAAGATGAAAATTTTCTCGATCCAAGGAAGAAAAATAAAAAAAGTCAATCATGCATAAAACATTGTATATGAAACACTTTTCAACTAAAATGCAATTTTGTTTAAACATTTCTAATTATAACATTCTAATTATAACATTCAGCACTGATATTTTTTAAATTATCACAGTACTATAATTTATTATACTTGGAAACTTAAAACTGCATCAAAAAAGGCAATGCTTTAAATCGTTTGCATCTCTATGTAAAATTAATGAATATTTCATTCATATCACTTATATTCCAGACACACATAAATAATTTTACGTGAAAAAAATTCATCAAATCTTATACAACTCACCTTAAAATCGCTTGATTTGCTTACATTCTGCATGCTATAGAAATTGGGCTTCGCTGTAGGAACAACCAAAATTAGATCATTTAAAATCAAAAATATTGTAATTACGTTGGCACAGAATTTAGATACACAGATAGTATGCAAACGTAAAGCGGTTTTATGACGGATGCAACACTAAATACAAATTTAAAAGACTTTCAAACATCACTATTTTTACACAGGGGAAGAAACGGATGACATATTTTATTTTGAAATGAGTTATGTGACCTCTTCATATAATATATAGGTGTAATTATTATTTCAATTTTTATTTAAATAACTACCTAACATATTTTGCTGAAATTTTTTTTACACATTTTACGTGATAATTTGAACATTTCTTAAAATATTTGAAGCAATATGCGAATTTGAACGCCTCTTGAAAAATGTTTGCAAAATTATGTCCCATAGGATTCAATATATTTCATTTTTTCAACCGGGTTCAATCCAAATCTAATTGGGTAATATTATTCATTTTCATTCCTATATGTCCCAGAGACCGTCTCAACAACATACTAAAATTTCACTTTGATAAAGTCATTTTTACGGCAAAGATAGTGCGAACGGACAGACAGACAGACAGACAGAATATACAAAGTCATAAACGCTTTACAACTATGTTGGAAAGTGTGAATGAAAGTCTGTTTGTTAGGTTCTATTCCATGGTCAATAATATAAATGTGCAAAAATTCTGCTTAACCTTTTGCTTACGGGTGGGACAGCGTCTATCCCAAACGAAGAACCTCTAAAAAAGACAGGTATTTGACATACCCTATCCCAAACAGTTCGATTCCCCTTTGCGGACATTGGAGGCCATCACTTTCTGGCATCAACATACCCTTCATCAGTGGCTCGCCACTGATGAAGGGCATATTGATGCCCAAAAGTGATAGACGCCAATGCCCGTAAAGGGAGATCGAACTGTTTGGGATAGGGTATGTCAAATACCTGTCTTTTTCAGAGGTTCTTCGTTTGGGATAGACGCTGTCCCACCCGTAAGCAAAAGGTTAAAACCAACCCATTTTCTGTGCCCGCACCCAGGAGGAGATCGAAAATCAGTTCGTTAAGTTTTTGCCCGTAATCGATACTGTTAGGGCTCTAAGATTCAACCTGCTAGGCCACTGGGACGATTCTAGATAATTTCAAAACTAAAAAAATATTTACTTAGCCCTTAAAAAAATTAAAATCCGACTTCATTAAATTCTTTCCCATATTGGATACTATAAATGTTAAAAGAATATTACAATATTTACGTATAAAAGAACATTCCAATATTTGGCAGTTATTAACCTTTCCTTTCCATTAGAAAAGCAAATTAGTCCTAATGGTTATAACAGAAGCCATCCCAAGAATATTATAGAGAAAAATGATTCCATTTGCAACTCAATAAACTATATCAATTCATAAATTTGGTGCAGAAAGCCCTTGTATAATCATTCCACAAATATTATTGCATTATTTTACTCGAAGCTAAAACCTTTCGGAACTTAGTTACACGAAAACAGTGTTTCGGCGAATATTTTGTCATAATCATGTTATTCACTTTCTCTATTTCTGTAGCAATCCTATTTGCTTTCATATGAATACTTCGTTTCGCGTCTCTCGTAAATATTCCCTCCCCCCCCCCCCAACATTACGCAATAAACAATAACACATTCTCTTCACATTAGATTCTATGAACAAACATCCATCATATGATTTAAATATATGAACGATCAGATTTATAGTATTCTTCATATTTAGACAGAGCTCTAGACAGAGCAGTAGACGGAGCTGTCTACACTTTAATGCAAACTCAGTCATACTATTTCTGTAAAATGTTTTGCAACCGTAGCCATTTTTATTTTCCTTATATACATAATGTATAAGGAAAGTATTGTGACGGGGTCGAAAATTCGAATTCGAGTTTTCGGCGAGAGAGCACGTTTCAAGCATCCCTGATCACGAATCGAACATTTTTAAAGTGATGGCTCTGTGTGTGTGTGTGTGTGTGTCTGTGGAGACGATGACTGACGAACGAATGGACCGATTCGAACGAAATTTGGTATAAAAATTACAATCTCTAAACACTATTTATAAGCAATCGAATGTTCAGAACTACCTAATTTTTCGAATAAAATTTTGAAAAAATCGTCAAAAAATCAAAACCTCTAATAAAGTTACGCAAATAGACATTTCTTATGTAAATTTTCATTAGAAAACGATTGACATAAATTTTAGAACGCTAACATGAACCGTTCTCAAGATATTGCATATTTTTCAAAAAAAATATCAAAAAATCGAATAAAATAAAAAAATATATATTTCCTATTAAGAAACTCTCAGTTCACTCAAGTTCACTTTTCATATGTAATACCATGCGATAAATTTGATGACATCATTCTCGTGGATCTACCTCGTTCCATTCATAAAAATAGGTACTTTGAGTATTACATTTGTATTTGAACGCCAATAGTCATTTATCTGTTGTAAGAATAACTTATTTTTCCATCCATAACGCTTGGCGAGATTTGGGCGACGAATTTGGGTGGAATGTCGCCATCTTGGCGACATTTTTAAATGTTGCTAAATTAACGAAAAACTCGCCAAATGGATAAAAATGACGACTCACTAACAAAAATTCAATATCTTGGAAAGAATATAATTATCTGCTATAAGAATAACCTATTTTCTTTTACTGTAAAAGTAGTAAATTCATTGCATTATATAAGGAATGTCATGTGCTGCCTACATCAGATTTTTTTTTTAGCTACTTTGTTGATAATTTCGGGAAAACTGATAAGAAAAGCCACAATTACAGACATTCATGAAAATTCCAGCTAATTATCGTCTGCCGAAGCGCTATTTTTGTGTATATATATATATATATATATATATATATATATATATATATATATATATATATATATATATATATATATATATATATATATATATAAATATATGTTTATATATATATATATATATATATACATATATATATATATATATATATATATATAGGGTGATTTAAAAAATATGAGCCAAACTTTAGGAGATAGTAGTACATACCAAACCAAGCATTTTGCGTCATAGTTTACCGTGTCGAAAACGAAACGTGGTAAAACCGTTACAGGGAGCTTACTCGTAGGGAAACTACCCTAGCTTGGCCCCCACGATCGCATGATCTGTTGTATCTTTACTTCTTTTCGTGGGGGTATCTGAAGAGTCTCATCTATGACATTCCCCTTGAATTTGAAGAGGAACTCGTCACCAGAATTTTTCCCACTGCTGCCGAAGTGCGCGACATGCATGATCTGTTCGAGAAAGTTCTCCAATCCCTCCATCGCCGCTGTGAGACATATATTTGATGTTCGCTATTTTGACCATAACTGTACTTATTGTTGGTATGTAGGGTTGTGAGACATGTAGGTTGACGTTCGCTCTTTTGAGCCATTACTTTACTTATTGTTGGCATGTAGGGTTGTGAGACATGTAGGTTGACGTTCGCTCTTTTGAGCCATTACTTTACTTATTGTTGTCATGTAGGGTTGTGAGACATGTAGGTTGACGTTCGCTCTTTTGAGCCATTACTTTACTTATTGTTGCCATGTAGGGTTGTGAGACATGTAGGTTGACGTTCGCTCTTTTGAGCCATTACTTTACTTATTGTTAACATGTAGGGTTGTGAGACATGTAGGTTGACGTTCGCTCTTTTGAGCCATTACTTTACTTATTGTTGGCATGTAGGGTTGTGAGACATGTAGGTTGACGTTCGCTCTTTTGAGCCATTACTTTACTTATTGTTGGCATGTAGGGTTGTGAGACATGTAGGTTGACGTTCGCTCTTTTGAGCCATTACTTTACTTATTGTTGGCATGTAGGGTTGTGAGACATGTAGGTTGACGTTCGCTCTTTTGAGCCATTACTTTACTTATTGTTGGCATGTAGGGTTGTGAGACATGTAGGTTGACGTTCGCTCTTTTGAGCCATTACTTTACTTATTGTTGGCATGTAGGGTTGTGAGACATGTAGGTTGACGTTCGCTCTTTTGAGCCATTACTTTACTTATTGTTGGCATGTAGGGTTGTGAGACATGTAGGTTGACGTTCGCTCTTTTGAGCCATTACTTTACTTATTGTTGGCATGTAGGGTTGTGAGACATGTAGGTTGACGTTCGCTCTTTTGAGCCATTACTTTACTTATTGTTGGCATGTAGGGTTGTGAGACATGTAGGTTGACGTTCGCTCTTTTGAGCCATTACTTTACTTATTGTTGGCATGTAGGGTTGTGAGACATGTAGGTTGACGTTCGCTCTTTTGAGCCATTACTTTACTACTTATTGTTGACATGTAGGGTTGTGAGACATGTAGGTTGACGTTCGCTCTTTTGAGCCATTACTTTACTTATTGTTGGCATGTAGGGTTGTGAGACATGTAGGTTGACGTTCGCTCTTTTGAGCCATTACTTTACTTATTGTTGGCATGTAGGGTTATGAGACATGTAGGTTGACGTTCGCTCTTTTGAGCCATTATTTTACTTATTGTTGGCATGTAGGGTTGTGAGACATGTAGGTTGACGTTCGCTCTTTTGAGCCATTACTTTACTTATTGTTGGCATGTAGGGTTGTGAGACATGTAGGTTGACGTTCGCTCATTTGAGCCATTATTGTACTTATTGTTTACTAAATGTCATTTTATAAATTCTAAGTCATTCTTGTGTTTTCACCTCACCTTATTGATTTCACCATTATGCGCCCACTGGCGCCTTTGCGTTTCCTTTCTAACCCGGTAAATTATGACAAAACATGCTTGGTTTGGTGTTGTTGTTGAGACCCAGACCGTCCGACCTACCAGAAAGGTGCAAGGTAACCGTTTGAACTTACATTACACCTCTTGCAATGAATAGTATTTTCAGCACTTTTGCATTTTGAATACGTAGGGAGTCAATACAATATCGAGAACTTATTTCTTCTTCGACCCAGACCGTCTGACCTACCAGAAAGGTGTAAGGTAACCGTTTGGACGATCGAGAAGTGCCACCCAATTTAGACCGGAACCCAGTGGGGGAGACATCCACAGGGACCGTACCCTCCTTCCCCTACCACCAACCTCTCGGAAGGACTTACGGACCCACATGTTTAACGTGATCGTACTCCGCATGAACACGGCGGCAGTTGTGGCAGCGTGCAAATTCAGTTCGCAAATCACCGGACTACCGCGCCCGAAATGTGCCAACAGCACGCGGTGTTCCCAGGTTGTCACCCACCCAAGAACTAACCGCGCTCGATGCTGCTTGACTTGCTTGGTTTGGTGTGTAGTACCACCTCCTTAAATGTGGCTCGTCATTTTTTAATCACCATATGTGTGTTGAAGTCCCAGATAACTCGAGTGGCCCGAGGATTTTCAGTAGTCATTTGATTGGCCGGGTACCTTATATGTCTGCAATATATATATATATATATATATATATATATATATATATATATATATATATATATATATATATATATATAAGATTCATATAAAAAAGAGAGGGGAAATGACCAAATGCAAGGCATAAAATGGTAGGGGGGGATGGCGACCCCTCTTTCCCGTTTAAAAGACTGCGTTTATGCCCGGGCAACACTCACAGTACCAATGCCATGCAGTAAACATTCTTCCGTAAATGTGTCAAATCAAAAACACTCGAAAAAGTGCAAAGAAAACAAATAGGAATCAACCAGGATCGCAAGGAAAAGAATGGAAATGCAGCAAATGCCCCTGTCGGTTAAGATGGAGTGTATCATATATAATTCCATTCTTTCCATGTATAATTCCATTTCCATTCTTTCCCTTGCGATCCTGGTTGATTCCTATTTGTTTTCTTTGCACTTTTTCGAGTGTTTTTGATTTGACACATTTACGGAAGTATGGCTACTGCATGGCATTGGTACCGTGAGTGTTGACCGGGCATAAAAGCAGTCTTTTAAACGGGAAAGAGGGGTCGCCATCCCCTTTTACCATTTTATGCCTTGCATTTGGTCATTTTCCCTCTCTTTTTCATATGAATCTTATATGTTACTTTAGGAGAATGTGCTGCATTGCGCCAACTTCTGGAGAAAAATTGGATAACTGTGAAATAATTTTATTTTTATATGTTTACTATGCTATATATATATATATATATATATATATATATATAATGTTTATATAATGTGTGTGTAGACTTTCAGTAACATGCTTGCAAAAGTTTTACAGTGTACTGCTCTTTTCCATTTGTTATTAATGATAGTCTTTCACCTATCTGGGAAACAACTTTTTCGTTAATTAGCTGAAATAACCCCGTAACATTTTATTTCATTAATCTATTTTTAAATTCTTTTTGTAATTTCGATCCCGTTCAAAACCTCCAGTTTCGCCTGACGTCTCCTTCTCGACTCTCTACGTGTTAAACCCTTATATAATTTTCTGGATATCTAGTCCATGTTTCCTTTGGTTTTATCGACACTTTTATTGGTCGCCTTGAATTTTTATGATCCACAGTTATTTATATGTGTACACTTTGTAATTTAACTATTTTTATTGGTATCGTATTTTCCGACTATCCATATGCAAATTTTGTTTCACGGTTGCTGGCTGTGTGCAAAATCTTATGTTCGTCCCATCTTAAACAATTTATATTGCCACTGGTGAAGGACGTTGTAGCGGCTGAAAGCACTCTGGATCTTTCATAGTTTAATTAATGTACGTCATTGATCGCGTAAATATTAAAGACTTTCGTAACAGAGGATTGGTCTTCTTTTTCTCTATATTGTAAAATATTAATATATGTCCAAATGTGTCTAAAATGAAAACAAAAATTGTCAGTGTCTCCAGTCCGATGAAGCCACAATGGCCTTGCGTGAATAACATTTTATAAAATAATAATCCAGTAAAATTCAATAAGTGTATTCTATTATTTCAGACTCATTTGTTCCGTTTACAGACTTTCAAAGTTCTCCAACTTACTTCTATTTTATAGCTAGCAACTAGCACTTTTAGTTTTTGCCTTGATTTCATCTAGATACTCCGATAATAGACTTCGCGTCAGAATATTAAATTGTTCTACTAACTTTCTTTGTGAAATATAAATTAAACTTATTGAATATATCTAGCGAGATTTTAGACTCAAATTTAATCAATAAACTTCCCTGGCTGCACGTAAATACGCATATATCCATCAATTCAGTTCAAACATCTCATCAATCATCTTTAGAATCCTCAAGTTCATTTAACCTCATATTTTTTTTTAAGCAAAATAAAATATTTCATGCTTATATGCAGCCATATTTCGCCAAGGAGTAAGTAAACAGATTCAGACCCAACACAAACAACAGCTAAACGGAATCAGCTCCAACGTAAAATTTAAAATATTGCAACAGCTTTCCCACCCTTTGAAAAACCCAGGTTATAATACTCAGATATCGAAATTATAACATACTTCAAAAAATAAGAGCTCTATCTCAAATCCAATTATATGCACTTGCAAGACTTTTAAAGAGCTACAAATAATTCTTGCTTCGATTTTAGTTGTTTTAGATATAAGCATTGCAAACTTGAGAAACAGAAAATTTTTAATCTTCATCATCTTGACAAGACGATTATTCGAAACCTATAAAAACATTTTTTTTAAATAAATACAGATTTAAAAACTAAATTTCCTAATGCATGTTTTCTCACTTACTATTTCTGTCTATCTTTTATAGCTTCGAATATACTATGAGTGATATTTGCGAGTGAAAGTAAGAAAAATGAAAAAAAAACTATGTCGGATGCTTTTTTATGCTTTTTCGAAAAAATTTCAAAATATTGAAATATTGAAATTATTTTTATATATTCATTATCTGGACCCTATTTCCGACAAAACAAGAAATATTATTTAGAATTTTATTTACTCGGTTCGGAGATATAAACGTCCAAATTATTTACATTTTTTGTGCGTTCCGTTTTCCGCCAACAAGATGTTGTTCATATAAAAAATATCCACCTTTATGGCTTTTTAATTCGAATACATGGAATCAGATTCTTGTCAGGCATTCCAGGAATCAGGCATTCCTGTTCAGTTGTCTATCTATGATCGCATTTATGTTCACACATCTTATAACCTACATATCTATTCTCATAATAAGAGCATTATCATTTAACCAACAAGGGATATACTAATAAAATTCCGAGTTCTAGTCATAACGCACCTAATGAACATAGAGTTTAGTTCCACTGACTCCATGCCCAGTTTATTGACACTGGCTTCCTGACTCCGTGCCGAGTTTAGTGACACTGACTCCGTGAGAGTTTAGTGACACTGACTCCGTGACGAGTTTAGTAACACTGACTCAGTGACGAGTTTAGTAACACTGACTCAGTGACGAGTTTAGTAACACTGACTCAGTGACGAGTTTAGTAACACTGACTCAGTGACGAGTTTAGTAACACTGACTCAGTGACGAGTTTAGTAACACTGACTCAGTGACGAGTTTAGTGACACTGACTACGTGTGGTCCGTGTTTACGGCCCTTATTTCGAATTAACTAGTGTGTGGCTCAACTCGACTTTCTCATACCATAATTCATTTTTTTAAATGTTGCAAGAAAAAATTTGAAAAATCAATATCGTAGGTCCAAATAAGGCCATAGCCAGACAGGGGACAGAGGGGGCTAATCCCCCCCAGGAGGTATACTCAGCCTCCCCCCTCCCCGTCTGATAAATATATTAAATTTCTAGTAGTCATATGAAATTCCGTCCAACATATCATCCAAATTTTGCATAAAAATTACTTTAAGATTTTTTATAAATAACTTCGTTTTTAAAATTCCTTAATTTAGTTAAATTTGTGGTTATACATATAATTAATTTATTTACATATTTAATTTAAAAATATTTAAAGTTTATAATAATTAAGATAATAATATTTAGGAGACATTTGTATTACTACAGCGTTCACTGTTATACATAATTAGAGTCAAAATCAACTGATAAGTAGTTGAAAGTTAATATCAAGTGTTATAAAATTTAATTTACCATCTGAAATTTTCTTCAATTAATAGCTTTACTACTAGTTAATGCCTATATTTAAATCAATTGTAATTATTGTATATTAATATTGATGTATAGTAGCAATAGAGATTTTTCTAATCAACTCTTAGCTTACAAATATAAAGATGTAATTAACTATTTGTCAGTATTTTATATGGATTGAAATACGTAATAATAACTATAGCCGCTTAGGAATACTAACAAGTAACAGTGGTTTTAATTGGAACCTCCTTCAAGAGAGACTATTAAAAAACTATTAAGTCTCGTCCTCGTTGAGCCATAAGTAAACAATTTTATGCATAATTATGTCAAATTTTATCCTAGGCTGTCATGTTAAAAATATATAAAATGTCGAATAAATTTTGACGTTTTCGCTCGAATTTAAAAACATTCTATCTAGTTCTACATTTTTTCATAACAAAGCTAAATATAAAGTTTTACGAAAATCCGTTATATTTGTGGCCGTTATCGTATCCACTAAAAATCGACCACAGATATCAGACATCACTCCAAAAATAGTGAAAACGTGTTCAGGAGGTCTTCAAACATATATCGGCATCAAAATCTCGAAATCTGCAATTTTCGTGAAAAGAATACTTTTCAATACTACGTATGGAAAAACAAAAATTAAATAGTGGATAATTACCTCGAAATCTTACATTTCAAATACATGATATTCTATATTTTTTATTGTATACTCCAGGAAAACAACTCTTCATTATTTGGGTTTGCTAAAAATAAGATATTCGACCCATCCCTACTTTAGATTCATCATTTCAACATATGTATAAAAAAAAACATTAACATATATTTCACTGTTAGCAACCGTTTCATTCCATTAGGAAAGCAAATTAGCCCTAATGGTTATATCACCAAACGTCCCTAAGAACATTACAGAGAAAAATTACTCCATTTATAACGCAATAAACAATATCAATTCATAAACATGGCAAAGAAAGTTCTTGTATAATCATTCCAAACATATTATTCTATTGTCTTACTCGAAACAAAATCTTATCGGAATTTAGTTACTTGAACACGCTGCTTCGGCGAATGTTTTGACATAATCATGTTATTCACTTTCCCTACTTCTGTATCGACCGTATTTTCCTTTAGATGAATACTTCGTTTCGCGTCTGTGGTAAATATTCAACATTATGCAATAAACAATAGCGCATTCTCTTTGCATTACATTCTATGAATAAGCATTCATCATATGATTTAAATATGCAAATAACTATGGATTCATACTATTCTTTACATTTATTCAAACAATGAGTATCTGTATATTAATTCACTTCAAACAACCGTAATTGAATAGCTCCAGTTTATTTGAATATTTTGACTACCAAAATATAATAATATATGTTCAAATGTATTTAAAATGAAAAAAAATCACCTTTGTTGCTTCTAATTTACATATAAGCAATCAGATTCTGCGTAAAATTCCTTTTCAGTTATGTGCATGTGATCTGCTTTCATTTTCACACATCTTCGTATCTACCTTTCTCGTAATAAGTGTATTGTTCCATTACCAATAAGCATTATATTCCGGATTCTAATTACAACGCACATAATGACCATAACTGCTCACGTACGGTATGTCTAGTGGCGTGACACTGACTGCGTCTGGTGCTTGTATAAAACCTTTTCTCCGAGTGTTTTCCTTCTTTCTAAAAAGAAAATGCGTATCTATTTCAAAGGCTCGTCGTAGCACTGCCAACAACACTTTAGAAATCCGTCAGTTTTCCTTTTTTCAGCACGACAACGCGCCCGGGCATACAGCACTACTGTTAAGGCGTTTCTCGTAAGATAAACAGAGTGACAGTCGATTGACATTCTCCGACTCTAAAGAGCTAATATGGCATGGCTTTTGTTCTCCAGGATGAATATACGACAGTATAGGGTAAGATTTAAAGTGTTTTTAACCAAAGTAAAAGTTAAATACTTTTAACCAAAACTAAATGCACGTTATTGTTTAACATGACACGTTCTCGAAAAATTGAAATTTTTTCCTTTTCTACAGAAAGCATAATATCTCTCGATACAATCAAGCAAATTGCATGGCATTTGTTATGCTCATTTTCATGGATAACAGCAATAACTCAATTAATTTTGGCAAGATCTTGTAATGAGAAAACTCTAATTTGTGTTATCTTTTTCGCATAATATTGAAATTTATAATTCTGCACAAAAGTCATAGGATTAAAAACATCCATTATATTAATCTTTCTTATACTATATTCCCTTTAATTTTTCCTCGACTAAAAAGTGGGCATTCTTTTTACTACCTTTTATTTAACTTGATCTGGTATATGTTTATTTGTTTGTTTGCCAGTGGGATTAAAATCTTTAAAGCCCTGACAAATATCAAGTTCCCTTAATCATAATAATATGGAATTTGGTTTGTCGTCGTCCTTTGCGGTATATTTTAATTTTTTGGATTTTGAACCTTATCGGGTTCGCTCGTCTATCCTGGGTTCGGCATAAGAATGTACTTGTTGCTTAGGAATGACTCAAGAACCGGAGAAGCTAGAAAGTTAACATTTAGTATATCATTGAAATTCCGTGGTATATTTAGAATTTTTGGATTTTGAATCTTTTCTGGCTGGGCCGTCTTGGGCCCACCACACAAATTGTTCTCGTTTGTTTTAAATAACTCGACACCCAGAACAGCTAGAAAATCCAAATTTAGAATTCGTTGTCTTTTACGATATTTTAATTATTTTTTTATTTTGAACCTTATCCAGCTTGCCCGTTCTAGGCCGATCATAGGAAAGTATAGAGGGGGAGACAATTCGAGAGAACCGAAAATCAGCTAGAGAGTTCAAATTTAGCATGTCGTTTATCTTTCGTGGTATATTTCATGTTATTTTTTCGCTATTTCGAATCTTACTGGCCTAGTCCAGTCTATTCTGAACCCACCATAGGAATGTACTCGTTTCTAGGGAATAACTTGAACTAGATCTGCTAGTAAACCCAAATTTTTCATATTGTTGTCTTTCATGTATTTAAGATTCATACATTTTAATACATACATATTTCATACATTTAAGTTATGTACAAATAATAAAGGGGGTTCTTAAAAAAACTATGTTTTTAACACTTTACGACATAGTTGGAAATTATTTATGACTTTGGTCATTCGGTCTGTTTGTCTGTCCGTGCGAACAATAACTTTCGCAAAAATGACTTCATCAAAATGAAATTTTAGTATGTTGTTGAGACGGTCTGTGGGACATATGGGAATGTAAATTAATAATATTACCCAATTAGTTTGGGATTGAACACGGATTGATGAAATACATTGAACTCTATGGGACCTAAATTTTCAAACATTTTTTAAACAAATTTAAAGTTCACAAATTGTTTCGAAAATTTTAGGAAATATTCAAATTATCCCATAAAATATACAAAAAAAAATTTCAGCAAAATATATTGGGTAGTTTTTTAGATAAATATTAAAATAATAATTACACCCATATCATATGAAGAGATCACGTGACACACTTCAAAATAAAATATGGTATCTATCTTTTTTTCCCAGAGTAAAAATTGTGATTTTTAAAGTTCTTTTAAATTTATATTTAGTCTTGCATCCATCCTAAAACCGCTTTATTTTTCCGTATTTTCTGTACATCTACATTCTGCACCAACGCAATTACAATATTTTTTAGTTTAAATGATCATCACACTTTGATTATTTCTACAACGAAATCTAATTTTAATGGATGCAGCAGAATGTAAACAAGTGATTGTAAGATGAGTTGTATAAGAATAGCGGAATTTTTTTCACGTTAAATTATTTAACTCCGCAGTCTGGAATAAAAATGTATGGACGAAATATTCACTGCTTCTACATAGAGAGCCAGATGATTTATATTTCGATGACGTCATTTGAATAAAGTTTATTTTTTCCGGTGAAGTTTTAAGTTTTCAAGTAAAATAAATTTTTGTAGTTCGGTGGTAATTAAAACAATATCACCGCTGAATGTATCGCATTTTAGAGATGTTTAAATAAAATTGCATATCAGTTGAAAAATGTTTCATAATCAATGCTTTATGCGTGATTGATCTTTCTTGTTTTTCCTTTTACTTGTTCCAAGCTCGGGTCTTGCATTCAGCAGGTCATTTTGTAAGGTAATTTCTTGTTTAAATTCAACTCATCTAACTTGGGGCTTTTAAACAGTCTGAGAGTAATGATTCCACTCCCATGCCGTCTGCTCTGAGACCAATCTGAACAGGAAGTAACCACCTAAGACGTTTCTGATAAGTAATCTAAAAATATTATTTAGTATTTCCGACAGTTTCATTATTTAGTCTACTACAATGTCCCCCGTCATAAATTTTATTATATTTTGTGGTGTTCAATCCATACGGTTAAATAGTATTCATTCTTTCGATGTGTCTATTTTCCCACCATAGCCTTTGGCTCAAATCCACTACCAAATCAATTATTTTTATCATCATAGCGTCAGTTCCATGGCTTGCAAAATGACTAATTTCCATAGTAGAATCCGAATCCGGATTTTCCATTAACTTGTAAATCTGACTACGATGTAAATTTATGCGTAAATGCAAAGGATTTTTCGTTTGACCGATATATAACATGTTACACTTGGTGCATTTTATACCATATACACAGTTGAAAACTTCACAAAATACCTTATTATTATAATTGTTCGTGATCTAATCAGGGTCAGATTGTGGACATAATTTACATCGCCTCGATTTACACACTTGATATTTGAATGTTTCCATTTTTTTATAATGATAGTTGTAGTTCCAGGCTATATTCCTTTCTATGACAGTCTTGACTTTACTATTAGATTTATATTTACCTCTATTCACTGTAGATATTTCAACACTATTTGACGAAATTACATCCATTACATTTTTTCCATTTTTCTCACTTGCAGGTTTGATAGGCCTAAAATAATTCCTAACTGTATTGGGCTTAGGATAATTGCTTAACGGTCGACCGAATCCCCTATCTTCAGTCGACCGAGCAATCACTGCAAAAGCCTTGACGTTGCCGGTCTCTAAAATTTCTTTATTTTGCATTTTCATATTTAATAAATTTTAACATCTCTTCTCACAATACTTAACATTAAATGAAGATAACCTTCCACATATCGTTTGAAATCGTGTTTAACATATCCCGTAAGTCTTACCATCAAATCGACCTTTTATACATTAGCATTAACATCGAACCATATCTCGCCATAAGTGAAAAAAGTTTTTACAATTTCTTTTATTTTTTATTGTAAGTTTTGTACATTTTATAAATTTTTTTAAAATTTTTTATTTATGTTTTTAAAGTTCCTTGTGTGGTTGCTTTATACATATATTATACAAAAACACTGATGATACTATCACATCGACACAAATTCATGCAGACAAAACAATACACGTAAATGAACTATTTTAATAGGAAAAAAAAAATTCCGACTTCATAAACCGTAGCCAATAGCCATTCTTATCACTAACTGATCCATGAGTTACTCCCCCTCTTTTTCCAACTGAGTAAATGTTAGTCAAGAAAAAGTTATTTGCGGTTGTTTTTTACTAATATCCTCCAGAAAACACTAATGTTACTAACACCTCGACCCCATATTCAAACATACACAACATCAATGGTCCAACACAATACAGACTATATATAAAATACCAACATCCAAGAACCGTAGCCATGAGCCATTGCATATCTCAACCTGAAGCAAGAGTAACCCCTTATATAGATTAATTTTATAAATTTTTAAGTGTAGTATTTTTAAGTGTATTGATAACAAGTTGATGCAGTTAGCGCGATGCTGCTATTTATGCCTTCCATCAACCAAATATACATCAAATTTTTTTACAAATTTCAATACAATACAGATTTTTAATACCAAATCCTAAAACCATCTATTTCATTTTAATTTTTTTTTTTAGCGAAAAAAAAAAAGAAAAATCTTATTTATTTTAAACCTTAACCAAAATCCATAAAACATATACACGAAGTTACAATGAAGTAAAGCGCCACGCTGCTTCGCAACACGGAACAATATATATATCCAAAAGGAAATTTCCAAAACTGAAAATAAAATATGAAACAAGAAATAAGAAAAAGAAAAGTACCAAAAATTGGCAGAGAGGGTTTCTGACCCCCTCACCCCGCTTCAGCATGCCTTACGCCATGGCCACACTCCCGGATGCCGGTACCATTCCACATCTAGGCCATTATACCTAAGAAAATCTATTTGGAAACGAAAAGACCATGATCGTTGAAGCTAAACACAACACTAGAATTTGTGCAAACAAGACCTCAAGTTACTCCCTAACGAAATCATGCCTTATACAACACAAATCCCCAATATATATAGTACCAAGTCATCAACTTTATATGTCCGTGATCTAAATAACCAACGGTTACAGTTTACCGTAAAAAGATGGCTCAATTACGTTCAGAAAGCCAACCGGATAACCCTTTTTCCGTGCCTCGTTCAAATACCTTTTATCCCGTTGAATTCTGTCGCTACTTTGAGAGTTTAACCTTTTGTTTCTTAAAAGTTGATTGACAATTATATTACGGAAGACACCTCTACTTAAACAAGTTTCCCATGAAGTGATAAAGTTTACGTCAAAGTTGAAGGCTGTACGCTTATCATATATACTGAAGGAAGTTCTATTTTCGTTTGACATAATACATACGCCCAAAAAATTCAGGCTCCCGTCTTCATTCATAGGTGTTTCAACCAATTTAAGTGAACACGGATAGAAACCAAAATCCAATACGTATTTATGATCTTTTGTGCCAACGATAATGTCATCAACGGATCTTAAATACAACATCTCATTCAACAAATGAGTTCCATTCTCATAACAGTCCAAATATAAATCTTAACATTTTTGGCCCGTTTTTAGTGTAATCGAAATAACTGTTTTTTTAAAATAATTTTCACATTTTTATTTTTGTCCGCGGGGGCGGTGCTTATTTTATGGTGTTTCCACTACTATTGAATATCGTACTTATACTACGATCTACAAATATATATATATATATATATATATATATATAAAGATTCATATATGCCGAAGCAAACTAAATGTGTTAATTATACTTAGCTACTATGAAAAGTTAGATAAACTAACGGTAATAAAGTAAGATGATGCAAAATACACAATATTAAAATGTCACCATTGATATTACTTTCCTTATATACATAATGTATAAGGAAAGTATTGTGACGGGGTCGAAAATTCGAATTCGAGTTTTCGACGGGAAAGCACGTTTCAAGCATCCCTGATCACGAATCGAACATTTTTGAAGTGATGTCTGTGGGGGGGGGTCAGTGAGTCTGTGGAGAAGATAACTGACGAACGAACGGACCGATTCGAACGAAATATGGAACAAAAATCACAATCCGTAAACACTGGAAGCCTATTGCTTTTATACGCAATCGAATGTTCAGACCCCCCCCCCCTAAATTTTAGAGTGAAATTTTGGAAAAATCGTCAAAAAATCAAATCCGCTAATAAAGTTACGCAAATAGACATTTCTTATGTAATTTTCCATTAGAAAACGATTGACATAAATTTTAGAACGCTAACACAAACCGTTCTCGAGATATTGTACATTTTTCAAAAAAATTATCAAAAAGTTATATAAAATAAAAAAAAAATTTCCTATTGAGAAACATGTTCACTTTCCATATGTAATACCATGCGATAAATTTAGTGACATCATTCTCGTGGATCTAGCTCGTTCCATTCACGAAGAAAGATGCTTTGAGTAATACTTTTGTATTTG